>CM023488.1:53861827-53895262 GCA_013339685.2 Hyalomma asiaticum
TTTGGCACGAAAAAAGAACTGGTACACAGCACCAACTTACCACTGCCTTCATATTGTTACGGGGAAGAAAGACTGGTTAATGCACCGTGGGGACTACCAGCTGGACGTCGGGCGTACTGATAACTTGACCAAGGCGCCCAGTTTCAATCATTTCCGCAATGGCGGGAAATGTGCCCCGTGCGTCTACAAAATAAGCACATGGGACTATCATCAAAAGTCCGCCATTCTGCGGTGTTCTCATAACGAGGACGAACGCATGGGCCTAGCGACAACTCAGGCGCTCGGAGGGACGGCCGGAGGGGTGGTAGTCGTGCCTGATAACTGGACAACGAGTCTGGAGGCCCGCGTTTGCCAGTTCCTGATGCACAACGGTCTGAATAAGCGAAACAGCTCCGCGTGATTCATTGGAGGAGAGGCCTTTTCAATCTCGCGGGGCACGATGCGCACAAGGTTGTCGGATGCTGCGGGACGAAGGTTCTCGCAGGTTGATGTCGCAGCCGTGTTTGGAAGACAGGTAAAGCTGGGAGTAATGCGGCAGATTTTGCTTCTTGAAAGCGTCGGCATTGATTGATGACGTCTTGCACGTGGATGAGCTCTTAAAAACAAGAAGTGTAAATGCGTCATCTGAGAGACCTTTAAAGATGGGAGCAACCTTTTCCGCTTCTGGCATATTGTCATGCGAGTTTGCGACAGCGTGCGAGCACAAGTTTAATGTATGTTACATAGGACCCTGCGCAAGTTTCAGGTCGGCATGGAAGTCTTTCTGTGCAGCACGACGACGCCCGATGAGATTGCCGTACAGGTCAATGAGCTTCAGTTTGCCTCCGCCCAAGCTGATAATTTCCTGCTCGTGGTTCAAAAACCGTACTTGTGCCGCAGCAGTTATGTAACAGATGATGTGTGCCAACATTAGGGTCGGGTCTCAACAGTTGCTTGAGCTCACCCGTTCGTAAAGTTGAAGCCAATCGTCAACGTTTGTGCCGTTTTCTGAGCCGGAAAATGTACCCGGGTCGGCGGTTGTGTGAAGACGACGGCGCGATTAAGGACGGCTGGCCCAGGTACGGGTTGCGATCTTCCCGGAGCATCCTCATCCTCGTCGGCGGTTGGCATTGCCTGTGCAGCCAGTGAACTAAATTCATCCGGAACTCGGCACGATTTACGACGTGGGAGCGCAGGAATCTCATAAAAAGCAGGAGCAGAAATGAAAACGCAAGTGTAAATAGACACACACGTTGTCACTCATTTACATGCATAAGTGGGCATGTCACGGGTGATTTACCGTAACACAGAACGATCCGCAGCATCACCCACTCGTCATGGTTCACTCCGTGGAGATGCGTGTACTTTTTTTCTCGAAGAAGCAAAATTAGAGGCTACAGATCAGATAATACGTGCATCGGGTCAACCTGTATAAAAGTGCTCCATGAACGGATCATGATTCTAATAGTCCCCTGCAGGAGGCTTTCTTGCCGCCGACTTACTTTGACGGTGCCCTTGCGGAATTTTTATATCAGGAGACATTACGCTACATTTATGTAACATTTGAACAACGTCTAGCCATTTACGGCTTGTATCCGTCTCGTATGATATGCTTCTTTAATCCATTGGTCCTATTGTTTAGAATTTTAATTATACTTATTGCTTTTCATGTTGTCCCGTGCGATATGTACCATTTCTTCATTGATGCCCCCTGCAGTAATGCTCACTTTGGCTCTGTATGTGTCGGAAGGAATAAATAAATTATTTATTGTTCACTTATTTATTCAAATGAAACTTTACTGCAAGTTAATTTTCATGATAACTCAAGGATGCGGATATGTTGTAATTCTAAGCAGTGCATAAAAATAAAATCAGTTTAAAGTTAGTGTGGCCTCCTTTTCCTTTCCTCTACGCCTGTTTCTATCCATGCTGCGCAAAATCTTATTCCCAGTATTTCAACTAACTCGGCAAGCAACAAGTTCTACATGTGGAAGATATAATCAAGGATAGGTGTCATTTGTGCGACTAGATATCCCAAAGCAAATACGATGCAGCGATGTTCCAGCGCGTTCAAAAGTCAACAAGAATCGGTATTGAGAACCACCATACTATATTAGCAGTCATTCAAGCAACAATATAACTTATATACACTAGCTTGTATTAACCAATATTAACATGATTTCTAGCAGTACTGACATCGGCTTTGCGTTCGCAAGCAATGCTGGTGGTGGAACAGAAAGGACAGTAAGCCTACAACTGTCAGTATGGCACTATGGATGGATGGATGCTATGAGCTTCCCCTTTGTAACGGGGCGGTGGCATGTGCGCCACCAGGCTCGTAAGAAGATTTAAGAACTTTTTTTTTTCCTCTTTTAATTTTCCTGACCACAACGACAGACCACAACAGCGCCACTGCATACGGCTCTCTTTTGTATTAGGGAAAGGGATAAACTGAATAGGCTTTTAGAATTCGTGTGACGTCTAGCAGGGAGAGACTATTATTAATGAAACGTGTAGTCCTGAAAGGACGAAAAATGTTGTTGCACAAGGAGTGGTCGCAAAATAATCCCTGTTTAAAGGTTCTTTAATCAGTCGTGGTGCAGGCGCTTGTCTTAACCGTAATATCCCGATAACCATTTGCAGTGCGGGATCGAATCCCGGCCGCGGCGGCTGCATTTCGATGGAGGCGAAATGTTGAGGCCCGTGTGCTGTGCGATGTCAGTGCACGTTAAAGAACCCCAGGTGGTCGAAATTTCCGGAGACCTCCACTACGGCGTCTCTCATAATCAGTGCTGGTTTTGGGACGTTAAACTCCACAAATCAATCAACCATTTGCAGCACATCTTGGACATAGTTGCTTGTGTTGTGGGGTTGTTCGAGAGATTATTTTATGCAACGAGTACTGCCACTTTAACTTGCCAGTTTCGCCATCAGCGGGAGCCATAAATCTTTATATAGGCATACGTTGGCTATTCGCCTGCAGCAACTTTTTCCGTTTTTTTTTTCGGCGAAGGGGCACCGAAGTGCAGGCTTTTCAGAAATTAGGGTAGGTTTAAGCGTTAAATGGCTGTCGGGAATTCAGGCTGGTTAGAAATGATAGTATGCAATCTTAGTGAAAACATAAGCGCCGAGGACGCGGCGTAAGTCAGGAAGCTTACAGGGGTAGAATGGGCGCGTTTTGCGTTTTGAACCGAACTTTAACGAAGTAGTGGAAACCCAACCCTGCCTCTGAGGCAGATTCAAGCGTGCTTCGAGAGTAGGACTGCCGGCAGCAGCTGGCAGTGACGGCGTGGCAGCAGCCACGACAGTGAAAAGTTTCTTCCTTCTGTAAGTTCGACACTGAATTTTTAATGTGGAAGTTTTTAAGGGCATTTTGCGACGCCGGATAATTCAACACCGAAACCCAGTGGTACTCACGAATGAAGAACCTCGTGGGCAGTGGTAAAGACTCCTTCATAGGTCCGTGGCTTGTCATGAATAATGACAGTTCGATTGTGCGTACATGCTCCGCCAACAATTGTATATCCTTGAATGGAAAGCGGCAGTTTTCATTTATATTATGGTTAGTGTGTAAAATGAATCCACAGAAAGAACGCCAAAGTACGAACATAGGTAATGTAAAATGACTGCACTCTTCTGTTACAGAGCTTAAGCCCCTTTTTTAGAAACGCTAAGAATACAGAGCAGAACAACAAAACAAAAAATAATGCTGAGAGTCTGTAGAGAGAAAGGAATGCTTTCACTCTACAGACTCCCAGCATTACTTCGCTTTTTCCTCTCCTCCGTATTCATAACGCCTCTTAAAAGCAGCTGAAGCTCTATAACAGAAGAGTACTTACACGCATTTTGCATAAATAACGCTGAAGGTCTGTAGAGTGAAAGCAATTATGAACTGTACAGACTATTTTCTAAAAGGCGCTTTTGGATAGCATAAATTGCATTACGGTACTATATAATGTTGCCCTACGTACCGTACATTGCTTTTGTTAGGAAGCGGCCGCACATTCTTCAAAGAAGCACAACAATGAAAAAAAAACTAAATAGACTCAACATATGAGTGGTCAGCGATGTCTGCCCGAAAGAACGATCATCAAAGTTAGAGACGTCTTGGTGGGTGTATGTGCTGGAAAGAGGCCGGACGATATTACTTTGTCAATGTCACCGTCTGCGAGACTGAAAGGAAGGGAAAGGGGCAGAGGACGCAGAAATCTGGGTAACGAATGCAACAAGGGCACACTCATCAATGGGAGAGATGTTGGCTAAAATCGTACCGCCTGGGATGGGTAGCGTGCAGCAGCTGCAGATCAGTATGGTTAGCGATGTGCCTTGATCCGTCATTCTAATGAGGGTGCGAGGAAGAGCGACGTTCCTCTACAATAAGACATCAGCAATCAGAGTCAAGATGTAATTGCCATCGGGGATGGGAGAAAAAATGGTAAGTCCACATGCGTAAGAGCTTGAGGAAGTGAGCGAACTTAATCCATTGAGCACAAGCGCGGTTGGCGTGTCATAAAAACGTCATGGTAGCTTAGTAGGCCAAGCTGAAGCACGCCCGCTCCAGAGGCAACAATGACACAATGGGCCGATAGAATATCCACATCGAGAATGAGTTCATGAGACCACTTCTCGAGCAGGGGAAGTAGTACGCCTGTGTACCGGTCAACAACACTTATTTGAGCGGAGGACACCTTTAGCGCCGAAAACTTTCCGCCAGCCGCGACACGTATAAACGGAATTGTGGCTGGTGCTTGGATCTCCTCAAGGCAACGACGAAATTCGAAATTGATCCCTGCTATCGGCGCAACTGTGTCCACTAGAGCAATGTTTCGTCATCCAGTTTAATGTCTATTAGCTACCGTGTCGTCTGCAGCGTGGTCAGACGACTTGGCAGGCGAGTCGTCGGTGCAGTATCACCTGCGGTAGCTACGTCGCCTAGGTTTTTCGGAGGAAGCATATAACCGGCGACGTAGGTCCGCGGAATTGGGGGAAGCGAAATGATTGGCGACGAGGTAATGGCGATCGGGACTGTTGACCATGGGGGGTGGTGGGCGACGGTACCGTATGAAGGGGCTCGCGGTAGAACTGAAATCGGCCATAATCCAACAAGGGGCAATGGTTGTATCCGTCATGGGGTTCTTTAATTGATGGGCGCGCCTTTGCTACTGACCGCATACGCATGCATAATCGCATGATCCTGTGGAGAAGCGAGCGGTGCACTCTTTGTTCCCGATGACGTCCATTACCGGGCTGTCTTATTTCCCGCGTTTGTTCTGCGTTGCGGCTTTCCCAATAGCGTTATTTGGGGGCACTGTGACTGAGCCTTCAACTTTCATTTTAATATTTTCCAGTGCGTCTAATGGTGAACAGCAGTTCCCAAGCTCACTGAAACACATCTGGTGTGCAGCGTGCATTCCAATAACTTTCCACCATGCGCGAACTTTTCTGGGAAGAAGAATGGCTCAACTCACCTTTTCAAGCTCTGCTGGATAGAACTTTTATCCTGCCGCATGCTTCTAAGATTTTGTAGTCCAACTAGCATGAGTTCTCATGCTACAAAGGAAGCCACTATTAGCAATGGTTGGTGCATTGGCGTCCTTTGATTCCAGACTGGAATGAAATTTGATATATGGAACCCTCCTCTAGAAGCTTTAGCTTATGATCTTCTTTTCCTTGTCGGCCTGAACCGTCTTTCGGGAGCAGCAATGTTAAACAGGACGTTTCTATCACCACATTAAGAACAATTCCAGAACAAATCATTCAAATGCTCGTATATATGGACGGTCTAGCGAGACATATCCCATGTGTTTGATTTATGCATTTATACGGCTGATTATGAGGCCTAGAAATGCTAGAAGGGCAGCGTTTGTTTAGGCGGTAAAATGACAGATGGGTAACTGCATTACCACATTCCCACCCCAATGGACTCCAGCGGGTACAACCACATGTTGGAAGCCCAGCTTCGCCAGCTAAACTTTATTTCCCCTCACAAATTCATTTCCTGAAAGGTTTTAAGAAACAAAACAGAAGGCTGGATTATCTTCTCTATGAGTAGGCATGATCGTGGAAGCGTGTTGAAAGTGGTATTACGAATTACATTTACCTCAACGTAATAAATACAAAGCGTCTAGGGGGTACATTAAGCTAAACGTCAACCCTCGCCTGGTGCTACGAGAGCCTTACAATCATCCTTTTATCTACGGAAACCATATACTCTAGCCATGACATTGCTACTAGCTTTCTCTAGAATTGACCTGCTATTTGACCCAGATTTCGGTAGCAACAGGCAACCCAAACTCTTCTATGTTGCCAATGTACCATCGCTTTTGAGAAAACCAATGTTTTCTCAAAATATTAGTCTGCAGTTACGTACCTGAAGCATGCACAGCGTTTATACCATCAGCATTAGGTGTGGAAACTTTACAGCTGCAAACAGGAAAAAAAAAGAGCGTGTTGCACAGGATCAGTGCATAAGCAAAGCAAAACAAAAAAGACGTTTTATATTACCAAAGAACTACCTATATATGCGTTAAGCAAAACCATAGCATTAAGCAATCGGCATCTTCCTCGACATTGGTCGACGATCAATTTCTTGAAATTTTATATGAGCGCATTAGAGAAGGTGGAAAGGAACGCCGGCTTATCACGGGTTAACCTGGGGGCAGAGTTTGAAGAGAAATATCTTAGGAGGGACTAGTTGATACCTCATTAAATTTATGGATAGAACGTAAGCAGTTCACGCTGGCTGTTTAGTCACAGGTCGTGCCAAATAAGTGCGTCCAGAATTTGCTCGAAATCAAATATACGGTCATGACAATTCCCCCCTTACCAGCACTGTCGGGCGAAGTAGTACACATAACCTTGTTTATACCGACCATAGCCTTTCTGCAGTAAAACACGTATTCGTCAAAGTTTTGACGTCTGCATGCGTTAGTGGCCTGCAGCAAAACTGTGGGTCTGTGGAATGGTGCGAAACTGCTGCACTTTAGGACCCAATCTCATTTTAGAAATTGCGCCGCAGAATGTGAGGGCAGTTGAATATGACCAGTGCAGAAGGGCTAGGCCATTTCGAAGGAAAAGACTATCGAAAATGAGCAGCCCTTACACTGTAGACACAAAGACGCAAACTTGAGCTTGGTTTGCGCTTTCCTGACATACTACTTTCTTTCCGCTTGTTAATTTTTGATTGCTCTTCGAAAGTCCTTAATGACCGACAGTACCGAACATTCTTATAGTTCAGATAATTTCACGTCTTGCAAGCATTCATGTGTGGTCTAGTGGTTAAGACACTTTTTTTCTTATTCGAAAGGCTGCCCTTTGGCATAAAATGTACAAAGTAACACGTGAGGCTCATCACACATAAACAAACAAGTTGCACTCATGCATAAAATTTAACAAGGATCGGTGGAATGGTCCATTTATCCACTCTTGTAAGTCCGGAGGGCGACCGGGACGGTGACCGGTTGCTCTCAGATGACGAAGGCGTGCTTGCTCCAGACCCGCGCACGACCAGAGCAAGTGTGTCACGTCCACTGCATTTATAGGAGCGTCACAAAAGGGGCATGTGGTTCCATACGCTGCGCGGTAGTGTTGCGGCCAGTGGGCGGTCACTGCCGGCGTAAGAGCAACCCCGACTCGAAGTCTCCGAAGCGCCACCTCCTCTAAGCGAGTAAGCCCACCAGGGAGGTCAGAACCACACGGTGGTATAAGTGCTCGTGTGGTGCGTCCGAGACATTCCTTTTGGCGTAGCAGTTTTCCGCAGTTATCTTCGGGGAATTGCGGCAGCGGGTAAATTATGGCAGGCGAGCGACTGGCAGAACCCGCCTCTAGCTGACCAGACAATGCCGCTCTTGGAACCCATTCGATGCGTATCGTTGTGCCGATGTTTCTTGCCAGCTGATGGGTGGCATCTGAAAACGCCGTCGATCGGGCCACACGACGGATGTCGCGAATTGCTTCCGTAGAATCGGTGCGAAGAACAAGCTTGGAGTAGCGCTCCGCTTCGACAAAACGCCTCAATGCGTGAAGGCCGTCCTGTATAGCTGCAAGTTCAGCGAGATATGCCGGTGGTTCAGGGTCAGCTGCATGCGTGCATGTCTGTCCTGCTTGTGGTATTTTTGGGCACAGCAGTGCGGTGTGAACCATGCCATTGGTGATGCTGGCATCGACATATCCTACAAGGATATCCGGTGTGTTGTCGGTGCGATTAAGACGGGAGACCATTGCCGTCGCCTGGCTAGGAATCGGGCGATGAAGACGGCCAAGTGGCTTGTTATCCGTGAGCTGTATGCGGTTTTACGGAGGTGTTGTGGCCGTATCGATGACAATGGGTACTGCGCATCCCATGTATCGAGCTAACGCAGCAACGGTGGGAAGTGTTGACAGTTTCAGTGCGCGTGCAGAACGTCGCTGATGTACCAATTCATCAATCGTGTTAAGTTGTGCCTCTGCCTGTAACTTCGGAATCATCGTCATGCGCGGAAGCGCATCTTGACCCATGGCGATCTTGACCCATGGGGACGCAGAACCATTCTGAGCGATTTCGAGACCCAACACGCGAAGAGTTGAGACCTCCTGTACAGGTTCAAGATCAAAGGAGAGGCGAATAGGTCGACTTGAGAGTGCACGGCGCCCGTACTTGTTTCCTACGGCCATGAATGCTGTTTTTTCTTTCGATAGTTCCAATCCGATATGGCCACACCAAGCACTAGTCACATCTAAGGCCGTTTGAAGTCCCTGTTCTTGGCGGGCGAGATCTGGGTGGACTGTCCACACAGTGATATCGTCGGCATATATCAGGAAGTAAATATCAGGTACTGCCGCCAGTTGCAATGCCAATGGAAGAAGGGCAATGTTGAAAAGGACTGGCGCAAGGACTGAGCCTTGTGGAACACCACGGTGTGACGTGAAAGGACCTTCTGCATGCCCAGCCAGACGGATAGAGAAAGTTCGGTCACAGAGGAAGGCTTCGACAAACTTGCACACGCGTCTTGGAAGGCGAAGCCAAGGTAAGATTGCAGCTATTGCTTGATGACTGACATGGTCGTAAGCTTTTCGAATGTCCATCTTCAGTAAAGTTCGAATACGGCGAGAGCAACCTCCAACGAGTACCATAGAAGAAAGGTGTCCCAGCCCATCTTCAGTGCCCAGGTGGGGGCGGAATCCAATTTGTGCAGGATGGTACCAGGAGTACCGCTCAAGCCACCATGTGAGACGGGTTGCAAGCATTCGCTCCATCAGTTTGCACAGAGTTGACGTTAAGGATATAGGCCTCAGATTAGCGATATTATCCGGAGTTTCTCCTGGCTTTGGAATAGCGATCACCTCCGCGTGGCGCCATGTATCTGGGATAAGGCTTCCTGTCCACACATCGTTGATAGTGTCCAGGAGATGCACAAGAACGTTTCCTTCTGTGTTTTTATAGAGTTCATAAGGGATGCCGTCAGGCCCCGGCGCACTGTGCGGCTTGGCTTGGTCTATGGTTGCCAGAAACTCGGCCATCGTAAAAGGTGCTTGAATGCCGTCAACATCTTCGCATGAAGCTGGCATGCCAGCATCAGTAGGGAGGCATGCTTGTGCAGTAAATGGGGGTGCTGGTATGTCAAAGGCGGGAAAAAAGGCTCGGGCAGTTGAAGATGCGAAAATGGACGGAGCCTGGCCAGCTGCCAGCATAGCCGATGCCGCTGGATCAGGGGGACGGCGGCCACGTTCCATCGCTCGGAATGTCCGCCATATTGACGCATTTGACGATGAAAGGCCGAGGGAAGCACACCAATCCAGCCAACGGCCTCGTTCCAAGCGGCGTTCATGACGACGGGCTACGGCTGTACGGCGTTGAAGCTCTATCCGTGCCGCAGTTGAAGCTGGATCTCGCTCCGACGCAACTTCTGCTTGACGGCGTGCGGCCCACAGACGAAGAAGCTGTAAATCTGGGGTTGGTCTAGATTCGTCAACCCAGGACGTGCGCGTAGCCGCAGTCAGTGCCGTGCGAAGATGAACCGATGGGTCGGCGCAGGTTCTGTTGGTGATAGCTTCAGATACCAAGCGGTAGCGATCCCAGTCCACAACACGACAGAGACGCCGAAGACGACCAGTAGTGTTTGGATAAAGGCCAAGGTGAATTGGTAATGGTCACTGCCCCAACAATCCGGTTCACATGCCCAAGACACCGTCATGCTTCCAAGCCACCAGGATAAATCTGGTGATTGCGGTGGCGTATGCCGCCGTTCGCGCCGCCGAGTAGGTACAGACACATCATTTAAGAGGGTAAAATTGGCGTCTACAAAGTTGTCATAAAAGCACGTACCCCGCGCACTTGATGCAGCATATCCCCATGTGGTGTGTGGCGCATTAAAATCACCGGCCACTAATATCGGTCGTCCAGGATAACGATGGCGTAGATGATATATCCAACCTAGGTTCTCGCGAGCCGCGCTGCCGCCATAAGGGCAAGCGTAGTACGACACAACTATAACATCCAATCGCGGTAGGCGTACCAATACTGCCACCGCTTCCTGCCACAGCGTGCACCACCGAGAGAGATCGATACGCGACTGAGGAAAAGCGGCGCGAACGTATGCTGCAACCTTCCCAGGTGGTACACTGGGTGTCGAGCTTCCGCGGTCCATGATAGATGGAGAGGAGTACGCTACAAATCCTGAAATTTGTGGGAGTGCGTTGGTTTCTTGAAGCAGCAATGCCCAAACATGTAGCTTTCCATATCGAAGGCGCTGACGAAGCTCTCCAGCCTTCCCAGCGATGCCACAACAGTTCCACTGCAGAATGCCTTCCGACAACATTGTAGAAGGTCTGGCCATATTTATAACTGTAATTTAGCTACTAACACCGAAGTGAGCTGCTGGAGCTGTTGGGCGACAAAGATCAGGAGCTCGCGTGGCGACACCGGCGCTGATGCAGGTACCTGATTTGGCGGGTGTGTCATTTGAATCGCTGGCGGCGACGGTTGCAATTCTGAACTCTGACGTCGCCGGCGAATCTGTGCGCGCCGTTCTTCTAGACGCTGAATTTCCATCTGGAGATTAGCCAGGCGAAGATCAATGTCTGTTTCCTCGCAAGATGCGTCAGGTGGGTCATCCTGTGGTATCGGTTGCGAAGGCCGAGGTTTCGGGTGAGAGGCTTTAGCCGCTGCACTGTACGAAGGTGTACCCTGTTTGGAAGGTACGTTTGTTGGAAGCGCAGTATCCTCATCCATTGAAGCTAGAAGGGCATAGCGGTTGGAAGTAGCCACTTCGTTCGATGCTTCTTGCAATGATGGCTTTGCTGGTCGTCTATCACGACGACGGCGAGCTTTCTTAGTTGCGGCACGCTTCGTAGGACACAGGGGTGAAGTAATGTCATGGTCGTTGGTTTGACAGAGCCCACATTGAAACGACGGTGATGGTGTAGCTTCCATTGTGTCATCCTTGGCTGGGCAGGGGCAGGATGAATTCATATGCCCTTGCCTGTAGCACGAGTAACAGTATATGACGGAAGGCTTGAATGGCCTTGGTCGCAACATGCAGCCGTAATACAGCAGACGGTCTGGTGGACTGGCTGGACCCTGTAGTGACAAGGCATGTACGGCCGCGACCCAGGTAACGAGCGGCAATAACTTTATGTGTAGGACAAGAGAGTTCCTGCCGCAGATTTTCTGGTTCTTCATTGTAGTCAATGCCGTAGACAACGTAGCGTCTTAAATCGGTGCCAGATGCCAAATACGCTTGCACCGGAAGGACGTCGTCTTGCGATGTACGTATCTCTCGAAGCATATTGAGCTTCTCAACTAATTCTAGAGAATGTACCCACAATGAGATAGTATTTGTAGGTTTGTGCAGAGCAAATCCTTGGAACCTTGAAGTGTTAAGGCAGGCGTCCACAGCTGCTTGAATGGCACGATTGGGCAAAGTGGACATATCTAAGCAGGAACGCGGCTTGATGATGACCTTGTACGAAGGCGTTGTAGGCGATCCGGGCGAATGCGCCTCGATTGCAGCGTCGCGCATTTGGCGGGGTCGTTTCGACGCTACATCAGACGCCACTCCAGACGCGGCCACGGGCGCTGGAGTTTCATCGCCAGTAGCATCGTTTGGTCTCTTGGCACAAGTCTGCTGTGGGATCGACGAACTTTGATCCATGGTGTCAGCACTGGACCTCACTTCATCGGAGATCTCGCAGTGGAGTTGCCTCACCGTTGTAGACGCGGTCTTTCGGACGAGGCGAGATATTTCAGCATCGGGACGCTGTCTGGAACGCAGCACAGCAGCGCCATGCCGTAGCGGCGCCGGCCGCCCTCCACTGCGCACTAGGCCTAGGCCTGCAGTTGATGGCCGAGGCGCTGAGAGGAGAGCACGCAGCGGGCGACGTACCTTGTGGATGGGCGCCAGGTGCACTTATGTAACTGCCACAGCCGTCCAAGAAGTGTAATAGTACTTTTAACCAAAACCAAGAGGCACAAATTCGGAGTGATGCACATACACGTCCGATCGCTTCGAACCCCTAGGTGGCGCTTAAGTTGGGTAAAGGGGTGTAGTAGTTCAAAATTCAGCACTGGCAGCAACCTTTTCATAAACTTAAATGCGCCTTAATTCTAGAAAGCCTCGGAGAAAACCTATGGAATACTTTACTTGCACCATCACATAGAAGACGCCTAAGAGACCTACTTTTCGGGTAGCAAGTACTTAAGGCGCAATGACTGCTAACACAGCTGCCTGCGCGACTTCTACACAGGCTTGTCTATTCAGACTTTCCTTAAAAATGGCCGCATATCTGCTTGCTTCGTTGCAAATGACGCTGAAAGACGATAGCCTTCTCCCCCCCCCTCTTATACGTAACATTCCCAGTTTTCCTCGCTCCCACCCTTCTTTTCTTGCTTTTCCCTCAGTCCCCTCATGATGCATAAAATGTCTATTTTGCTGAATTCAATACATCTTTCCCGCGTTCGTCCTGCTATCGCGCCATGTGTTGGGACCTTTCATTAGTGTTGAATATACGCGTGGCGTCTCTTCGATAGCATTTATAACCTGTCGATCTTTCATTTACTAACGTGAAACCTAGTTTAGTGTGTATTCGTAATTAAAGTAAGGCTGCTAGTCACAGTCATTTACATATAATTTACCTCAAGAATGCCTAAAGTAACCTATATGTTTTGTAATACGTGCGTGACTCTGTGCCCCCAACTCTAGTGGCTTGGCTGGTTGTGGCCGCCCGGTTTATTTGGTTTTGGCCGGGCGGCTGAATAGAGTTAAAGTTTTTTGTGTTTAGGTAGCCCGGAAAAGACTAGAGACACGCGTGATTGTCTTGCTTTGTCTACGGGGAGCGTCTTTACCACTTTCCTGTGATGCAGACCACAGATCGCGCAATTCTTGCACGCCGCTTCAAGAATAGTATCAATATTTCTACAAACTGCATGCCCTACGCGCGCTTCTGAGCACCTTCTAGAGTCTTAGTGACAATACCAGAACACGTTTTGACGAGCATACATAATTCCACGCATTTCCCTGCTGCTGAGTTTTTGCCGCCGACGGACGAATGTTAACGCCGATAACGTCCCGCGTGTGATTTGTTGGGCACTGGCTCACCCAATAAACAGTCCTTCTGGCATTGTCTTGCTTCCTACTGCTTACAAATCGTCACGACCCCGTGACATCTGGTGGAGGTGCATCTCAGTCAAAGTACCGTACGCCCTCTAGCCGTGAGGGAAGCCTGCGCGTCCAAGACGACAACAACCGACCGTTCGAGCTAGCTTCAGGCACCGAAGACTACCGCCCAGATAGCAGCCGCCCCCTGGCAAGGACAAGAAGACAAGCGTTACTACGAAAACAGCATACACGATGACGGCAGCAGGGTATCCGGCAACCGTGGTGATGCAGCAACCCAAAGAGCCGCCTACATTCATCGGATGGTCATACGAGGACCCGGGAAGTTTGCTCGACATCTTAGGCGGCGTCGCAGCCTTTAAAAAAATGGGACGTGGAATATAAGGTGTCTTACGTTTACTTAGACCTAGAAGACGACGCCAGGACCACCTTCGCAGACCGGGAGTACGCACTTAGAAACTGGGACATCTTTCGTGCGGCTTTGTTGGAAAACTCTTCTAGCGTCGAGAGCAAAAGAAGGGCCGCATCACTGTTGGAGACACGGGTGTAGCTCCCGAATAAAAACGTCACAATCCTTGTGGAAGAAATGAGGCGACTTTTCTCCCACGCCAACGCCGACATGTCTGAGAAGTTTCGAATGCTCGTACGAGGAGGGAAGCAGGACCTCTTCGCCAGAGTGATAACAAACTCACCAAAGACCGCCCAAGAGTTGCTCTCTGGGGCAACGACAATCGAAGCGGAATCGATTGTCGCCGAAATCGACGACAATCGAAATCGATAATCAACGACAACCGAATGCGCCTTCGGAAATAGAATCCGCGCTTGTAGCCAGATTACGGAGAAGTCGAAGGACTCGGTGCCGAGGACCCAACAGTGACCGATGCATATATACATATGCGTACCCCGGTAGATTCAGGACATGTCTAAAAAATATTACACATGCAAAGAACACACATATTTGCGCTCTTTTTACGGAATTACTTTCGCTATGATGCTACGCACCGCAGACAGAGCAGCGGTGGCAGAACTCAGTGAATTAGGCTACTTAATCTATTGTAAACAAGAACGGTCAGCCACTCAAGCCTAATCAAATGATATAACTTCTAAAACATGGAATTCCTCTCCGTTGTTATTTGCAAAAAGGCGACGCAGCGAACTTTCACTGTCCCTAGAAATATGGCGAATTTCATTAATGAAGCACAGGGTGAATGGTCGAACGGCGCAGTTGCAGGAACATTCGCTGGTGACCTCAGCTGTATAGTAGTATCTCTTGCAATGTGGGTCGGCAGCATAAGCGATTCCAGTTATAAAGCAGCAATGTTCGTTGTGTCATTGCTATATGTGATGACGCTTGCCAGAGAAGCCGCTTGCTCGATTTCGCTCGGCATCGTAAGGGGAACAGCTCTGTTTACACAGCGCGAGATAAGACATCACGAACGCCGCTATTTGACAATCGTGGTTGGGTTCCTTAAGAGAAATTATTGGTTTATTCACCTCGTATAAATTAGCAGCCTCGACCTTTTGGAAGTATTATAGCGGATCTGGATGCTCGTCACAAAGAACTTCCACGCTTAATTTTGTTTGAGTGTATTGCTGGAGTACTTTAGTGTGAACTCCTGGAGCATTCCAGAATACTGTCTTAAATTGCACTTTTACACTGTTTCCGGAGCATGGTGCATGCGACTAGGAGCGAACCATTCTTTCAAGTATTTCCTAGATACGTGGTTTTCGGTATAAGGCGTTCAGGCACGTTGTCTGAAACAACGTGTATATATATATATATATATATATATATATATATATATATATATATATATATATACTATCAGAAAGACACAGTGACAAACATAGGATTATTCTGACGTTTCGGCTGGAGGCCAGCCTTTTTCAAAGATGAAACCTTTTTAATCTTGGAAAAAGGCTGGCCTCCAGCCGAAACGTGAGAATAAATCCTATGTTTGTCACTGTGTCTTTCTGATAGTATATTTATCCCGATAGCCAAGCAGAACTTTTATGATATATATATATATATATGGTCAGCGAGAAATTTAACACGGATAAACAGCGAGAAAACTTCACACGGATCAGTGGGCATATAAGTCTCTCTTCTTTAGGCTATTGCAAAACGTATTTACACATTGAACGACCTTCGTGCAATATAGTGCGATGGTGGTGTGTGATGGTGGTGCACCAGCCAGCACCCAGCATGGTGTGTGATGGTGGTGCACCAGCCTATCATTAGCTGACTCTATTCACCCATATTTATTTAGTGATACTGTTAACCCTCTCTTGAGGGTTGTTACAGGAAGGGCACAATGAATAACACTTCACACACTTACATGGAGCAACGGCCAATTAACAAGAAGCACCATAGCTATTACAAATGTCTAGCTAATAATACTTGAAAATCGGATACATCATTTGTTTGTACAGCTTCTTCTGGCAAACTGTTCCACAAGGTAATAACATCAGGGAAAAATGAAAAATGAAATAAATCAGAACGGGTCTGTATTCGTTGCACAATCAGGGGATGTGTTGTTCGCAGAGGCCGTCTTTCAAGCAGCTGTTTTATATATGCATCTCTGTTCACTTTTACCTTTCCATGTAATATCTGAAAGATTAATTTTAATCGACACTTCTGTCTTCTCACTTCTATCAGTTCCAAATCACATGCCTTTAACATGTCCATTACCGAGTCTGTTCGCCTGTATCTCGAACAAATAAAGCGTCGTTTGAACAACTGTATTTCGAACAAATAGCGTTGTTTGAACAATTGAGAAACGCACTGTGCGAAATATATGTCACCAACACAATTAAGTGGTTAAGCATTCAGTTCACTTGGGACAATCTTCAACTACTTAAGGATTTGATAAGCTTTTTTTACCATTCGTTACCTTAGTACGATTAGTACACGGTTAATTTATTTTAAGTAGGACATGTTTCACTACATTCCCCTTTTTTAACAGTGAACGTGTCATAGCTAATGGTAATTCGTGCGTTGTAGCTCGCATAGCAGAAGAAACCCAAGCTGAAATGAAAATATATCGTCAGGATGGGACATCGAAGCTACGACCGTCTGGTTACGACTCCTGCGCGCTAGCCACTCAGCCACCGTGAGCCATTTCCATAATTAGCCAAGGCAATGCAACTCTGAGCCACCAGCCGCGTTTAGCCAAAGACGTTTCATTTCGGCAACAATTTTTTAAAAGCGCGGTCCATTTTACAGCGGTAAATGTGCGGCAGTCTTTGTTGTATGCGAAAAACCGCAACGCAGCTTGGGTTTCAGATATCCGCAGTGGTCTATAGGTTATTTCTTTGGCCGCTAAAAAGATAGCCCCGCGACCACCGCTCATGCGCGAAGTAGCTGCCACTTACTTGCTCATATACAGCACCACTGCTGTTCTACTATAGTGGTTCATATTTGTATTGACAAATGCGTTAAGTTTCTCCAAACTTTCAGCTCTAATAACAGTCTCCTCTCCATCGCTGTACACCATAAAGGATTCTGTTTCCTCCTGTAAATCAAAGCAATGTTTTTTGGAATATTCGATTGTTCCACATTCGAAGGTTGCGAAAATGGTTGTTTGAAATGGAATAGCTTAACACACAGGACAAAAAACAACTTTATTCATTCTGTCCTTCCCCTCCAATTCAACGCGCTTTTTTGCTATCGGTGTGACTTTTACCTTGCAATCGTTCCTCCTCGTGCTCTGCTAAACTCTCCAGAATTAGAGTACACGATCAAATAGGAAAATATCATGGAGGCTGAACACCTAGTAATTCAAGGTAGCGTCCCAATCAAGCGAAAAAAAGAGGGTGTCAGATGTACGCTATTACTGACATCCAACGGTTTCGCCAAGTGAGCGTAACCGTCATACATGAGTTACATATAGCCAGATGATTATTTGATGCATCTCATATATGTGACTATAATTTCTAACCTATCCGCATGTGATGACTGCGTTGGGTAGAAGGCAGAGTTCACTAACAAATAATGTGGGGCGCTACCGTTTCAGGTACGTTCCTCACAGTAAATAGTTGTAATTGCACATGAGTAAATACCAGCGTCTTGTACTTAAGCAGAGAGCTAAATAGGCAGCTTCCTGTAACACGTGGTTTAACTTCGCGTCAATTAATTCACCCGTCGGTTGAATATCCCAGGCAGCACGCAACGTAGGGCCGATATTGGTTTTATGGCGGCAAAGTTCGGCCCATCCACGGCCTAATGTTGCCGACAGCGAGCCAGTATCGGCCACGCCGCCTTCAATGACTGGCAACGTCGGTCTACTATAACCGCTGCCCCGCCGATATCGGCAGGCCGTCTACTGTAATCGGCAACATGGGGCCGCTTATGCCGCGTTACTGCCGACATCGGCTGAGGCGATGGCTTTCAACGGCAACTATGGCGCCGACTTTGCCTTTCTACAGACAATATGGGCTGGCCGACGTCATTTATCGGCAACACTTTGCCAAGTATGCCACCTTAAAGCCCCCGTCGGCTAGCGGATAACTTTCTCCGGCAAATGTGGCGCCGATTTTGCCGCTCATCAGAATCACCTGAGGAATGGCGAATTTGGCGCGATATTTGCCCAGGAAGATTATTTCACAGGAGACATTGAGTCATTTCTGTTGTCCTGGAGGCAACGTCGACTACGCCGCAGCCTTTCATGGTTGATATCGGCCGGGCCTCTTTGGAAGCCTGCTGTATATAACAATAGAAATCCGATCGACACAAGCATGACCGAAATTCACTTGAGAGATTCGACGTAAGAATAAGATGTTGAGCTTCATATATTCATGTATACGCGTTTCAGTGCCGGAACATAGCGCACGTGCGTTTTGAGCAGCACATATGACATTATGTTAGCGCGCATTGTTTTTAATAAGCAGGGCACACAAAAACATGCATATAAACTATTCATATATACATCTATAGGCTGTTTTGCGGGAACTTAGCGAAACAGGCTGGCGCAACAGTTAACATTAGCCAGAAGGATCGACAAGCATGGTGGAAAATTATGTGACAGCGCGCATGTCAGAAAATTTAGATTCATAGAAATTGAACTAGTTCGTGCATACATCGATGGGCATAACCAGCACTCATATGTTCAAACAAAGATAAACAGTTGCAAGCGGCGCTATACTACTGACATTTAGCAACCTATGGAAGGAAAAGGTATATGGAGGTAACAGCGCGTGGACAAAAAAAAGGTCTAGCGCCGACTTTATGGTGCGCTGAAGCGGAGATAAACTCGCCACCGCCGTTATACTACTGACATTTTGCAGCTTATGCAAAAGAACGGTATACAGAGCTCACAGCGCGACAGCGAGGAGACAATACTGATCTCGTGCTAGCTCTATAATGAGAGGACCATGAAATACATAGATCCATTTGTATTGCAAATTCAAATGAAGTGCTCTTGTCAAGACCACGACATTTGCGAAAAAAGCAAAAACGCAAAATACCAAGCAGTGATATGGCAAGCATTTTTCATCTCAAAGGTGGCAAACAAATGCACACACCTATAATTGATATAGAAAGAGCTTTTCTGGTGAGTTCTACTAGAGTGTACTGATCACAGAGTGTTCTTGTGCAGGCGATCTGCGTATCTTATGTTATATAAAAACAGCAAGCATGCACTGAAAAAAAAATCAGTTGAAAATCAAAGCTCTCTTCTGTTCCCTAGTTTCTTCATACGTTTGAGCAGGGTTACAGCATAAACCAGCCGTCCTAAGTCAAGCTGTTGTTGACCACGTGGCCCTCCACTACATTTCATCAGTGCGTTCGCGAAACTAGTGCATTCCTTTCAAAAACAGCTCCTGTACAGCGCAACGCATGTATCGCAGCTCGCATAAGCTCAGCAAAAGAAAATAATTGTCTACTGGTCGGGTAGACAATGCATCTCCATGCTCTCTACTACCACGCCGATACAATAGGCTAATAATTCCTTAATATGTCCACGCCATTGCGTATAATTCATGCTTTTTTTGCTTTTTTGTGTAACGTCCGTTTTTGCGTTCTTTTCATACATATCGAATTCGTTTACACATCGGCCGTCGGTTACGTTGTACTGGTTAAATGAGCAGAATATATCGAGCTTGAGTGCATGCTCTGTGCAGTGTGTCGGATTTATCACTGACGTTCGTATGAGACTATGGCGTTGATATAAGCGCACATGTGCGTATTCTGATATTTAACAACTCATTTATTTATAACCACTAAGGGCAAAAGAAGGGCGCGTAGAGACAGAGTCATCGCAGTATTTCTTGTCGTGGGCAGAACGTGCATGTCTTTCGTGCGCTGAAGAAAATGGCAGGAATTCAAACAGAATGGCGGCGCTGTGCGTCCTCGCTACGTTTGTTGCGTGCAGTGCAGCATTTCGCTCTCGTTTTTAGCTATAGTGGGTGGTTCAGTCTCTGCGAAATCCTGTGTTACAAGTAGCTGGCAAGAGAACACATGCGTGCCAGCGTAGGCCACAGGCTGCACTGAGCTGCACTTAACAAATGCAGTCCCGGCGGGTGTCCCCGCCATTGTGCAAAAATGTTTGCCCCACAGACATGCTGTCTTCCACGTTTTGAGACAGCTACAAAAAAAAGAAAAGAAAGCAAGAAAAAAGAGCGTGCTCTGCCGAGAAGCAACCTAGCACGTGCTAAGCCAGCAGCAACTAAACATAAAAAAAAGTGTGTGGGGAGGGGGGCGCGCGTCCCCTCCCGAACTGGCCACCTTTGTCACGGCCCCTTCCATGAACATCCATTGTGCTCATCTGCAGTTTGCAAAGAATGTGGTTCTGAACCTCCTTTGGCTGGCGTTCGCTGCCTTCCGAGGGGGAAACCACGAGGAACTCTCTCCGCGCTCTCTCGTCGCGGCTGCATCGCTACCAACGTGCAAGGTGTAAGAACGAGTTTCAACGGCTGCACGCAGTCTGTCCACGCGTTTATCGTTTATCATGTACCGCATTTATCGATCATTCAAGTTGATTGCGCGATTCCTTGGCGAGTGTACCTCCTAAGACAATGCCCATCCCAACTGTGACATCGGTTGTATATGAACACAAGCCTGTGCCTTTTGGTGAGACTACAGTGTCGTCGCCGAATTTGTATTGCGGACTCACAGCTGAAGAGTGCAGAGAGGATGCCAAAATTCGGTAAGTTGCTGGCCAGTTTTCAAAATGGGACGTGGCACATATTGTTGTGATGTTAAAGCACCGGTTCCACTTTATATATTATTTGTGTCGTGAGGTGCGTAGGCTCTTTATTTTCGAATAAAGAGCCTACGTACATTGTCCCAAAGCAGTTTTACTTCATGTAGTTAATCCTGTGCTTGTATCAAACACCCTTTTTGTGGTGACTTGCAGTTCTCGTCACGTAACATTATCTTTTCTTGCTCGTATTTTTAAAGGTAATGTGATACCGAACACGCGCTCCTTGGTGCTAGTGCTAGTCTGTCCCCCATGCAAAAAAAAAAAATTAAAGGAAATGTGGGGCCTCCTTGGTGCAGGACATGTGCGGCAGTTCGGCACGCGATGGCGTTTTTAAAGCAGCCTTGAAAAGAGGTTCCTTCTCTAATATCTGCTTATAATGCACCTTACACTTATCATTTAAGAACATTTTTTGCCTAACGACCCCATCCCTGGGGTGTGTCGTGTTAGCTCACGTCTACATGTTTTCCTTTACGATGTATGCCAAAAATATTAAATTTATTATCATGCAAGATGCACCTATTTCAAGTAATGTGCCACTTTTAAAGTTGCTTTGCAACAGATCCTTTACTCACGTTTTTTCCCCCTTGTGTATCTAAAGCGACACGACACCAAGATCTCGGGGTTGGATATTGAACATAGATTCATTATATTTAAAAGGACGACTTTGTTTTGTTATTTTCTAAAGTAGTGCCCGATTATGAATGTTTCTGACATTTCTTGTATTTCCGCGTTTGTTCATGAGTCGCACTAAGTTGCATGGAATTATAGTATAGTGCTGATGTGCTCCACAGCTGTGCTAATTTTCACGCCTTTTCCCGCAGGTTCCACCCTTGCCGAACCTTTTCCACTACGACGGTGCAACACGAGAATAGCATATTATCAATGCAGAGTTCACAAAAAAAATGAAATAGTGCTTTTCCCTATAAACCTCTCTTGTTGTGTTATTTGTTTTGGTTAGAACGCATTAATAGAAACTACAGAGGATCCGCTTAGCCCCACTTATTACTGTGTTAATAAAGCTTTCGCGTATGCATGAGAGGCACATTTACACAAACTACTGTTGGTCCTTCGAAAATGTGAAAACAAAAAATAAATTATCGCAATCCAAACGGCGCGACACACGTGGGGTAAACTACAAACACCATAGTGGCTGTGAACGGCCGCGCAAGGGGTTTACCGATGTCGGCGGGGCCGACAACACGCCAAAAAAGCCTGAATGCCCGCAACATCGGCCAATGCTACCTAGCCAAATCCGACCCATTCTGGCTGGCCAAATTTGACCCATTCTGGCTGGCCAAATTTCGCCCACTCTGGCTGGCCAAATTTCGCCCACTCTGGCTGGCCAAGTTCGACCCATGGTGGCTTCGCCACAGCGGCGCCATTCTGGCTGGCCGTCATCGGGCACATGTGGGTGAAAGTAGCGCGAGCGCGATTTGCCGACTTAGGCCCGATATCGCTGCCGACTTTGGCCGACTTCACGCCTACATAAGTCCTGTGTTGGCGTGCTGCCTGGGATCATGCGCGGCGCGGCGCGGTGATGAAGACGAAAAAGTAGAGGGCTATAGTAAGGGGGGGGGGGTAAAGATATGTAAAAAAAAGGTTATTTGCGCTTCCCCCTACCTAAGGCCCCTTGCGATACTAAATTGTTTTTATATAAGTCACTCATTCATCCATTCTCAAGTACGCAGCTGTAGTCTGGTTACCCAACAACCACTGTGCAATGAGCTCGTTTAATGATATTGAGCGAAAATCTATCCGTTCCATTTTCCATAACTATAGCCGCCACTTCTGCGCGACTCAAGCCCTACAATCATTAAACGTTGCACCACCACTCTCACGTTATCAACTGGAAGGTTCAAAATTCTTATGCGCAATTATTAATTCCGCCTTCTGCCTCTCTGAAAGTAACCTCATCACATGCACCAACGAAAGTTATACCCGTAGTTCTCACGCTTTGAACGTTACACCTTCCTTTGTTGAAATCAACACATTTAAATGCATTTTCCCGCGTGCAATAACTGTTTGGAATTCCCTCCCTGGCAGAATTCGCTCATTACCGCTAAAAGAGTTCATAATTGCAATTGAAGAACATTTCACTAACCTTAAGCTACGTAATTCTTGCTATCTTATCCGTGTACTTGCTTCACCATTTCACGTATTTCCTTCATTTCTTGTTTGCTCGTTAGCATTATATACCGTCCAATTCCTGCTATAGCCCTGAATAGGGCTGCAGTATGTACCACTAAAAAAATATGCGGCGTTCGCATGTGTGCTTCTCTGCATAACTAATAAACTCTAATTAACTACAATAACAAAATTAATCGAATTAACCTAACAAAACTAAATAATACTTTCCCGTCAAACATGTCTATGGTGCCGCCTGCGTTTTCACCGCCTCCGACGACGCCACCTTCAGCTCATATTCTTGCTCTGGATCTCCGTCGGGCCTCCTTCGAAAGCGCTTTCTCCCAATAGCACATTCCGCCTCTCTTTTGGCGTGATTGGCTGAAACGTTAACTTGCGAGCATTGTTGGCATAATATTTTTTTTTCAATTACAGGTCGTGATGTTCTCATGGGACACGATACATGGGTCCAGTTAGTCGAACAGGCCTAAATTGCATCAGCAGTCGAGAACTGACACAAAAGCGCCATTATAAATGAGACATCGCTCAATTATTTCAGAAAGTAGCGGAGTATAAATCTTCTGCTGCCTGCAAAATGGGCTACTGCTGTCCTGAAGGTGATGCAAGTTCTGATAGGCTGAAGAGCTGTGGTACGAGTTGGCGTTCTGTCATGGGGGAGCTGGTGCTTGTGTTGAGCGGTCACTGCTGGTGCAAATTAATGCACGTGGTACAAAAAAAAGCAACTGCCATTCCATGCAGTTACATCTGTCGGCCAGCATAGCTCTTGCCCTTTCTAAGAATTAGACACACACAGGTGCTGCTGAAGTGGGTGCAGAAAACGAAAAATTGTGTTAGCAACAACAATGGGAAACAAAACACCTGCAGCGCTCCCAAGTCTTGGTGCGTGGCCTGGGTTAGGAAACTAAACTTTGGAATGTTAGAGCCCTTCGCATAACCCCAGCATAGGCAACGAATTGTTTTTTCCTCCGCCTCTCTTCTTTAGGGGCGAAGCTCCTTAAGCTGTGGGTCGGTTGTCACGCGTATCGTGAAACCTACACCACTCACAATGATGATGATGATGATTGTGGTTCGGTTAGGAAAGGACGCTAATTTCTGCAGCCCATGTACCATGCAACGCCATGCAACGCCGGGAGGCTCGCGCTCGCCCTCGGCGCGTGCCTCCCGGCGTGCGAGCTCTCTCACTCTTCCATCTGCTGTCTTGAGAGAGAGAGAGCAAATGGCGCGCGTTGACTATGGAAACGCTCTTTCTTAGATGAACGATCTACCAGCTCGCAAAGAAGGAGAACGCGCCCTCACCCCCGAGAGACAACGTTGTCGCAGGTACCGTCTTCTAGCGCGTTTCTTGATTGAGAAATACAGACTGCTCGCGCTTGAGAACCGTTCACCGGCCACCCATGTATATATATATATATATACATATATACATAGGCACTGGATCTTCGCTTGCAATGAAGTGCCGGAGGGAGATTTCACTTGTGCGTAGTTGAACCTCAAGGATTCGTAGCGTGCGCCTTAACTAAATTAATCCAGAACTCTGCACAATCTACGATGAACCTCCCGAGCTTCGCCCACTCATCATCATTCAGTCCGTGATATGCTGTGGATTTTTTTCGAACTCTTTTATTTCTTTCCTTTTTTGTTTCTGCCTCCGTTTTTTCTTCCTTTCCTTTTTGTATCGATGGAAGTCGAAGTTACGTTATATGGATGACGTGGGTTCATATCTATGCTTTTCTATCTATGATTTGTGTGGTTTTAGGTCCGACAAGGACGATATGGAGATGAGATATGCCGTAGCGAAGGGCTCGGGAAAATTGAAATATCCCAGGCACTTTAACGTGCCCGGACACCATACAGTGCGCCGGCCTCAATGTTTCGCCTCCAACAAAATGCGGCTGCCGAGCCGGGGATATCTCGAAAGTGTGAAAGTGCAGCGCAAAAATAGCTATATCCTAACTTTTATGCCACACTCTCACGGTTGCGAGGTGCGGGCATAGGTGAAGTATATAAAAGGCTTTAATTTTAATGCAATGAAAAAATGAAGGAAATACAGCAGCAAAGTAAAGAAACTAAGGTGAAGGATAGAAAGAAGGATTGAAATTGACAAATAGGGGTCCGCACCCTTTTACATTTTCGATCGTTGCTATGTGATACGAATGAAAGAGAAAGGAGGGGATCTCGCGTTCTGAAATGTAAATATGACAGCATTGCCATCCTCTCAGTGCTGCATGTTTATACCCAAATTAAAGTAGTAATTGTCACTGCACCGGAGTGCTTGTTAACTCCTATAGGGGAAGAAATAAAGAGATTAAGCCGGATGCACTTACCTGAAGAAAGACTATCCAAACCACGCGAAGTTGTAGATCTAGAACTTTGTCGTCGAATTTCTTAAGAAACATGTTGACCTGTGGCGGAAGAAATAAACACATGTAATAAAAAGGCGAGACAGCTTTTGGTGCACTAAGAACTTAGCGAAGGCCCCACACTGCGATCTCATTATCAGCCTGTATACGCCACATCAGGGTTAAGGCCATTGCCAGGTTTCAGCAACTACCCAGGTCGTGGGCCAACTGCTCCAGCGCTATCACCACAAGCATGACATATTTTACAACCGCTTGCCTATTTGAGCTCAGTTGGAATGCAGTCTTGTACCTTTCATGAGCATGGTTCATGTTGCCTTCTCACAAATCTTCCTGCTGCGACGGGGAAATGTCGCATTTCGCCCCCAGACGTGAACGTTCTTTTTCCTTTGAGGTGTTTGAGGTGTCACCTCAAGACACTCAAAGAAGGACGAGGCCGTTTGCACACCACATTTAATATACATACTATAAACACACTACACAAGCACATACCGAAAGAGGCATCCTAAATAGATTCGAATCTGAAAGACTTTACTAGATTGCACAGAACGTCTTAAGTTAAATGAAGTCCTAATTAAATATCCAGTTCCTAATTAAAGCCGAATCGCTGAACAAAGAGAAGAGATTGCAGGAGCGCTCGTCTCACCAGCGTCCGGAAACAAGCGTTGGCAAGAAGCGTGGCAGCTGATGAACGCCACAACAGTCGGCGTCCAGAAGCACGAGGGGCGATGGTAGCTAGGGCAGCGTCTTCAGACTGCAGGGAAGAAGACGGTTCACCGGCGCTGAAGGTGCGTCCCGGCCGGACATCCGCTCCTGAGCTCGCGCCCGAAGCTCAACAGCTCAGGCCATTCCACGGGCACGGGAACGTCTTGCAATGGCAGCAGGTTGCGGAGACTCGGCCTTGATCAGATGGCTGCCCCCAGGTCTCGCAGGCCTCAGGCGAGCGCCGTGGCTTGGGTCCGTAACCCGGCAGCCCAGTAGCGTGGCCGGTCTTTCCCGCTGGTCTCTCTCTGGTCTCCTCCTGGTCTCGTCCTGGTCTCTCGCCAGTTCGCTTGGCGCTATTTATCGCCCATCTGCAACGTGGGCCTTCACTATTTGAGTTCTTGTGCCTCTGTGTTGACTTCTGATTGCTCCGAGCTATATTTGTGGCCTTCTCGCATTGGTGCAGCATTTCTTCATTGTTTTATTCTTCTTGAGCGCTCGTGCCAACGTCGTCTTCGTCCACTCATTTTTAAAGCGCGCACTTTTAAATACGCGTGCTCCACTCATCACAATGAGCGCCTCTTTCGTTAAGGTTTTTTCATAAAAAAACTGCCGCTAAGTGCGCGTATTTTAGTTCACCACATAGTTCCAATGTCCATATACAATGAAACACCAAATAATTCCAGTGTCTATATACAATTACCCACTAAATGCACGGGAGCACAAGGAGATTCACAAGAACACTCTTTAAACAAGAAGAAATCATTGGACCAAACAATCACACAATTGGAACATACTTCCTTCAATGAAAATGAATTTCTTTTGCAGAAGAACCGTTATTTACCTTTCAGAGTCAAAAACCAGGAAGAGCTACCGGTATCCAAAAGGCGCTTAAGTTATGGCGTCCCACACAAGTCGGATATCGCCTTCCGGATGCCTAAAGACAAGCACAACAGACACTCGGAAGCATTTTGCACCAGCAGCCCATCTGTATGACCGTCTGAATCTCATCGAACGCCCCGCGACTTTGGAAGCTCCATACGGGCAATGATTGCATTCGAATGAATGTGAGCGATCTAGCAGCCAGGCGTAACAAGATACTGGCGTTCGCATCATCTCTTGATGAACGTAAACGCTTTCTTGCGGCCTATGAACAGGCAATACCCCAGACCCCTCAGGCGATGTGCACTCCGAACCATAAGACGCCCTTGAAACCGCTGTGAGACTCTCTACATATGCTTAAAGCGCCTTGAACATTTCAAATGCTCAGATTTACAGGCTGTGGTTCATCCACTTCAGCTGTTGACTCTTCTAAACTAGCCGTAGATTCTAGGGCCTTATCAAGCCTTCCAGTTGAGACATCGCGCTCTCTGTGAGACACGTCACCACCTCCACTCTTTTCAGACGTTAATCTTAACCACTCTCGAGGTGAGTTATCTGTATGGTCTCCGAGGACCATGCTGTTATGTGTTACCGTAGCTAACGGTACACCTGAAGATTCTGTAGCCACCGTCCTATACTCCTCACAGCGGCATTTGCTATTGTCACTAGGACAAACAAACAAAGCTCCATCACCAGAGCTTTCCTGAGGGATTCTCTCCTCATTATCTGTATTTAGGCTCCCGGAGGCCCCAAAACTGCCTTTCAACTTTCATGGAACTTCCCTGTTCCAAGCCCGGAAAGCCAGCATCTGCCTCATCGAGCACTTCTGTAGCCATCCCGGTCTCACTGCTGTCTACCTCGACGCGATCCTCTAGCTCAGGTTCTGACCCATCGAAAGGCCGTGGCATGGTCCTATGCTGCTTCGACTTTGATCCTTCCTTCCTTCAACGACGTGCTACCTACGGAGCAAACCTCAAACGCCTCCTCATATGTGCTCATGCACGACGTTTCGCTACGCTTCAACCTCACCATCCGAGCCCTTTCCGGATCTGCAACTCGGAGCTTTAACTGAAGTGTTCTTCACTTTATTTTTTCGAGCTCTCTTACTTTCTCATACATCTCCCTTTCAAACTCCAACCGCTCCTTCTCTTCTTGCAGTCGCGCAGCCTCTCGCACATAAACCCACGCCGTAAGTTCTTCGCCCTCCAAGCCGATGCGTCGACCTAACATTTCTAGAACTTCCCGCGATTCTGATGAGCTGATTTTCTATGCTTGTGCTTAATAAACAAATGTTACAAACGGTCTCGTGCTATCGCAGCGGACGCCAATTGTGACGGGTAACGTGGCGTTACGCCCCCAAACGTTCAGGTTCTTTTTCCTTTGAGGTGTCTGAGGTGCCACCTCAAGACACTCAAAGAAGGACGAGGCCGTTTGCACACCACATTTAGTATACATACTATAAACACACTACACAAGCACACACCAAAAGACGCATCCTAAATAGATTCGAATCTGGAAGACTTTACTAGATTGCACAGAACGTCTTAAGTTAAATGAAGTCCTAATTAAATATCCAGTTCCTAATTAAAGCCGAATCGCTGAACGAAGAGAAGAGATTGCAGGAGCGCTCGTCTCACCAGCGTCCGGAAACAAGTGTTGGCAAGAAGCGTGGCAGCTGATGAACGCCACAACAGTCGGCGTCCAGAAGCACGAGGGGCGATGGTAGCTCGGGCAGCGTCTCCAGACTGCAGGGAAGAAGACGGTTCACCGGCCCTGAAGGTGCGTCCCGGCCGGACAACCGCTCCTGAGCTCGCGCCCGAAGCTCGACAGCTCAGGCCAGTCCACGGGCACGGGGACGTCTTGCAATGGCAGCAGGTTGCCGAGACAGCCTTGATCAGACGGCTGCCCCCAGGTCTCGCAGGCCTCAGGCGGGGCACCTTGGCTCGGGTGCCTAACCCGACAGCCCAATAGCGTGGCCGGTCTTCTCCGCTGGTCTCTCTCTGGTCTCTCTGTGATCTCCTCCTGGTCTCCTCCTGGTCTCTCGCCAGTTCGCTTGGCGCTTTCAGGGGCGAAGCTCCTTAGGGTGTGGGTCGTTCCCTCCTCTGTATTAGTAATGGTAGTATGTATGTAACCACTTCGCGCTGCCGGGAGGCTCGCGCTCGAGAGCTCGCGCGCCGGGAGGCTCGTGCACGCTGGAAGAGTGAGAGAGCTCGCGCGCCGGGAGGCTCGTGCACGCCCTCGGCGCGTGCCTCCCGGCGCGCGAGCTCTCTCACTCTTCCATCTGCTCTCTTGTGAGAGAGAGAGAGAGAGAGACAGAGGGAGAGAGAGCGATAGACGCGCGTTTACTATGCAAACGCTCTTTCTTCGATGAACGCTCAATGAGAACTACTTCAAGCAGAGGTTCCGGTAGCCGACCTGGTCGGGGCCCCCTTCGAGTGCTGTGCGGTGCATATACGCCTTGAAGGGGTTGACACGACCACAGCCAGCATGTACGTCCGCCCGGGCCAACCCTGGAACCCTGCGTGCCTTCGGCAGCTAGTGCAAAGACTGGGCAAGGACTTCCTGCTGTGCGCTGACGTCAATGCCCACCACAGGTCTTGGGGCAGTTGCCGGTCCTGTCCACGTGGAAAGGAGCTCAGGGACATCATCCAACAGCTGGGGCTGGTCATCCTCAACACCGGATTACCCACTTTCCTGCGTTGGACCGGGCGGCTTGTCCGTTCAGCTATCGACCTCAGCCTGGCCACTGAGGCTTGCCAGTATGCATGGTCACCATTCCCCGACTCGTGGGGATCAGACCACCTGCCCCTCCTGCTGTCCCCGTTCCATGGGAGAGCACCCAGAGACCGAGAATACCACTTGGTGAACTGGCGGGTCTACCGGAAGCTACTCAGGGAGGACAAGGGCAGCAGGGATCTCTTGGAGCTGATGGCAGACAGTGCGAAGGCAGCCACTGTTACCACAAGAGTCCAGGCCGGCGAGGCGGTTCCAAATATCAAGCACCCGGCCCTGAGAGCTGCAAGATGCCGTGCAGAACGCCAAGCCCAGCGCAAAAACCAACACGAACTCTGGACAGCCTTCCGGAGGGTTGACGCCGTCTGCAGACACCACACACGCAGACGCAGAAGCCAGGGCTGGGTGAGCATATGCGCCTCCATCAACTGCTCACATGATGGCACCCGTGCCTGGCGACTCCTGTCACGCCTGCTACAAGTTCCCCGCGCATCCAACCAGGTGCTGTCCATGGCCATCTACCTCGGTATCCAGGAAGCGGCCCTAAGTGAGCTCCTGGCTGACCGTTTCGCTGCCAGGAACACCAATGAACTGGCAACTACACCATCGTCTGCTGACCTTCCATTCCCAGCCTCCTGCCACCATCCAGGGTGGGTGGTTATGAAAATCCACGAACTGCGTAACGAGCCCATCAGGATGCATGAACTGGAAGCTGCTCTCAAGGGTTCGAAGCGACGGAGTGTACCAGGAGCTGATGGTATCACCTTTCAGATGCTCTGCAACTTGGAGGAGGGAGGCCACCAACAACGCCTAGAGCTCTACAACGATGTCTGGAGCACTAGCGAGCTGCCGGAGACCTGGCGTACAGCAGTGGTTGCTCCGCTGCTGAAACCTCGGAAGCCCTCCACGGCCCTCTGTTCGTACAGGCCGGTCTCCCTCACATCTGCTGTCTGCAAAGTGCTGGAGAAGGTGGGCCTGGCAAGGCTTGAATGGGTGGCCGACGAGCTGCACTACTTCCCGGAACACCAAACGGGCTTCCGACGGCATCGTTGCACGGCGGACTCCATTGCCGACGTCATTGCCACCGAGGAGGGTGCCAGGAGCTGTGGGGACGTGGCCATGCTGCTGCTGCTAGACGTGGAGAGCGCCTTCGATCGACAGCCTCACGCGACCATCCTGGCGGCCTTGGATCGTCTCGGCATCAGCGGTTGCCTCCGAGGCTTTGTGACCGCCTTCCTGTCAGGGAGAACCTTCTGTGTCCGTGTTGGAAAGGAGACGAGTCAACCAAGGACCATCACCTGGTGTCCCACAGGGCTCGGTGCTCAGCCCTTTCCTTTTCAACATGGTACTCGCGGGACTTCCAGCTTTTCCTCCCGGCAGATACCAGGTTCCCGCCCACTGCTCCCTCTATGCCGATGACGCGGCACCTTGGGTACGGGGACCCAGGCGGTCCATTCCAGGCATCAGGAGATCTCTGCAAGCTGCCTTGGACGCGGCGATCTCGTACCTCGGAAACATCGGCCTCAAGGTCTCTGCCACCAAGACTGAGGCCCTGCTGATCCACCCGGTTGCCTCGGCCCGGCTCTACCTCAAACGACTGAGCGTTGGCAACAACAGCCTGCCATGGAAGCCGGTGGTGAAGTACCTGGGTTTCACCATTGACCACCGGCTCACCTGGATCCCGGCTGCTAAGGCCGCTGCACCCAAGGTGCGACGAGTCCAGGGGGCCATCGGAAAACTGCAGCAACGTGGCCGCGGCTGCTCTACCAAATGGGCGCTGCGGCTGAACCAGGCCGCTGCATCATCCATCCTGCTCTACACCTTCCCGCTGGTCAACTTGACGCCAGCTAGGAGGTGTCTGCTGGAAGGGCTACACAGGGGTGCGTTGCGCTCCATCCTGGGGCTCCCCAAGAACCCCCCAGTAGCAGCGACCCTTGCAGAGGCTGGCGAGTGGCCTCTGTCGCTACGCATGCTCCTGCGGGCACTCGGGCACATCGACCGCCTCCACCATGCCGCCGATGGAAGGGCCCTGCTGGGACGCCTTCGATGTCAGCCGCACTCTCGGATGGGTGGCCTTTGCCAGCTGTACCACCAGATGGTTCCGGATCCACCCGTGCCTGTTGCTCCTCCACCGCCACATCACCGGCCACCTGAGGTCCATCTCTCACTGGACGGGGCAACGAAGCGACGCACACCTGCGGCCGCTCTGCAGCAGGAAGCTTCCTCCAAACTACAGGAACAACTGAAGGAGCGACTCCAGGTGTTCACAGATGGATCCGTGCTGCCAGACGGGACCTCAGCAGCAGCATGCGTCATCCCTGTCAGGGCCAGCAGCAGGCAGTGCCGGCTGTCTTTCCCTGCAAGCTCCACGGCGGCGGAGCTGGCGGGACTCCATCTGGCTGCAGATCTACTGGCAGAGGACATCCCTGAAGAACTGGTTGCGATCCTCTGCGACAACAAGGCGGCGCTGCTGACCTTGGCTAATAACCGACGTGCCGGGCTGACCGGAAGCCCCCTGGCGATGAAATTTGAGGCCCTTGCGGCTACTGGAGTGTCCGTCTCCTTCCACTGGCTGCCCTCGCACGTGGGCATAGCTGGCAACGAGGAAGCGGATACACTTGCGAAAGCTGCCCACCTCCCTAGCGTCCCGCTGACCGAGGCAGTGGCGGCGAGGGAGCATTCCCAGGCCCGCCTTGTTGCCGAGGCCTTCTCGGCACCCGAACAGGTGCCGAGGACTTCTCGGCACCTGTTCGCGCCTTACGTAGGCGTTCATCGAAAGCTGAGCGAGAAAGGGGTGACAAGGTTACCCTTGTATTTGACAAACTAAAAATAAATGATCACTGATAATGGAATGAAGCTGAAATTACAAGGGTACTGCTTGATACACCTAGTCATAAACGCGTCAGGCGGTCTAGCATTAGGCGCACTTGACAAAGTGCGAGTGCACCCTCATTGTCGTTGATTTGTTTTAACGCACGAAGTATAGTATATAAAATTGATATACTTGAACAACTGCTTATCCTGTACTCTCCTGACGTTGTCGTGATCACGGAGACCTGGCTGCACTCTGGAATACATGACTTCGAAATTATTCCACCCTACTACTTCTTTGTTCGTTTCGATCGTGACGGTCGGGGGGTTGTGTGGCTATTGCGGTCAAACGTGGGCTTACATATCGCTCTGAACAAGGCATCCATGATCACGAAAGCCTTTGGTGCACTATAAAAGGCCACGATACCTTCATATTAATAGGTGCTATTTATGCAAAGCCGAATGCTCCTGACGAATATCTGAAGCTTAATCACGATTAGCTTACTGAACGTGTTAAAATTGAAGTAAAATAGTCCTTATTGGTGATTTTAATCTTCCTTCTATTGACTGGAACACATTATCGATAACAGGGAAGGAAGCATGCAGCTGTGAGCTTCTGCTGAATATTGGCTATAGCTTTTCTTTAGATCAGCTAGTCATGCAGCCCACGCGTGTTCAAGGGCAAACGAGTTCGGTACTGGATCTTGCATTTGTGTCACATACTTTGTCATGTGAACTAACAGTAGAAGATGGGATATCTGATCATACGCTTTTGATACTGACACTGAACGTTGGTTGTGAAAAATCGGGCTCTCAATCACGTGTCCTCCTCAAAGTTTATAACAGAGCCGATGATGTTGGTGTTATTCATTACGTGGAAACATTATCGCACAACTTCTCTCTTGTAAAATATTGTACAGTGGAAAATTTGTGGCCAACTTTTAAAGACGCGATCGCCTACTGTGAAGGAAAACTTGTTCCTACAAAATAAAACGCACCAAGCGCAGGAACCCATGGAGATCACGCAATATT
>CM023488.1:53895362-53944803 GCA_013339685.2 Hyalomma asiaticum
CTGCTGAGCTTCAGCTCAGCAATGCATTATATGCGGCGCTTCAAAGCAGCATTGGTTATATTTCCGTCTATTTAGGTTGATGTTCTTTCCGTACCAATTTTTTCAAAAGCCATCAACTGTTGAGGACGTAATGATTACGTTATGTGCGCCTTCATATACCAGGAGCTTCTGCAGGCTTACCGCCACTTGAGATCACACAACATGGGCTACAACTGTCACAATGTGCTAAATATCACATTGTGCTAAAGCTGTCAGAATGTGCTTCATGCATATCGCCACAACATACTTAACCCGGAGGTTAAATTCACATGACTGACGACCGCGCTCGCCTCTTTCGTAATGCTTCAGTTGTCCTTTGCTTATTGAACATAAGTTGATTCAACAAAGAGTCAAAGTAAAAGAAAAGGCACTATAGCTGTAAATGTAGAAGTGCGGCGATTTTTTCCTCACATTATGATATCGCTCTGTTCCAACGGCACGATAATCTTGCAGCAGCCAGGGTGGTTCAGTTTGTCAGAAGCTCGCCAATAATTTGAAGTGAGCGAATAAACGATGCCTTCAAACCCAAACGGAACCAAATAGATGCCTCGTGCGTATTATAGGATGATTTAACGGCCTCTCCGCAGTTAGAAATGTGGAGCTGGTTCCAGAAAAATAAAAGCGGCGATGTCATTCGACAATATACTAATTTATGCGTGCTTTCTTGCACTTGACAGTGACGATTTAAGCACTGATGTATCAACGTTTTGCCCTTGACCACTCGCCTCCTCGGATAGGCAGCGTTGAAGGTAATGACGCCACGAAGACAGGGTGGCCCGCATGGCAATCACTAAAAATTCTTTAAAATTCATTTTCAAGAAAACTCAACGACTTTGAACTGCCTAGCTTTGCATATATGATTAAAGTACGGAGGACAGCGCTGATTGAAGATGTCCTTGATTTATTTGATATTATTCAACCTGACGTTACCGTAATGATATACGTGAAACGCTGTTCAGGCTGTGTTCACTTCTTGAAGCTGATCCAACGGCCGTTTCCTTGTCACGTGGGCTAACTGACCTCGAGGGACGCCTTTTAACACTTTAAATAGAGAGCGAGTATGCGCCGCGGTATCTTAGTGGCTAGGTCTTGGCTGCGAAGGTTGAGCTCACTGGATTGTGTTTTCAGCCTGAGTCCTGTGCATCCCGGTCCCAAGCGGTGGGCGGCTATCAGCCTTACCTATATCTTGTGGGGCACTGGTGAGCGCCAAGTTTTAAAGAAACGAAGAACGAGAATTTCAGGTGACTATGATATCTGACACAAATTCAACGTTGCTATAAAATCTTCTTAAATTGAGTGAGGCGGCATCAATCAAAGATGGAAAGCTACTGCGTAGGACTATTGAAATATTGAAAAAAGAGCACAGAATTTTTAAAGAAACATAGGAGAAGGCGAGGACGCCAGGCGCCGTTGTCGTCTGCTCTACCTTTGGACCTTGTCAAAAAGTCAACGTTCTTAGCGCCTTCCTAGGAACCATCAATCAATTAGCTCAAGTCTCCTGATGTTTTAATCATTCTGTATTTTCTGGGGGTAGGCGCCTCCGTCGCTGCAGCGATTGCCAACCGCGACGCCCACTGCGAAGCTTTCGCCTCGCCCGCGCCGCCAATGTGATGGAACGCCCGCGTAGCAGGTGGTACAACAACAAGCACATTCAATACTTACTGTAATGAATATGCTGCTGCCAAATGCGGTTGTGGCGCGGAAAAACGGTGACGAAATGGTAAGGTAATTAGGTTTCGGAGCGGCAGTAGTGGAGGCAGCAGAACCTCGATGCTTCGGCATGATCAACTTTTAAAATAAAACAGCAGATGACTTTGTTTAGGCGCCGGTAACCTGTCCTTCCACTGAGATGACGCGGTGAGAGCAGTTGCAGTATCGGCCACATGATACTGTCGCAATAAGTGTGCTATTAGGAAGATGCACACAGGTTGTCCAGACGTACAGTCCTCAGCGACTGAATCGCTACACTTGAATCGCTCGCGAGCTGGTGCATGTAGTGCTACTAAAGCGCACTGGAGTACCACAAAGGGGCGAAACTTAACCAGAATACTTGAAGAGGTCTCTTGCTCTCACTAAGCGCCACAGGGAATCAGCTTGGTGACGTCAGCGTAGTGATATAGCAAAGAAATTGTCGACAACCGGGCGCTCCGAGTATCGTGTTTTATTCGCTGAACACTGTACGGTCAAGCGCGATTTGAATGTTATCGCGCAAGCGTCGAGCGGCAGTGGGACCCAAATCCCAAATAGCCAGATTCGGAAGCATGAAAATCAAGATTTTTCATTCTTCTCTCCATTGTTGGCTGTTATGGGCTACAAAACTCGCCCCCCCCCCCCCCACTACAAACTGGCCATCATTTCTCTTTCTTTTTTTCGATTTGCTCAGATTAAGCGTAGACGGGGCAGTATCTTGTCTTCCCTGTCGGGGACGGGATGATCGCTGCTTAAGGAACAGGAAAAAGACGGTGGAAAGCTGGCCCGATACTTCCGTCTCCTTGAAAGAGCGTTCTGGGCCATGCCGCTGTCGTTTTTCCTGGTCGACAATCGCGTGATTACCTTCAAATGGCGCTCGACTGTTCATATGACCTAATTTTATTAAAGCGTCCTCATAAAGGCGTTATCGTGTATGCATGACTGTTTCATGCAAGCCCTTAAGCCGGTGCTGCATAAGATCAGAAAAATAACTGATTTAAATTGGGTGACGCCATACCATATAGGACGTCATTTCTCTTATGTCATACACCACGGAATTCACAAGCCTTCATGCGGGAGCATTGCGTCGACTTGGTTTTGGGTAACACAAAGACAAGCGCACAGGACAACTATTTGTATAGCTTATATAAAGTGAGCACTTACCCTGATGAGAGCGACGTCGTGTAATCGAGTAAAATGATCGAAGCCTGGGTGAACAATTATATCACGTGCCCGGCGGACGCATCCTTTTCTCTGTCCTCGTTCGCTGTAGTACACCTCCACGATGCTAGCCAACGAGCCCCTCCCATTGTCTAGTCTGAATTGGTAAAAATCATATCAGTCATAAAAAAGCAACAAGAGCCAAGGGTGCCCGTAGGCTAGGCGGTAATTATGTAAAGTGCTAAATAGATGCTAGAGCGACATACGGAGAATGAGTGGCATTTTCTGAACAGCAGTAGTCATGAAAACTGTGGTAGATGGGCTAAGACAAAGAGCGTATCATAATTTTATGCACAAATCAAACGCTCAGCTCACTCTATGAGAGATATTCAGCCGGTTCTCGTCAACATTAAACATAACTTAGCAGTCCTTGCCTACAATGCCCTGGACTAGATATCACTTAGCCTACGCAGCTCAGTATCCCCATCAATTGTTGTTACACTCGTATACTATGCAGGAAGTGCAACACCTGCAGGCAATTACTTTAGCGAGAGGCTATTTTAGGATGCACCGCCATGAAAATCGACTCATATTTTTGTCCTGCAAACATGTCCCGTTTCATGTAGCACATGGCAGAGGCAAAAGAATTGATGCTATTGAAAGTACCTTCCTACAGCTCCAGGAAACTAAGTATGCCTGTTTCACGGCCAGTGCTCTACCAATTTAGATGACTACATTTGACTGTAGTCAAATTTCGATGACTACATTTGATGTAGTTACGATGAAGCGACCAAGCTAAACGTTTCACAGTCAAGGCGGGAGGAAGCACCCTAATTTTTTGGCGTTTTATGTACAGGAGCTATTAATGTATGTTTGCGAACGAGAAACTTGCACAACACACCTGCATGACGTAGACGCCACATGGGAAAAGTATTGTCCTATAGAACTCTCGCACGTGACTGTACGGAACACACAGGCGCATTCAGTCAATGAGTTCTGCATACCAGGGAGAATACCTTGTCTACCTTGGCCCATTGCTTTGGCCTGTGTCACGGTTGTACAGCCAATTTCACAGTACGTTTAACGACTAACTCCTCCAGCTTGGTGTATTGTTCTCGTGGTCAGTATGACATTTCCTTTTCATTTCTATTGCAGTGCCTTTAAACTATTCAAACGTAATTTGAAGCAAAATACTTACGCTCTAAGGACGCAGTGGGCCGCCGTCAAGACGAATCGGTATGTGATGAGCGTTCCACCGCAAGGCATCGCTGATGGAGTCATCCTGCTCCCAACAAAATATGCCTTCAGGTTCACCTGTACACGTGGAAATCCGCACCAAGCTTGAATACCTTGTCTCACAAAGCAAATGACGAATAGTTCAGCACACGTGTTTGCTGTAAATTGCGTGCCCTCGCCAGTTAATGTTTCCGCGACAAAAGAATTGGATTGAAGGACAGTGCCCGAGAGGGACTTATTGAGAGAGACGTCGCTGAAGGCGAGTATTTTCAATGTGTATGCATACTCAGATTAGGTATTTCCGAATATCAACATTATTCATTGCGTTAATATATGCGTGCACAGGCCAAAATCTTCGCGGAAGCTTCTCATCATTCTACCAGCAGAAAGACCACCGAAAAACACACAGTCTTCAGAACACAGGCCTAAAAATTGTATAATTGATCTTTGCCTCAACATTTAGTGGGACAGCACGCTAATTATTCATAGAGTGTAATGCCAAAGCACTCACAACCCATGGGTGTTGTGATCTCCTAGCATATAATCCACCCACTATTCTTGCTTTTGTTTGTCCAGCGCCCAAAGCTCTCCGACCACAATCTGAAATATTGAAGGAAATTTTCGGTCTGTCCACAACATAATGCCAGTATTATCTAGAAAAGTGCGAGGAAAAGCGCGAAAGTCCGGCGTCCCCTTTTGAATAAACATACCACTAACCAACCCTTCTTTTATTGACATTCGTGGAACCAGTGTGTTTTATAATGTTTTATCTAGGTCTCATTTTTAGGGGCGAAGCTCCTTAAGGTTTGGGTCTGTCCGTCCGTCGTAGTAGCGCGTTACTTCCTAGGAACGCGCTACTAGGAGGGCGCGTGCCCCCGGCGCGCGAGCTCTCTCACTCTTCCATCTGCTGTCATGTGAAAGAGAGAGAGACAGAGAGAGCGAAAGGCGCGCTTTGACTATGGAAACGCTCTTTCTTCGATGAACGCACTACCAGCTCGCAAAGAAGGAGAACGCGCCCTCACCCGTGAGAGACAACGTTGACGCAGGCAGCGTCTTCTAGCGAGTTTCTTGATTGAAAAATACCGACTGCTCGCGCTGGAGAACCGTTCACCGGCCACCCATATATATATATATATATATATATATATATATATATATATATATAAGCACTGGATCTCCACTTGCAATGAAGTGCCGGTGGGAGATTTCACTTGTGCGTAGTTGAACCATAAGGATTCGTAGCGTGCGCGTTAACTAAATTAATCCGGAACTCGGCACGATCTACGATGAACTTCCGGAGCTTCGGCCACTCATCATCATTCACTCCGTGGATATGCTGTGAATTCTTTTCTTTGTCAATAGAAGGGATATACGCAGCTAATAAGAAGTTTTCAATGACGTAGTAGTGGTTCTTAGGAATGTGTTGCACGTAATAAAAGCTAACTACTCGTCATGTCGAAATGGCATCGTTAAACTGGGTTCTTAACAACCGTGTAATAATTTTGCGACATTAGCTATTGGATATTTATCTGCTTAAACGGGCAAAATTGTCATTCAATACTGGTGTCTAAAGCCTGCTTACATCTATCAACAAGAGCGTCTACTGGGGAGACATATTTGAGGTGAGTGCATGCGGTAATAATGAGTGAGTCATAACATTACCGCGTGAACTAAAATGCCTTTGTTAACTCCCGTTACAGCTATACTGAAAGGAAGCAGCGAACACTGCATTAGCATTCTGTGAGATTGATAGCGCAATGAAAAGGGCAGAAAAACAGTGTGCAACTGGGATGATCAGCCACATCTCCCGATTACTATTCTTCGAAAGCCAGGAGAAAACACACCTGGCCCATTGATTTGGTAGGCAGTGATCTGGAAAGAAAATGCATACAATAAGTAATATGGAATTTGTAATGACATTGTCAAATGCGTTCACCACGAGACTGGTTCATACACATCATGCTCGTTGAAACGAGTGTGATAAAAAACGGATTCTGCAGCAAGTATAACTTCTTTTCACGTGTGACTTCCTATAAGAGACATACATATGTATGGAAGCGCAGTGACCCCGGCTCTACTTGTTTATGAGCAGCTCTATAAGAAATCTACTCCGGCATTTCGAAACGTTCAAATGCTATTGAACAGAAAAAAATTACCCCATCTCGCGATAAAGGGGACCATGAGGCGATGCCAAGCAGCACGGGGGTGGACAACGCGTTTGCGTCGGTCTTTTCGCAGCTCAGCAGCAACTATTCGTAGCACTCACTTTTTGGCACGCATCCGGGGCATTTTCCAAAGTGAAGAACGCATCAGTGTTTCATTGTGCACGCTACACGTAGCCAGTGTCATGCAATAGGGTGCCCTATGCCGCCGTCCACAAAACCCCTTAAAGAAAATTAAGCAAAAAGAAAGAGCCCGCCTTGTTATCACCTGTTTTGTGAAGCTCGACTTGTCGAGCGTAACGTTGCGGCGTTAGCACACGGCGGCAGCTATGATTTCGCACACTGACACGACCACAGGGCAAAACGAGGGCGAGCGTGAAATCAAGTCAAGGCAATGCGCAGTCGCAGTAACAGCTATAGCCTCCCCTTCTGATTCTAAAGCATGTGACGATCTATGCCACTGTTACAAACTTACTCGGCTCTCGCCCATGCGCTCCTGCGGTATAGCTCACCCTGAGCGCGCTCGCACGTGCGTGCAGCAGCACGAAAGAACATATATTCAAGGAGACCAAGATCACAACAAAGTGAGGCTGACTGCGTTGGCGGGTCACGGCGGAGCGGCGCCTGGTCTGCCGTCTCAGGAAACGACACCGTGCTGCATTTTTCATTGGCTCTCCATAAGCGCTACGTGATACACGACAGCAACCTTAACTAGACGCACATCTCTACGGATGGAGAGGAGCATATTTTGGCTTTCATATTTAAGTTCACAGAATGCATGAAGCACCGCCCTGTTGGGCTGTGCACAACAGTAAAAAGGTTCGTATTGTCTGTTTTATTCCGTTTGTCTTCGTCTGTGTTGACGTTTGATAATAAAGACCTTTCAACTCGCCAGAATTGCTACTACAAACTTTGGCAGTTCTCTTTTGGGGGGTCAGGCATGTGTTGCGCGGCGCAGCAGGGTTATGGTGGCGCCCAGGGAGCCTTTTCTGAAAAGGGGTATAGACCACCGCTGGACCGTTCTATTCTGCGCTCCTCGCGGGAGCACGTCTCAGTGTCCCGGGGGTGAGGGTGCGAGGCGAAAGGGCATGAAAGAACAGAAAGGAGGGAAAACACGAACTGGACGCCCATTGCTGTCAGACGCCTTGTCATATAATACGTGATTTTGAAGCTGGTTTTGTGGTTTTCTTTTCTTTTTTTGTTTTTGGCTCTTTGATTTCGGGCATAGAAGTGGCACGAGGTTTCTTAGTAGGGTCTTCAAGGTCTAGTCATGTAAGGTACGAATATATTATTGCGATAGCATTTAATGGACAGTCTCGGCTGGTTTTTGCTGTCCCTGTCGCCGCCGTCATGAGCCGTATATGTGTATATATATATATATATTTATATATATATATAAGTCCCAAAGAAAAATAATTCGGATAAACGCTTCCGAAGCGCGGAATCGAACCAGGAACCTCTTGCTCCGCAGTGCGTGGCGCTAACCACTACCCACAAAGAGCAGATCCTTCAGGGAGCTAACGGCGAGCCTTATATACACACCCTTTACCGCTGGCAGGACTCAGAGACGGCAGGCGCTTATAAGCATTTCTTGATTACCAGCGAGATGGAGCGAGGAGCGCAGCGGGCGGACACCTTTGCAACAGGAGCGCTGTTCAATCTGAGAGTATTCATTGTGACAGCTTATTCGCGCTCGTTCGGTGTATATCTGGCGTTCGTTTCGTGCGTGCTTCACTTAATAGTTCGCGCTCATCTTCTGTTTGTTCATTTAGCGGCCTCCTTTAGCTTTGTATGTGTAGCTTTTTGACACACAACGTAGAAAGCCCTTCGTACCAGCACGCGCTGCCCACGGGAGGCGCTCACTTAGCAAGTGCATGTTTGCTACAATTAATATTGCTCCTGAAGATGCGAGCCTCACTTCGTATAGCATTACAGTTTCTTGCTATGGTATTCATTGAGGCGAAACTGTGACTTTTTTATATTCATTCAACCCATAATAATAGATTGCATAACTGGCCCATGAGATTTTACCGAAAAGCCCTCTGCGCAGGATTATTTTTTAATACTGAGCTCTGTGCTGTAAGCCTCATTGCAAAGAAAGACATGCCGCTTGCCTTCAATTCCAAAGCAGCAACCGCATGTGCGCGATTCCGTGCGCGACCGCGACGAGGGGCGGGATATGTGACGAAATTGGCCGTCGCGCGACGCGTCGCTTGGACGATCGCTCGGCTTTTTCGAAATCTGCAAACGGCCGCTCGTCGCCCGGATGTGGTACGAGCGAGAGCCAATCGTAAGGAGCCGGTACAAGTCGTACGTCAATAACGCACTGCCGTTTCTCACACAGGCGCGCTTGCAAACAACCGCGAGGAATTACCGAACACCAACAGAAAAGAAAACTAGTACGGGACATCCAAACCTATTTCATGTTACTTTGCATGGCTTAACATTTGACTTTAAATTATTAGTGCGTGTATCAACCCTGTTTTGGTACGCAGTAGCTGCCAACACTGGGGAGCCATCGCTTCCGTGGGGTTTGATTTTTTAGGCGACGAGCAGTGCGACGGCTACATCGGTTGCATCACTCGTCGCGACTGCGCGCGAAATCGCGTACACGCGGTTTCTGCCTTCACCTTCAGCTTTCTGTTCAAACCACGATATTGTCTGACAGCCGAGAAATATACAGCTTCCGTGTAAAATGTCATGTGTACATGCATGCAATCACGTGTGGAATCGCTCAAGTGAAAATATCGCACAAGACAGACTGACGTCTCACGCGCCAGCATGGTGTGGCTCGTGGTGTTCAATTCCCTGTTTTTCTACGGTGCCGAAATAACACGTTGAGTAGAGGTCATGTTTGTCACTTGATGCCTTACACCCGGGTGTCATGTGCACTGATTGACTCAAAAATGGTTACGCCCTAAAATCGCGCATAGCACAGCTAGCAACTATCAGTTAAGAGCAATCAACGGCGTTGGGTACGCTGCGCGCACTGTGAGATGTGAACTCCGGCAGTGTCCTGTACCTTAAAATTTGAGTCATGGGATCAGAGCTGCAATTCAGGCGCTGCAACGTTTAATCTTGCTATACCCCTGTATGCGATTATGCAAAGTCAGTTCGAGTAAGCATACAGGTAAAATGTTTTAGGGATTTCATTTTGACGTAGTCATTGCGCTCCAAAGGGAAAGTAAGTTCAACATAAGCGAAAGCAAATGAGAGGTACTCGCGATCATACCGCTATAATTTTTTTTAGCCGGACAATATGACGGCATTACGAGCAAACTTCAAAGGCATCTTTGCTAATCCTGTATGCCTAACGTTTTAGAAAGGTTTGTGCTGACAATAATTTCCACGTTTCGAACTTCCTTGCCACTAAGCCTGTCTCTCGCGATCATTTATAGCACTGCGAAATGTGCTGCTAACACTAGAGCACACATTCACCTCATGTTTATAGCGGTCGCAGGTTGTTATTAGTGAAACGTAGAAAATCATATATGGCCTAATATGGGTGCAAACTGAGGAAATTCATGTGCTTATAATCAAATGTGATTATTCTTCCAACAGCGTGCCAAATTCCATGTTGTCGGTGCCAAATAAGCATTAATTTATTTTCGCTAGCTTGGTCGCTTATGCCCCCTTGTTACGTTGTTCCTTTAACTTGGGGACATAATTTTAGTGTTCTGTTTCTTCGAACAAGGTTTGCCACATAAAAGTTAATTATTTGAAGCAGTTAACGAAGGATAAGATTACAATATGTTTCGTAAATAAGGGTGTAGGATAAAAATGCCAATGACTGGCTATGCTTACCTCATAGGCAAGGCATATGAAGAACAGGAGGCCTACGGATACGGCCATTTTCCACTGGGAGCAAGCCATCACAGGCACCGTCTTCGCTATGTATGATGGGTGGTAGTTATTTGAACAGTATCATTGAAAACTGCTTCAGTTATGCTTCCTGTGCTAAGGAGGCTGCTTCGCATTTCTAGCACCTATTAATGCGTTGATACAATCGCATATCTAGGGCGCGCACACCGCCTTGTTGTCTAAGTGGTAGCGGGTATTATGTCGACGCAGAACATTAGAAACCGTAGCTAAGTTTATATTGATGCACTACTAATGCCTGTATGTTAGCTTCTCAGTCAGTGTCCCTTATATCAGTGACGGCTAAACTATGCAGCTGCGGGCTTATCAAAAATGTCATCTTGTGAGTAGACGCCGCATTCGTTATAGGGGGTATTCACTGACGTCACTGAGGCCGCCATTTTGCTGTCCAGGTTACACAGTGAAAGGCTGCGCTTTTTTCGAACCGATTAGCTTCATAAGCACAGTGGAAGCTGCGAAGCGTACTATAAAATGGCGCACGCTGACGTCACGTGAATACCCCCTATAAGGCTGTGAAAATCATATTGGTCGATTGCACATATGCATGCCGTGACGTATAGTCAACAAAATAGGCGATCAATAAAACCAGTGACATTCACTGCGGGCTAATGAAAACGCGAACGCATAGTTTTTGTTAGGGGGTTCAAAGAAATCAAATTTTCTAATGGAGGCCAGCGTCGCGCGTGGGCTGAATAACCTGCCCAACACAAAGCTATTGTGGGATGTCCCACGACCTTTTATTAAAAGCGTCACTATTCCTGAATACGTTATCGATAAATAGACACTCATATTTCGCCTCATGTTCCCAGCAGGCGTCAGTGTATATGCGAAAAATATTGTCCTGGCTCGAAGACGGCGGAGGCACAAAGGAAGAAATCGCGATGCTGATACACAAAAGAAAGCCAATTATTATGCCGAGAGCTTGTGAGTGCCAGAGTAGTCGAACTATTCACTTGAAGCCATTGAAGTATTTTGAGCCGTATCATTTAATATGGTAAGCTTAGTGGCAAAATAAAGTCTGCATGTACAATGAAAACAAAGAAAAAGACTTCGAGAGAGATAAATGATGTGACATGTCTGAAGAAAAGGGATTCTAAAAAGAATGTCACTCGTGATTTCGAAACGTTAATGCAGTGTCTTAGTTATATGCGCTAATAAAGTGGCTTAAGTGTTGCCATCACGAATAATGCAGGTGTCTGCAACTAAGCTGTATTTCAAGTTTCCTTGACGCGCACTCAAGACGCACTATTTTCATTTTGGCTTTCATGACCTCGTGAGCGCCACATTATTAACCAAAAAAGTGATACAGATCTTTAAGCAGGGTCCTGCGTTACACTATTATGGTACTCTTAGTTCCCGTGAGTAAAATTCAACAGAATAAGCCCGAAACCTCTCTTTTTAAGCATTGGCGTTACCTAAATCACAGGGCGACGGATTTGTAAACACTAGAATATTTTAGTTTCGAAAATGTACTTATAGGAAGTGTACGTAACCCTGACCTAATTATTCGCCTGATAGCGCCCGCCGCCAGCACAAGGGGGTTGATCTTGCGTGCAACAGATCATGTGATCGAACACTCCCCCACAATCGTAGCATAAGAAAGGGCCAAGCAGTACTCTGCTCGTCCTTTCCACATCACCCGTGGCTCCTGGCCATTTTTTCTTAGTTTAGGTTGGCAGTTCGAAATCGCGCGGCTGGATTCGTCTACTCCGAGTATTCCTATCAGTCCAGTGTTTGGGAACTTAAGAGCCATGGTAATCTAACTAGCCTAGAGTCATATCGTAATGTATTTAGGCTATGCCTCTTTCACAAGTTTTATTATGCACCCTATTGAAGTTCCGGCTGTCTAGTTCACCGCTTCTGAAGCCGTACAAAACATCAACAAGCCTATCCTTCAGCTGCCAAAACTACTATTAATCTTCGTACCTTTTTTTGTTGCGACCTCGCGGGACTGGAACCGCGTACCTGATACTCCCGTGCATCACTCAGATCAACAACTATTAATGATGGCGCTGCAAACATTACTTAACCCTCCTTAACGCTCTCCATCTTGTAGCACCCCGACTGGGGTCCTTGAGGTATCATATACAAAACAAAACAAAACAAAACAAAACTAGACGAGTAGTTCAGGGAAGCACTCATGCTTGAACTGAGCAACAGATTTTTAGGCAGAGAACCTATTTTTAGATTAGCGCCACTCCTCGTGTTCTTAAAAGATGTGCTTAGTAAGAACGCTATACTTACAGGCAACATGTAGCAAGACATCTCAGCAAAGGTAGCGGCTGCAGAATTCTTATCGAAGAATGGACCTCCACACCGGACCTGGGGTGTTTCAACGTTCTTGAGGAGGGATACGTGTTATTTGAATAATTTAGATTCCGGCATCATGTTCACTTCTCGCACATTAAACATCTTTAGATGCTCCACCCGCCAATATCATAGTTTTCTACTGCATATCGCTGACGTCTCTGTACAGCGATTTGGTTACAGGCCACTTTACAGCCACATTAGATCCAGTCATTGAGTATTTTAGGCCCATTTACTGCGTAGCGTCACACACACGCAAAGCAGCATGTGCAATAGTGATTGCCTCTGCTATTCAACGGATACGTTGTTACAAAGTTACATATACGTTTGTAAGTTATAATTAGTGCCCATTTGTGTAATACTATCGAGATTTGTTATATTTTTTCAGAAATATTCTCATCAATCTAAGAGCTTCATTTGAGCACAGTACCTCACTTGTAAAGTATGAAGTCTGGTGGATGAAGACTATTTAAACAGTGCGACGACATATGCATGAAACCGATTATTATGCGCTTCCACCCAATGTACCACGCTCGCTCTAACAGGATGCTGTCAACGGCATGACTATATGTCTTAAGTTAGCGCCAGGCAAAACATTCCAGCACTATTTTATTTCAGCAGTGAGTAACAATACCTTTGGCGTGATGCACGAATTAACCAACGCTTGTATCAAAGAGAACTGTCTTGAGGAAAATGAACTAGTTTCGTTTCATCATCATCATCATCATCATCACCACCCTGTTTAGGTCCACTGCAGGACGAAGGCCTCTCCAAACGATTTCCAATCCACCCTATCCAGAGCGAGTTGGTTCCACTTCATGCCCGCAAACTTTTTAATTTCATCGCTCCATCTAACCTTTTGCCTGCCTCTGTTACGTTTTCCCTCTCTTGGTATCCATTCCGTTGCTCTTACTGTCCATCTGTTATCTTTCCTCCTCATGACATGTCCTGCCCAGGTCCACTTCTTTCTTTTAATTGATATAATAATATCGGCTACCCCTGTCTGTTCTCTGATCCATCCTGCTCGTTTTTTATCTCTTAGCGTTACCCCTATCATTTTTCTTTCCATTGCACGTTGCGCGCTCCTTAGTTTCATCTCTAGTTTTTTATTTTCGTTATCCTCCACGTTTCTGCACCGTACGTTAGTACTGGGAGAATGCAGTGATTGAATACTTTTCGCTTTAGTGAGGGCGGTAAGTTTCTAGTCATGATTTCGTAATGCCTTCCGAATGCGCTCCAGCCCATCCTTATTCTACGGAGAATTTCTTTTTCATAGGTAGGAGTTCCCAGGTATACGTATTCGCTTACACATTGTAAGGGTTCATTGTTGATTTTAAATTCCTGTTCCTTAGCTAGGGCATGGAGCATAACTTTGGTCTTTTGCCTATTCATTTCTAACCCTATTTTAATACCTTCCCTGTTTAGTTAATCAATCATGTTTTGTAGTTCGTCTCCGTCATTACTAAAGAGTACAATGTCGTCTGAAAATCTTAAATTGCTGAGATATTCTCCGTCTATTCGAATTCCCTTATCTTGCCAGTCTAGACGTTTAAAGATTTCCTCTAAACGTGCAGTGAATAGCATCGGGGATATCGTATCTCCCTGTCTCACAACTCTCCGGATCGGGAATTCTCTGCTTCTCTCATGTAGGTGTAGTGTGGCTGTGCAATCTTTGTATATGTTGGTTATAGTTTTCACGTATACGCCAGGTACTCCTTGTCGACGCAGAGCTTCTAGAACTGCTTGTATTTTTATGGAGTCATATGCTTTCTCGTAGTCGATAAACGCCATATAAAGAGGTTTGTTATATTCCGCGAACTTCTCAATTACTAGGTTGATAGCGTGGCTGTGGCCTATTGTCGAGTAACCTTTACTAAAACCAGCTTGTTCTCTCGGTTGGTTAAAGTCGAGGGTTTCTCTTATCCTCGTAGAAATTGCTTTTGTAAATAGCTTGTACATTACTGGGAGTAGGCTAATTGGTCTGTAATTCTTTAACTCCTTTATGTCACCTTTCTTGCGGACAAGGATTATATTAGCATTTTTCCAACTGCGCTATACACTACATGTCTTCACACATTACGTGAAGAGCGATAAAAGTTTTTCATGTGAAATATTTCCTCCGTCTTTGATCAGGTCGGCTGTTATACCATCTTCACCAGCTGCTTTTATGCGGGACATGACTTCGGCAGCTTTTTTGACTTTGTCAGCGGTTATACATGGAATTTCAGTGTCTTCCTCTGATTCTATTTCTATTAAGGTTGTATGGTCTGTCTGAGAACTGTACAGTTCAGAGTAGAAATCTTCTGCTACCTTTACTATTTCGTTGAAACTGTTGAAAACGTTACATTGTTTATCTTTTAGCGCATGCATTTTGTTTTGCCCTAAGTGCAGTTTCTTTTTGACGGATTTAATGCTGGTGCCATTTTCTACTGCTTTCTCTATTTCTCTCGTGATAAAGTTTCTTACATCTCTTTACCTGGCTTTACTGATCAATTTTGATAATTCTGCGAATTCAATCTTATCTTTTGGCGAAGTTAATTTCATTTGTTGGCGTTTTTTTATTAAGTCCTTGGTAGATTGGGACAACTTGTTGTTTGCTTTGCTGTTTTACCCCCGACTTCTATCGCTGTTTCAAGGATTGTTTTCGTTATGGTTTTGTTTATTTCTTCTACATCGTCACCGTTTTCGTCTAAGGCCTCGAACTTGTTGTTTAGGGCGACTTTAAATTCTTCGTTCTTCGCTCTGATTACCTCTAGATTGCATTTTTTTCCAGTAAATAATTTTGTTCTTGTTTTCTTTCTTTTCGTTTCATTATTGTGTAATACAGTACCTAGACACAGCAGGAAAGCCGAAACACGGATTTCGATATTTACAAGAACATTTTTAGGCGCGATGACACTCACTTTAAACGACTAGTACTAACGCACTGATTATTGATGCGGTAATTTCCGAACGGGTTGTTGCATTTCTGAAATAGGGGGGTCTGTTATCTTGGACGGCAAGCTTTTCTATTACGTAGGTGCCACATTACCCTATTTTGTACATTATTTCATTTAAAATATTTTTTTCATCATGGTCCAGACATTACCCAGCATGTTTGCGGGACCATGCTGGATGTTGTACCACGCTAGACCAAGCAGGCTGCTTTTCAACCTGCATGGTCTGGCTGAACGTTGGGACCGTACTGGAAAAAATCTCTAGGGACACCCATACGTTCACTAAGCCTACGTGCTCTAAAAGGATGTATGTTCACAACGAAGCCTAGGCCAGCGTCCGGCGGGGTTCGACTGCACTCGGACGGCGCTCTAAGTCATAAGGAAACGTACTTCGAGGGATGAGATCTAGTCCTACAAATCAAAACAATTACTCAGTACAGCCTACGCATTGGGTAACCCCAACAAACAATTTTTATTTATGTGCGTTGCTGGAACAAGAAGCGGTGGTCATCGACGCGACGCTCTCTCAGTAAAAACATAGGTTCTGTCACAGAAAGTTGGAAATGCACTCGACGGATTCTCCTAGTCAGACCTATATGTTGACACAGGTTTGTCCAGACGGCTTTATTAAACGAACAAGAAATGTTTTTCACCATATTGCACGTGCTTTTTGCCAAGGGATCAATAATTGTACATGCGTTCACCATTCACATTTGTTTATTGGTGACCTTGAGAATAAGGACTAATAATTGTTTGAGGAACTATTTCTTACTGTTCAAGTCACCCTGGCAGGTTTGACGGTAATTACCTCTTATCGATTCTAGCCACCGTCTTCGCTAAGACTGCAAGGCCTAAGGTCGTATCAAGAGAGTGCAGTCGAAAATTTGTGAAATGTATGTCCATGCACTGCAACGGAGTGCACTTGCGGGCAACCGCATGAAGCATCCGTGCCGCTCCCGTCCTTTACAGTGGTATGGGTACATGATCATCCACAGCCTGAGCAGAACGGGTGGATTGATCGGGTCGTTCATTTCCTATAATTCAGCAGTGACTTTGATGCCACTTAAGAGTTATGCAGCAGCATCTCTGTAAGCTAGAACACCAGCTGTTTGTGTGGTCCATGCCATAGAGTTTACAGTGGGGCTGCAGTGGTATCCTGGACTCGCAGAAAAGCGTCCAATTCTCTCGTGGTTAATCTCTGATGAAATGAAGGTCACTAAGGAGCGCTGCGAGCTCTGCAGCCGTCGATGTTCTCGTATGGGTCTTCTTAAATTTTGTAGTGTGCTTTCGCTGCTATCACAACCGCTGCAGCGGAACTGCTCGGATGCCCGCATCCGTCCGTGTAGATAGGCAGGGACTCCGGAACCCGGGGGGGGGGGGGGGGGCGGTCGGCCCTCTAACATGTTTCCAGAGGGGGCAGGCCCCCCACCCCCACCCCCCCGTTTTCCGACAGTTTAAACTGAAATGAAATTTTTGACAAGGATATTCAAGCTGGTAGTTGTGTGATCCAGTGCTTTCCAGACTAGATCACACAACCACGTGGATTGCGCAGCCTGCACAGGTTTTCAGTACTTCAGAAATTTCCAAACATTTTTGAACTGTATACCACTGTGCAGTAGGCGAGGGCGCGAATATATAAACTTTAATACGTCTTAGAACAATAATTGGTGTCGTTAGAACTACTAATTAATATTATGTATTATGTAATTTATATAAATTAGAATGGACAAATGTTGACAATCAATACATAATAAAAAACTTTCAACGACGACAATACTTGCCCCCCCCCCACTCGCAAAAACGTTCCGGAGTCCCTGTAGAGAGGCCCAGAGTCCCGGTAATTCTCGTACTATCGAAGTATCATGAGCTGGTGATGATAAGGCGACTTTTTTTCTGAATACCTGGTAATTCCAGGTTGATTTCCGGCTCAGCCAGAGACCATAGTTGATTGAATGTCTCACAGCAGGAGTGAAGAGAGCTGGTAACAAGTCACGATGCGCTGTTGCCATTAGGCTGAAAGATGCGCGTGGTCTGTCCGCTGGCAAATAAGAACCAGCTACCAAGACGCCTTGCCGACGTACCGGGCCTAAAACACGCGGTGTATGCCGACGATGTCACCGTATGGACACATCAAGGATCCATCGGTGAGCAGGAGGATGTCTTGCAAAGAGCCCTGAACATCATTCACGACTACGCAACGGAAACAGGTTTACACACTGCCCCAGATAAAACAGAGTTCGTCGTCATTCATGGTGGCCGATCCACCTCTGCCAAACAGGCAGAAAAGCGGTCTTTTAAACTTTACATCGGTAATCGACCCATAACAAGGAAATCTACTATCCGAATACTCGGTATGCACCTCGATGAGAACTGCACAGCGAACACTTGGTTCCAACGCGTTTCGAAGACCAGCAAACAAATCCTGCACGCTTTACGCAGAATTTCTAACCGCACTCGTGGAGTAAACGAACGTGAAATGCGGCAGTTTGCTCAAGCTTTTCTCGTCTCTCGTATCATGTATGGACTGCCATATCATCCGGTCAACCGTACGCAAATGCTCGCGCTCGACCGGCTACTTAATGAGGCCAAACGCATTGTTACCGGACTTCCAAGATACACACGCCTCGATGCGCTCAAGAGCTGTAGCAAGCTCAACAACCTGTCCGAGCTCGTCGACGTGCACATACAAACACAGGAGACGAGACTTCGCGCAACAAATGCCGGGCGATACACGCTCATGCTCCTCGGGTATGACATCCACAAACTTCCTATTTTGCCCACCAAAACGTCGCCATGGGAAATCACGGTACTCACCGATGGCAAGCCACTGCCACGCAATATGGACCCGACTCAGCGAGTGCGGCGCCTTACCTACGCCAAGAGGCATGCTAAGGCTACGAGTTCCCTCCCATTGAGTGAACACGTTATATACACGGACGCTGCGCTTCCTACAGACGGTACCAGTAACACATGTTATGCCACTGCCTGGTACGACCAGACAAATGGAAATCAGAACCGGCACTATCATGTATCAACAGAAGCAGTGTACAGCACCCGAGCCGAGCTAGTGGCCATCCTAGACTATTTGGAGTGGGCCCTCGAAACTGCATCTGAAACTGACCGAATTCACCATCGTGTGTACACTGATTCTCAGGCTGCCTATCGATCATGTACTAACGTTCATTACACAGATCCTGTACTGCAGAAGATCCGGCACCAGGCGCGCCTGCTCCGCGATTGCGGTCACGATGTTACCATCCTCTGGGTCCCCGCACACTGCGGTATTCCCGGAAACGAGAAGGCTCACAGATTAGCGCGCGCTCATCTCTCCACCGCGCTATCCAGAGCCTCTGATACTCATTTTCCTCTTCTCGCTACCCCAGCCGAGCTAGCAGATCCGATGGCCGACAAGCATATAGCCAAACAACGTCGTGCCGCTTACCTCACAGCAGTGGGAAATCCACTCTCAATACCGTCGATTCCCTCGAAGGTATTCACACGGCGAGAGTCTGTCCTGCTTCGGAGAATTCAGACAGGAACACTCCTTACTCCTTTCTTGCTTAACCGCTTTCACAGGGGTGGCACACCACCACCCGTAAGTGGTTTCTGCTCCACGTGCAACTGCCGTGCTGATCTCAACCACCTGTGTTGGGAGTGCCCCATCTACATCCCAGCTAGGCTTCGTGCCCTGGCCACCATAAACCGGGGACCCTGGCCTTCTTCTCTCCGGACATGGGCCTGTCCGGATCCCACGCCTCCGGATCGAGCCATCGAGTTCTGGCGAGCACTCCTCATGTTCCTCCAGGACCCGGCGGCACCACCGGTCGGCGATCGGCTCCGCGACAGCCACAAGATTCAAGCGGCCCCCACCTAGCTGCCTCCAGAATGTCCGTTAATAAAGCGGAGGCAGCTCTACCCCTTCCTTCCTATACTATCCTCTCCCTTTCCACCGCAGCGCCTTCGGCGCATTACTATGTGGAATAAACGTGGTTTCATTCATTCATGGCAAATAAGAGAGGTTGTGGTGAGGAGTCCGGGAAAGATGCCTGACGTGTCCTCAGTGCGTCCGCGTTAGTGTCCGGAATTGACCTGGTGGTCTCTAGCGATTGCTATTGTCGCCACTGTCGATGCACTCAGTGTTACGCCTAGAGAGATCCGGAACGCCTCAGCTTGTACACCGTGTAATGTACGTAGATTTGGTTTACCCGTGTTCATTATTGCTGGGAAGCTGTATCGCAAAATGCTGAAAAAACCGCCCTGTAGAGCTGCAGAATAGTACCTGTCGACATCACCATGTTTTTCCACAGAAGAGCTTGGACAAGTGACAGAAACCCGTCAATACATGAGAAGTCCATGACAAGTCTTTTGTAGTTATGATACCGAGAACGTCGTGAGCTTGAACGTAGGGTATTTCTTGGCCATTTATCATTACAGGGTAGTCAGGTTTTGACGTAAGTGGTCTCAGCGCACATTGCTCGGAGAATATTACTAGGCGCCGATTACCAGGGTAGATACGAGCTTGAGTAGCAGCTCTTGAAAAAAAAATGTCCTTAATTTGCTTTGTTGGAAGGTTGGAATGTTGGAAGGTACTGTACGCTTGGGAGGCAACCCACCTTTGTGGGAAATGGGCGGCATGGGACCGCCCGACCTTAAATTTAAGGTTACACGTTTTTTTAAGTCCTTGCCACTGCAACCATGTCATTGGCGACTTCCATACACAGCCGTCATCAGCGAATAGTGTAGCCTGACAGTGCTTGGCACGTGCTGAAGCAAAGCAACTAACATCCGTAAGAATAGCTCCGATGTAGGTTTACCTGAACACTGACGCTCTTTTTTTTTCAAATGTCTTTGCCTGACACTTAGTTTTTCTATATGTTTATGCATCCATGTTTTCACTAGTTATTTAAATATGTTGCTGCTTTGTTTGTATGAGTTTATTGTGTATATTTTTCCCTATTATTTTAATTAAATGTTCTTTATTGATGTTCAGTTGTGGCATTTCTCTTTATGTATTCGCTAACAGAGGTTCTGTTATTATTGCCGCAATGCGTCATATGTGTTTATTGTAACCATTTCTTTTTGTATTTACTTGTACCCACTCCTGCCTAAGGTCTGAAGCTCAGACCGGCAGTATTGTAATAAATAAATAAAATAAATAATGTTAACAAGAACAGGGCTAATTACACCGCCCTCGGCAACACCGCGGCAGCTATAATGTAGGGAAGTGCGGCCACCCTCGGGGCTTACAAAAAAGGAACGCATAGAAAATAGCTCCATATGCAGCAAAACATCCGATTACCCGCTCCAACCTCTTCGAGAACAGAGAAGATTGCTTCATCGGTAACATTGCCCAGTGCCCTTTCGACGTCGAGAAATAAAAAGCGCGGAGACACTGCTTTTCTCACGCTGAACGTGTATGACAAGATCTACGACGTTATATATCGACGATCGACCCCCACCAAAAAACCCGCTATGGTATTGTGTAGCTGATGTGCTCCAGGTACTACTCCAGGCATTCTAGGACCATTCTCTTCATTACTTCGCCTACGCGAATTGCTAAAACGATTGGGCAAGTTCAAGTGGTGACTTTCCAGGCCTGAGCAATGAACAAGATGACTTGTCTTCCCCCTTATGGGAAGAGAACCATCTCGGCAGGATTTATCCTACACTCAAGGAAGGCAGCTCTCGCTCGCTCACCGAAATGACAGAGCTCGGCAGGAAATGCCGCCAGATCGAAGCGCTCATGTGCATCCAGACAAAGATGATCCGTGCTTAAGTTCGTGCATTGAGAAAGGTACATCAACGCCGTGATCGCCTGGTGGTGGACAGCTTCTCAAAGGCGGAATATGGCTGGGAGCCTGAACTTGGCCAGGTGGTCCTGCGCGTCTTCTTCTTTGTCTCTATTCGTGCAGTGCTGCACCCACATTAAAGTGAACCAATACCAACTACGTCAAGTCTCTGTTCGTATGCCATTCCTTGGCTACCTAACTTGGCACAGAACTCTTCTGGCCCGTCAGTATCTAGTCGCTACAGATGGAAGGCTACTGCCTTGAGTACGAATCGCTGCACAGGGGGGAGGGGGGGGGTGTTGTCCGAATAGCTGGCACTGCTCTCCATAGCTGGACAAAGGCATGGGAGGATTTAGCGAATCACAGAAGGCCGTAAAACGTTGCGAGTCTAGCCTGTCTAACCGGTGCTGGCTGTTCTTTTGCGTGCGTCTAGTGGTCCATAATTCCTCTAGTGTTTTCGCGCATCTATACCTCCCCTCAGCACGCCGCCGGATATCAAGAAGTCCTTCTAATTCAAAATCCAATTCCGTAGCTCTTAACCAGCATGAGTTTGCACGCACATTGTCCTGCAATGAACTTCTAATTTCGTTCACCACGTGAACTGGTGTATTGGCTTCGTAGTGGTGATGATGGATTCAAGTTTGGTCCAGTCCACTCTTTGAAGCATAACTCGTGTTTTGGTAGGAGCGAATCGTCTGCTGCTGTCCTGAGTAATGTCGGGATATTGCCGCTTCCCTGCGTCTCCATGTCCGCAAACCACGTAAGACCTTAGACAAGACTTCGTGAGACAAATGTCAAGACAACTGCTGTACGTCGCGCCATGTTAAAACGTGGGACTTCATTGTTCAACAGCCATAGATCCTTACTAGATGTATGTGATATCAGGGCTCTGCCTCTCGCATTGATCGTCGAACTTCGCCAGAGTGTATTATGCGCGTTGAAATTTGCGATGATAAACCACGGGTTGAGGACAGGATATCTCGCAGTCTTTTGCAGTCAAACCAACTTAACTTGACGGCGACAGGTAGGTGCCTACAGCAGTAAGTGTAAAATTCTTCTTTACCGTTAAGCATATGTGTTGATTTTCGTCGGTAGCTGACACTGGGTGATGAACGTAGGGGAGGTGACGGCGAACAAAGGCCTTCCAGTTTTTGCCAAAAGTCGACATGAGAATAATGAAGTCCAGAGAGGCTTATTGTGTTCGTTCAGTTCGGTTCGCAAATGACTATAATGGGAAGTATACTAACATACGCATAGCCAAATAAGCCTGAAAATCGCGATGTCAGACCGCGCGAATTCTGAAAAATTGCTGCATTTCTGACCTAACTTCTGAAGAACAGCGGCTGATGGGCCGTGATGGGTCAATTCAAGGGCTGCTGGCACCACACTCAGAGCGTCCAGTACTTGAAGAGCACTTCTGGCAGATGTGTGCATGTTGCTCAGCAAGAGCCGAATGGTAAAACTACGGGCTTTAGAACAGCGACAACTTGCTGATCGGTGTTCCGCGACTCCTCAGATGCCTCACTGCGCCGTACTGTGGGCGACCTCTCCAGTGGCTCTGCTGCAGGTTGCACAGGCGTCGGCGGTTGCCATTCCGTTGTGGAGAGAGCTAGGCTTACCAGGTGTTCCGTTTACAACGTCACCGTTTCGTGTGCTGGAAACTCTCGATGAGAGCGCTGTTTGACTGGCGCACTTATCTTGAAAAGTTGATGATTTCCTTCGTCATGTTCTTCGACGTCGACGTCTTCTTCGCCGGACTTTTCCAGGTCGAGCTGTCTCTGACCAATTTTTTGAGAACTGTGATCTCTTTCTTGATGTGGGGGCAGTTCTTAGAGGAGGCACTGTGATCTCCTTGACAGTTCTGACACTTCAACGCAGTTGCACAACAGTTTTGTTCTGAGTGAGGCTCGGCGCATCGAGTGCAATCCGCGGAATTTGTGGAAACAGCTTTCACGTGGCCATTCTTCGGGCTGTTGAAGCACTGTGTATATCTCGGAATAAAGGCTCCGACCTGGTAACGAAGGTGGCCAACCTTCACGTAAGAGGGATGAGAGTCGCTTTTAGATGTTATCTTCACACAGCGTGTGTTACCGAGGCGACATACTGATGTATTGATATATTGATTTGCTGTTTGACGAGAAGCGGTAGGTGCATCGAGTGCAAACCGCGGAATTTGTGGAAACAGCTTTCACGTGGCCATTCGGCGTTCGGTATTTCAGTGTCAATGTCATAGGCGACTCCTGTCGTGCTGGCACACTCCACTCGCACGATGGAACGGACCTTAATGTTACTCAGCTGCGACAAATACTGCAGGGTGTTCAGTGCGGTCGGGTTCATCACAATGGTTGGCTAAAAGTTCTCTTGGTTAGACGGATGTCCTTAATCTCGTTGGGCACGGTGTTTTCAAGATATAAGGAAAGTGCTTGTCTGTTCAGGGCGTATGGATTGTCAGCAACGTTCTGCAGCAAAACAGAATAGAATGAGGCCATCGCTGAAGCACAGATTTTACAGTCGTAGAACTTGGCGCTAAAGATGCGCTAAGGGCACGTCGTTTTGCCTTGCAGTACAAGAAGGGTTCAAAGCCGTCTTACGAGGACTCGTCTCCTCAGGCAGAGTACCGCCCTGTGTCCTCGCTTTCGCTCTGTGTGCTTGGATTCTTCCTCGAAGCGATTCCCGCAGGAGGACTAGAACCGGACGGTGCATCAGGAAGTAGCATGTCCATCAGTGTGAAGTAGGGCGCGCTGGACCCCTCAATTGGAGTAAGAAGTCCGGTAAAATAGAGACGGGGAAAACGTGTTCCAGAAGTACAAAATACGAGCTATATATATTTAACCAGAACACTTCCAAAGTCAAGGAAGTACGAATTCAATTTGTCACGGCACTAGCAGTTGTTTCCGAACACGGCGCTTTCACAACAATACCAGAATCAACAACGTATGGCGAGAACACTCTTCCGGGCTCCCGGAGCCCAGACTGCCAGTGCAAAAATTTTCTGGAAGGCGCAGTGTCGCCCCGTAGATGAGTTCGGCCGCGCTGCAGCGCATGTCTGTCTTGACAGCTATCCGAATTCCCTCGAGAATAAGTGGCACTGCCTCCAGCCAGCTGCGCTCTTCTGCTGCGGCGAGCGCAGAATCGAGCTTGAGGTAAAAATGCTCCACCATGCTGTTGCTAATTGGGTGGTCGGTGGTAGTTCTAATGCGAGAAGCACCAATGAAACGCGTAATGCTGGCGTAAAGTGATGTTTCGAACAGTCTTCGGCGGTCCGTTGTTATTCTGGATGGTGCACCGAAACGAACTACCCAGTGGTGCAAAAAGGCGCGGGCAACCTCGTCAGCAGTCATATCCGTTGTCGGCATGGGCTCCGCACAGCGCACGAATATGTGAATGCACATCACTAAGGAGGCATGCTCTTGGCAAGACATCAGAAGTCCTAGCAAAACGTTTTCTTGGGCTAGTTCGTTCATGACTTCTATAAAAATGTAGCGCAAAGGAACACACGGACAGACAAAGAGCACAGGACGGGTGCTATTTAGCGCCCGTCCTGTGCTCTTTATCTGTCCGTGTGTTCCTTTGCGCTACATTTTTATAGAAATCAGAAGTCCGACGATTTCGTCGTGTATGCGGGCGATGCGCGGGTCTGGAGGGGCGAAGCTTGCCCACGGGTTCAGAGTATGTCGGTGAATTATGCCACGCTGACACGGTATGCATCATCTCGCCCAGCAACGCACGTCTCAGTTGATACCTGGCTAGATGAACCTTGCTGTCAGCCACTTTTGCGTAGCTTTGATTGCAGGACGTAATAGCTTGTGAACAGAAAGAAAAAGGCGGCGTCGTAGATTGGCAGGCATAAAGGGGCGTGCGTTGCGCGTGGAGATATTACGGCAAATCTGGTCGCCTGATCAGGGAATCTGCATCCACTCTACTTTGAGCGCCGTTTTTGTTAGGTGGCTTTTTAGCTCTTCGTCTTCTCTTTGGGATGTCATCAGCGAGGCGAAGTTAACGCCTTCGGGGTTGCTTACGACGTTTATGCCGCTCCGACATAGGGCGTCTGCAACGATGTTTCCGCTTCCTTTTACGTGGCGGATGTCTCTCGTGAAATAAGACATGTATGCCACTTCCCGAAGTTCACGAGCCCTGTTGGTGCCACCGTTCGAACGCGTAGTTCGAAGGGCATAGGTTAGCGTCTTATGGTCGGGTAAAATGAAGAAATCGACGCCTTCGGAGAAATGTCGGAAGTTGCGCTTCCTTGAGTAGAGTGCTAGCAGTTCAGGCCCGAAGGTGCTGTAACGGCGATAGGCGTCCGCTTCTTCGAGAAGAATGCAATTGGGTGTCACGTAGCGTCGCTCAGCTGTTGCAACATAGCACCGATGGCTGTGTCTAAGGCATCAAAGATTAAACAGTGGGGAGTGCCTAGTCATGGGTATGCCAGAGAGCCGCATTTCCCAACACCTGCTTGCTTTGGTTGAAAGCTCTTTTCGCTTCTTCGCACTAAGGAAGGTCTCTTGAAGAACCTTTCGTTGCCTTCAGCAGTCGGTCGGTGGTAGAAGTGTAGCAACCGGAAAAATTCACGCACTTGCCGCTTCGTGATTGGCAGTGCAATAATATTCTATGTCTTGCAGTTTAGATGGGTGCGGCCGGATTCCCGAGTTTTGAATGATTTGGCCCAGAAATGATAACTCAGGCACGCCAAGTTCACTTTTGGTGTGTTGACGATAACGCAGTGCTAAGATATGGAAGAAAAAACAACCTGTAGGCGCTCTTCATGTTCTTCTGGGATAGTGTTTGAGATATGCAAGCCGTCCAAATGGGCGTGGCCAAAATTGAGCTGCTGTACAGCACCGTCCGCAGACCTTTGGAACGTTTGACCTGCGTTGCGGAGGCCATATGACATGCGCGGGAATTCGAATAAACTAAAGGGTGTAGTGATAGTGATAGCAGTCTTGGGGAAGTCCTCTGGGGACGCAGGTATCTGGTAGCATGTACGCACGAGCTCAATTTTCGAAAAAAAATTGTGGCACCATGAAGACTTGCCAGTATGTGGTCAATATGTGCGTGGGGTACCTGTCCGGCGTCGTGACAATGTTCAGTGTTCGATAGTGCCCTCAACGATGCCGGTCCCCCGATGACTGCTTAGGAACCATGTGAAGTGGACATTCCTACTGAACGGAAGAATGTTGGATGATACCCATCTCCAACATATGGTCGAATTTCTTTCGTGCCACCGCCAGTTTTTCAGGCGACATTCGACCTGGTCGAGCGTGCACTGGTGGTCCAGTAGTGGTGATGTGGTGAAATACGTCGTGTTTTAGTAGTGGGGATCTCACTTGGCACTGATGTGTCAGGTCAAAAAATTTGCTTAGTATGGAAGACAAATTAAAAGAGCCTGCTGGCTTGTACAGCGTAAGGCTCAGCGGTGCCAGTCTTGAAGGTTTGCCTTTGACAGTGCTTCCTGTGGCTTCCTGTAGCTTGTGATTACATACGTCAAGAGCCCGAAATGGTGCAGGAACCCCCCCCCCCCCCTTAGCGAAATTCAGGTTGGCGACTATGAAGATCCTTCGTACAGTTCTCTGCAGGCACAAACTGACGGTCAGGGAGCGCTTTCCGCAAGTGGCGATGGCCGCGTTGATGACTACTAGCAGAGGCGATGTTTTCGGACGCTTGCGGTCCGCGGGCGATGCTGGGAGTACGCTCACTTCGGCGCCGATGTTGACGAGGAAGCAGAGACCGCTGCGAGGAAGCAGAGGCCGCTTAGAAAGAAGACTGATGAGCGACGTTGTTGTATGGCAGCAGTGTTGGCCGCCCGCAGTGCCTGCGCGGAGCGTGTCCCGAGATTTCACCGGCTGGTACGCATTTGCTTGCAGGCTGCCGAACTTACAATTGTACCAGCATATTTTTTGTCGTTTCGTAGGCGAGTGCGATGCACTTTGACTATTTGACCATGACGAGGTATGGAGGGCGGCCATGGAGTTCACGAGACGCGAGATATCGTTCTTCATCTCTTGAAGCTGTCTATGGGGAGACGGTTTGCGTGTGACGACCGCGACAGATGTGTGAGCTACTGCTTTGATTTTGTCGGCTAACTTAACCACTTTGGATAGGTCGCCCTCGACAATTCTGGCGTTTCGGGGGAACGTTATGTAGAAATTATACTCGTAGCAGCAGGCTGTCCAGACCATCCACTTTGTTGCACAAGCCAGCTGCTGGCTGCCCAAGCCACCCAGCTGCTGCATATGACGCAGCAGCGGCCTTGATTTTCTGTCAATTTCTGGCTTCATGCAGAAGCCGTTCGCTTTCACAGGGCGTGACCCCGCGAATGAGTGTTGCCTTGCACACCTCATAAACTCTACCTGCAGGTGGGCAAAGTAACACTCGAATTTCGCTAGCGATTGATGGGGGAAGACTGCTCACCACATAATTGTAGTTCGTGGAATATGCCGTGGTGCCCCGTGCAGCAAACTGTTATTGTACATGAATGAACCACAATGCAGGATCCGCAGTCCAAAAGGGAGACAGGCTGACGTCAAAGCTGGAGAGTGTCACAATGTCGGTGCCTTTAGGTGTGTCGGTAATACTTGCTGCTCGTCCGGGTTGCCAATATCGTGCAAGACGCTAGCGCGGTGGGAAATAAGCAGACAGAAGCGGGTGATGCGTCCTTGATTAACAAGCAACAGAAGAAAACGACTTTCTTAAACCGACAGTCTCAAAGGCTCGGTTGCGCACCCTCGCATCAATTCCCTTTCCCGCCCACAACACGATAAGATTCTACCTATATTCAAAGATGGGAAATGGTGCCTGGCTGCTGTTGTGCGACCGTGAGGCCGCCACGCTGGTATTCATGAAGTCTTGTCACAGAGTGAAGTAAAAGAAAGCGTGCAATTATTGCCTGTAAATACATTATAAAAAGATATTTTGAAATAAACATTCATGCAGTAGGATAATCCAATTTTTCAGCTCGCGGTAATTTCCCCGCGCGCGCGCACTTGTGTGTGCGTCAGTGTGTGCGTGTGATCAAGAAGGCCGCGGCTTTCCAGTGTCTATCATGGGCACAAGTGGTTCTTGCGTTTGTCTGGGTTATTTCCTTATTCCAGATTATTTGTGCTTATTTTAAAGATCTGTGGAATGACCATAATTAACTAAGTTCTTATAAATCCGTGTGTGCTGTTGAAGGAGCTGAATTTGTTGCGCCCAGGAAAGAGAAAACGATGTTTGTAATGAACAAGTGTGCTGCAGCTACGATGCACACTCTGCACATTGAGGGTGACATGTTTTAAGTGGCGTGAATCTTAGAATCACTTGCTCACTTACGTGACTTGTGGATATAGCGTGCTGATTTTGTCATCAAGAGAGAAAGCGAGAAGGCCATCTCGCATCAGGTGCCAGAATGGGACTGGTGGCGTCGCGTTTCATTTAGCGTGATGAATGACGGAGTCCTAAGAGAGCCTTTATAAACAAGCTTGAACCGCTCAAACTCCTGTGAGGTCTAGCCGAACTTATTTTAAGCAACAACTGGAGCTTCAAGTATAGCAAGTGGTCGTAGCCATCCCCCCTTACCCTTTATATATTTCATGCTAGAGTCATCGATAACTGATTCTAGCGTCATCGATAACCGATTACGAAAGGAGGCAAGAAAAAGGCCAACGACACATGAAATACAGTAGCAGGATATGTGTGCGAAGATTGCTAGCGTGCCAGTGAAGGTCATTGTAGTCAGCGATTCGCGTCATAATGCCCATTCGCATTCATATTTATTTGATTAGAACGGCCATATTCCCACAATTATATGTAGATTTCCACAAATATGGGTAAGCACATCCAACGACATCTGTGGGCATGGCAAGGGGGTAAAACGGGGGGGGGGGGGGGGCAAAAGGCACAAATGTTTGATCCGTGTATATGTCGACAACACATTCCCCTATAAATATCACAAGGAAAAACTTGGCGGTTTGCTGCTGTTTGCCGTGTCCGTCATCAGGTTATTTTGCCTTCTCTGTTTACACACTAAAATTGTGAATGTGCGCCAACCCGCCCTTCAGTGCACTGTGCGGTTGTGCAAATTTGTGTTTGTTGGAACACGTTTTTTTGCTTAACAGTTCGAGAGATATATAATCATCGATCATTCACGCGATTGATCTGTGGGGTTTAACGTCCCAAAACCAGCTCTGATTATGGGAGACGCCGTAGTGGAGGTCTGCAGAAATTTTAACCACCTGGGGTTCTTTAACGTGCGCTGACTTCGCACAGCACACGGGCCTCAACATTTCGGCTCCATCGAAATGCAGCCGCTTCGGCCGGGATTCGACCCCGCGGCCCTCGGATCAGCAGCCGAGCACCTTAGCCACTAGACCACCGTGCCTGGGCGATCATAGACGTTACTGGTTACTGGCTTAACGTTAAGAAACAGGAAACGGGCAGTGTACGTTATCAAGAAAGTGAGCGTAAATAATGTCTAGTTGACAATTAGGAAAAAGCAAATAAAGCACGTGAAATATTTGTTGCGGTAAATGGAAACAGCTAGGATTCGTGGCCTACAGGCGCATCCTGTACGAATATATTCAAAGAAGATAGTGCCATGCACTCTTTCTTTACGAGCAATGCAAAGCGTTCCAAAGAAAGCACAGCTGAACACAGACAATTCTGTGTGAGCATGGATTTAGAGATTTGCGATTCATAATCGCTGTAGATGAATGACTAGAAAATTACAGGTGGCGGTGTTATCGCAAAGGCCAAAGACCAGCCAACCTTTGGGAAGCCTAACTGGCTTATTCTAGATTTGGCTGCGCTTCCGGCAACTTAGCTGGTCTTTCGATTTTCCGATAGCACGGCCATGCGTATTTTGTTTGACATGACAGTGCAGATTGACGTGCTAAGTTGAGCAATTTCTCTCCTACCAAATTCATAGTACTTCGGAAATTGACCATGTGAAATCCAGAGCGCTTTATTGTTCAATGAAATTATAAACAAAGCTTCAGTTTCATTCGTACTTTCTTGTTCACATTCATCAAGCACGTCTATGTTGAGCGTGATCATGCATTTACCAAACACAAGCATGATTTTACCACGCTTTAGCTTCCATGGTCCTCTATTCAGGATCGGATCACTGTCGCCGCGTCCACTCAAGGTGAGCTTCTCCACGACGTACCAGTAGAGCAGCTTGTACACCGGGAGTCCTGGTCTCCGCCATCGCTAAATATACGTGATGTCTAGGTTCATTTCACTGCGAACGAGAGAGCTGGCGAGGCGAGGTTTTTATAGGAGTGAGTGCATGACCTGACATCGCATGCAAACCCGGAACACTCCGCCATCGTCGGCGCGCCACACCTCATGCAGCGTCAAACCCCGTCGTGACGTCATGCCACCTGCGCACATTCGGCGCACCGTATGACGCCGCACCGCTCGTGCGCATGCCCCGCGCGCCATCACACCTCATCGCTCAACACTCCGTAATGCTAGTCATGTAACTCATTTGTTCACGTAACGCTATTCATTTAATGTAAGGTTGACGTAATTTAGAGGAGAGCTGAATGCTAAATTTGCATCATACTCCTCAATATGAGGTTGCCTACCCTATCACAGGCATCATTGTATGCACAACGTTTCCTCCATGATGACTCATAAGCAAGCACCTCAGGACGTTAACATGGAAAAATACACTTGATATAAATTGATTAGGCAATCAAATCAGTCTCCTGCGTGACATAGCTTGCCCATGGGACGTTCCATGAACTGAGGTGGCTAAAATATTAGTTGCGGGGCTTCTGTCTCTAGTATTGGGCATATATGAAGCCTTGATGTCTAATGCCTCCGGCTCGGATATTAGCGCTGTCCCAGGGGAGGTGGGGAGAGAGACGAAATGATGCTACGTGTATCTTTCTTGAAGACAGCCGCTCTTTTCAGCAAGAAATGAATGTGTGCAACCTAACAAAACGGTGCGACAAGACATACATCCTGCGAACTACTTTCGGCTCGTGCTCTGCAAGAGCTGAAGTGAACTGTTGAATGGCACTAGCTCTCGTTGGCTAACAGCTCGTTATTACTGGCTTGTTCTTCCACATTTTGGACAGAGAGGACCTACTCTCGGCTGATCCTTAAAAAGTCCTGAAAAAAGGGCACACGCAGCTAACTCGCGACTTGCATACACTAGCGTGGTACCATATTGCTTGATTGTCGTGTAGCGGTGCTTACTGCGTCTTGGTATTGCCTTCTGATATTGATATTGTTACATGCACAACGAGGCAATGAAGGAAGAGCCTATTTAATTTTTTTTGACAGCCGTTCATGCACTGTCCTTTTCAGCTCCCAGCTGAAGCCAACTGCCTATGTCCTCCTTTGCACTCAGGCGATGGAGCCCGCAGGCTTAATCCTAATGACCAACTACAACTTCCGCGGAACTCTCTCATAATTGATTATTACATGGCGGTTCATTTTTGTAAATGGTGCCAGTGTTGACTAAGGTAGGCACATCATCGAATAAACTTTCCCGGTGCATGTCTTCGGGTGGCTAAAGTGACGTAAGCGTAGGGTCCGCTAATCACTGGCTAGCCGTTGAAAGCCTCGAATAAATCGTTGAGTAGTTCTTCCTCGGTGATTTCCGCATAAGAGTGAGACGCAGTGGCTAATAATTAATGACAGTCACTTCGGGTCGGTTGTATTTTCTAGTGTGTTGCAGTTGAATTCTAGGCCAAATTTTATCTAACCATGCCATGGTCGCGAAATGGCCGCAAGTTTTGGATGAAGTGTGCTGGTATTATGCGACTGTCAGCTAGTGCATCGACGTTGTAGATAATGCTGGCCAGCCTTGCGTAACATAAGTGAACTGTCGGGTAAAGTTTTGAGCTCCAGTCGCCTGGTTTTTCCCTCTTCATTTATATAAAAATGTCATAAATCTAGGTAATGCACTTGTGCGCTCCAATACGATTTTACTTCGGCGTCACTGGCGACAAAATCTTGTGCTACGGAAGAAATTATTTCTGATTGTTCTGCGCTCTTATCCTCAAGTAAACAAAATAACCCGTCAAGTTGACATATATGATTACTTTGGTTATTATATTTTATTTCAGTATAATGCGTATGTTTGCCGCCAATGCTAAGCTGCACCTTTAGGCCAAAATGTCGGTACTGAAACGGAATCACAAAAGCGTCCGCAGCCTAGGGTCGCCTGACGCCGTAGGAATGCATCATCGTACGCTGCCTACCAAACGCGCAGCTGCGCGCCATGGCATGCTCTCTCATCTATTTAACTCTCACTGCGCATGCACGTGAAGCCAGAAGTTAGGTCCGGCTAAAGATCAACCTTTCTTCAAAGCACCTAGTCAGGCGACATCACCATGTTGCTGCCCCGCCCGGCCCCTGTGACGCTTACCTCAAGCCTTACACCTCGTTACCCAAGTGAATAGCACCTCGCTCACTGCGTCCTACAACATTGATTTCTGGAGGGGTTCGTATTCGGTGGGGTTTTATCGGCCGTGTCGTCGGTGTGCTCAATATGCTTAGCCACATAGTTCAATCGACCGTTCTATCGAGGGCTGTGGTGTTCTTCTTTCTCACGAAAATAAATCACTTGACGTTTGTGAGCTCTCTCAGAGTATATTATTTTTTAACATATATTTTCCTTGAGAGTACACTTTATTACGCGGAAACTAAGCAGTAGTTGTTATCTTCTTCGGGAATGCGTAGAATTCAGAAGGTATAGCTGTGCATTTTGAATGTATACACACCTGAAAAGTACAGATAACGCATGTGTTAAGGACATTTTGTAGAAACATTTATGATATGGTGACCCTGCACTGCAATTTTCTTATACCTAATTTAAACTGATCCCTATCGCACAACAAACTAGAGAGGAATGCAGTGTCACTGACAGATTAGCGGTCACATTAGTGGTGATTACACTGAACTAAAGAATTTGTGTCCTTATGCACCTTTTTAGGGATATCTAATTTTCCACATACAGAATACGAAAGTCCAAGTTCCAGCTTAGCAATGGAAAATACCGAATTTTGCGTTCTTTGCTATTACGTACGTCTCAATGCTTATTTTTTTTATACGCACAAATCGCCTTACCGGATTTGCTCTAAACTATCCACGGTCAAATGATTCACGAATAGGCATAAAAAAGAGCATAGTGTGGGTTTCCAATGTTTAAAAAATTATGAAAATCAAGGTCATAATTTCTTTCACGTACGAATGGAAATCGTATTGCGGGCCAACTGTCAATGAGAGCGACAAACCTACGTCTTTTATAGAAGCACTGGCATCACATAAAGACCAGTGTACGTTATTTGAGAAAAAAATCGCAGCATATCCACGGGGTGAATGATGATGAGTGGGCGAAGCTCCGGAGGGAATCATCGGTAAAGCGTGAATCTTCCGTGCAATTCGCCCAGTCCATCATCGTGTAAGGACGTCTCACGCAGCCCCTTGCACAGGCCGGATCGCGCACCGCGTTTGCCGACGCCATCACATGACTGCTGAGAGAGTAAAAGGCGGAGAGGCCTCAGCGTCTTACACCTGCTTCTTACACGGGTCGTAACGCGCTAGCACAAACGCGTTAAAAACGCGCAGTCTTTCGTTAATATTGGGTGTTTACTGTCATCGTGGTGCATGTGTCCATGTGCGCTTCGTGGCGTAGTGGCTAGCGCCGCGCGTTCGGAAGCGAGGGGTCCCTGGTTCGATTCCGCGCTTCGGACACAATATTCGGAATTTTTTTCTCTTCGTCCATGGTCCATGAAGCGCGATCCGACGCGTACGGCGACGATCCAGGAGAATGAGAGGAGCGCTCCCGGCGCAGCCCCGCGCAGCAGCTAATCGGAGAGCAGCGGCACCTCCAGCGCTCATATACAAGTACCGCCATCTAGCGGATATTCCAAGAACTAAACGAGAGGTGGCACGGCCACCTGGATCGGAGCGCGCGGCGAACACCGCCGCGCGCTCCGATCCAGGTGGCCGTGGAGGTGGCTACCTACAACTACATACATCGGGGACGCACGACCCACGCCTTAAGGAGCTTCGCCCCTAAAAAAGCTTTATTGCGCTTACCTTATCAACGTAATAGGAAAAAGCCACTTAATTTAGATGCCTGGGTATTGCAAAACGCCAAACATGAAATATTTCTGTCTGTCTGACGCGTCAGAGAAACGCGGCATGCGCATGTCACCCCGTAGGTGTATGTCACATATGTGTATGTCACTTCATAGGCAGGCGTTTGTTGTGTGGCAACATCACGCACCCGGCCCAAGTTATACCCCTGTCACACTGGACGTTTTAATGTCATTCGAATGCAATGAGATTCGCATCGAATGACATTATTCCGCTGCTACACGGCGACATTTGACATCATTCGAATCGAATGAACTCATTCGCATTCGCACTGGGACCGAATGCGTAGTCTCTACCCCAGAGACAACGAAAACGTGCGGAACTGAGCATTCCTAATTTGTGAAACGTCCCATGAAAATGGTATTACTTTAGTGCGTTTGCCGATATTCATCATTTTAAAAAGAAAACAGCCAGGCAGGCCGTAACAAAATGTGTTTACTCTCGACATCAGCGGCGTCTGACCGGCTTCGCTATTTTACCACAGGGTGCAATCGCGAACGCCGTTTGCTTGAGTGCTGAGCTTATACACAACGTCTTAATTTTACGTCTGTGTTTCTCACTGACGCGCTTTGCTTATAAAAACAGTAAATGAATGGTTCGCCTGCTGCAAGTCAGCGCCCCCTTTGACCGCTGCCGTATCAGCTGCAAATTATTCTGTTGGTGTAATTCAGTGAAGCAAAGCCCTGCGTTTATTTTAAATGAAATAGGACGACTTTTCAGCCACTCTGCGTTTACACTCTGCAGCTTTTATGTCCAGTTCTTTTGGAACTATTGTCACTGATATCGTAAACGAATGACATTACTTCTTCGTGTGTAGCACAACCACGGGTCGAATGACATTCGTTGCACTGAATGTCATTTGAATCGAATGACGTTAAAACGTCTAGTGTGACAGGGGTATTAGTATGAGCCCCATCCGACTTGTCTCCGTGGGATGGGATTCAACGCATGGATAACTATCTCCGTGCATTGCTCGGCCATGTCCGGGGACAAAGGGTTACTGGCGTTTCAGCCGATGCCGGGTGATTGGACCATTAATGGCCCGCGAAAGATTTGGCACACCCCTCTAGCCCGGCTTAGATGGCACCCCAGGCCTGGCCACCCACGGGGGCGAAACCTGCCCTGCCGGTCGACTTTTCCTGTCACCCTCTCCGATATATTTTCTATTATTTCCTCTCATTCCTCCCTTAGGGACTCAGTCAAGCTGCCTAGAGCAGCTTTTAGCCCTGAAGACCATCCAGAATTTTCTGGTGAAATAAGCTTTGATTTGATTTGATGTTGGCGCCAAAATACCCCAAAAATACCCCCTCTGTTACGTACTAAATTTCTAAGGCTTCTTTGGTTAATCTGGTAAATTACCTAATCTTAATTATTTTATAGTGGGTTATAGTGGCAATGCATTGCTCGCCACTGCAGGGGTCCCTTAAAGGGGTCGCGCCTTTTTGTTGTGGTCGGTGATTGGCGGCAGCCATCGCCGCCACACTTTCCAAGGTCTATTTGTCAAATGCTTTTCCTCCAATCGGTGAGTGCTCCCGGAAAAGGGGTCCGTGCAGTCCTCTTTAATGAGATGTTCACAATTAGCCCTGTGTACGTTCCTTAGAAATATGATCCATCGAGCACAGTTTCCTAACCGTATATCTGAGCTACCTCAGCCATCACTTATCACAGCAGGTTTGAATGCACACACAACCACTTGCGGAGATTCTCGCTGTGAGGGTAGAGTGCGCTTAGGAGAGAAGTAACTCTTTTCTAAAGTGGCACGTTTGATAAACAAGAGGGAGCCGACATACCACATTATGACACACAAAAGTTTCTGATTCGTTGATTTAGGAATTGCATCTAGCACACTCATACCATGTGTATCGTGGAACGTGATCAAGAATCCTTGGGGGAGCGATAATTAGGGAAAGGCGATGAGTACCGTCTACGCGTCTGCAAATGGAAAGCCCAGTAAGCTGGCTGGAAGCGACATAAAGAACTCACAGACATGACCTGAGAAGACATCTCCGCGCTTCGCGTCAATGATGCAGTCGGATACCTGCACCATTGACTGTCGACACCACATCGAAGTGTATCCCCAAAATCAGTCGATCAGCACACAAACGACGTGCTTTACGGTGCAAAGACGGACGTAAGGAAGCTCACAAGACGCAAAATAAGACCTGGCGCCACCACAGCGGCTTTCCAACAACAGGATAGCCGGTAAGCCTCATCAATATGAAGTCGCACGTCAGAACAACGCGCGGCCGTTCTCAAAGAGAAAATTGGAAAGAATACATTCTTCCATGAACTCCTACCCAGGGTCGAAAGAACAGTCTGGCTCAGGTTTAACAAAAGAAAAGGCCGTGAGACTCATCTTTCACTACTGACGAATACGCAAGGAGACACACTCGAGGAGCAAGCTTATTCTTTAAAAGAGCACTTCGAGTACACTTCGATCTCTGCTCAATGTTCGAGCAACGGTGAGCTGAACGACTGCTTTGTTTGGGAAGGAAATATAAAAGAGCGTTATAGGCGTCTATTTAACATGGTGGAACTGCACGCCGTACTAAGCTGGTGTATCATATCTGCCGCTGGAAGTAAAATATAATAAAGAGATGATCAGAACACGAAGCACTAGAGATGAGCCCACAAAGCATTACGGTCACTTTTCAAATCCGCGTACACTATACTATCGCTTCTTAAGTTCATGCGTTCTACCGCCCGCATTCCACCCGCCCGCAAAGAAGCGACGATATGCATCACAACTGCACTCATCAGTAAGCAGCTGTAGGCCTATAGCCATAAAGAGCTGCCTATGCAAAGTGTTCGGGAAAGTAACTAACCATTCACTGCTCCACCATTTTGAAACAAACAACATACTAGACCCTCTCCAATGCACTTTCAGAGAGGGTATATCCACAACGGATCATCTCGTCAGTATCCTGTCTCTTGTCCATGAAGCCTCGGTGTATGAGCACTTCTTCCTTTCAGCTTTTCTCCATATAGAAAGGACGTGTTAGACAATTTGACTAATTGGTATTTTCCTGGATCTCGCTAGACTGGGAACCCACGGCCGCCCACTGAACGTTATTCAGAGTTACCTCTCTGTTCGCGCTTTCCGGGTTAACATTTCGGACTGTCCGTTCTGGCTGATGTACACAAGAAGATGGTGTAACACAACGTGGTGTGCTGGCTCATACTCTATTTCATTGTCACTGCAAAGCAGAACGCAGCAACGCATTCTACAAAACAATTTTGTTAGAATTGTTCGAAATATCTCTATACTGAATTATACGAAAAAGCTGTTTATGGGATTATCATTTATGGGATTATCATTTATCAATCTCCTTTTGACGCGAAACAACCCACCATACATCTTTTGCGACAGACTTCTAACTTATCAGAACTGGAACTTACCCCAAAAAACAAAGATTGGTGGCTTGTTCTAATGTACAGCAAACAATAACTGCTGTTCGCAAATTATTGGGAAGTGCACTACCACGTCTTCTCAGGAGTATTGAATAAAAATTGCGGTTTTCGGAAATACCACTAACGAAAAGATCCTTGAGCATTTTCTTCGTCATGGTTGTTTTTGCATTACGTAAATGTTTATTTACCTCTTCTAAAGCGTCCACCTTAGTTTTGTCCCATTTCGGTAGTTTCATAACCCTAAATGTGGTGACATTCTACACGCATTTTTGCTTATGATGAAATTTTCTGCACGTTCCTGTTGAGTTTCTGGTGAAGTTTTATTCATTTCTTCTAAAACTTTGTGCAGTACATTACGGGTTTGTATCATTTTTTATATCGATAAATGACTGTGTTTGTTTAAATTCTTATTGCGCGCGTTTGTTTAAATATTTAATGTGTTACTGCGTAAACGCGGTCGTTACGTTAGTGCAATTTTGTTTTGCGGCTGCGATACGACCAGTGTCATTGCTATACCAGTGTGAAACGTATTTTTTTATTCTGTCGAGCCACACCTCTTGCCGCGGCTTTCGTGGGAATTACGTTTGACATCCATAGTGAAATTCAGTTTAAATTCAATTGAAATTCAAGATGAAGTAGCTTCGTCATGTCATCTCCCGTAAATGTTTTATTCTGTACGCGTTGATGGCATCCAAATAGGCACAAGTCATGTAATATTACCACTCGCGCGCGAGAAGTGCGGCTTCGTCTGAACAAATTTTTTAAGTGGGCCGGCGAAAATTTTTTGTACTAAACCAACCTAAAAGCATATGTGTCTTCTAGAAAAGGGGAGGTGTACTGCCGGATGCTGCGATTGATCTCCCCGGATAAAATCTTGTCTGTAAAGCGTGGGCATAGATTTTTATGGTTCATTTTGGACCAAAAATTAAACTTTCTATCGCGCATAAAAGGCCAAAGTTGAAACGCCAAAGTTCATTTAAACTCTTACTATTCGGGAATTTAATTTTGCCGATTTCATCATCTCACGTTTAATACTAGAAGAGAATATTCAGGTTAATGTTCCAGATTTAAATTACGCGCCAAAGCGTTGAAGACATCACACCACGAGCACATTTTGTTTTGTTGCTTTCTCGTCACATTGGGTCAGTCAAATGATTTGAAAGATGCCAACTTTATGCCTTTGGGTTGCTTAGAACGTAATGCAAATCTTTTTTACCCCAAATTAATAATGTAGGACATTGCAGACACTGTCAAATATTATAGGGCCACGCGTGTTAGTAGGGAGCCTACGAGAAGGCGTCCCTACATTGGTTTTCTTTTTCCTCATCTTCTTGGATACTAAGCTTCTCCGCGCGAGAGCAGTGCTATTGTATTGTGAAAAGGTGACTTAATAATGCGAGAAAAGTGTGTTTCCCTTTAGTGTTCCTCTAAAATATCTGAAAGCGAAGTGCGTGAATATGACTACTGTATTGCTTCTCCAGTCTTTCTTGGGAATGTGGAGGCGCAAGAGTCTCGTGCTGTCGGGGATTGGTTACGGTGCCATAGCTTATGACTCTACTACCTTTAGTGCTTCGGCAATCTTAGATTCTGTCCGCCATATATGTGCCCACGTTGCCACAGGCCCAATCAGGAATAGCCCTGTGGTTTTGCGTGGAATCTAACTAATGGCCTGTACTCTTTCAAATGACATACTTAAGCTTCTAGAACGCCATCCAGGTAAAACCACACGCAGAATTCCAATAATATTCAATTACTCAGGACCTGCCTGCATCGACGCTTTTCAGCAACCGTCCAGCTTCTAGGTAGAGATGGGCCGCTCAGGAGTGAGCCGAATCTTTTGAGCGGATTTTTCTGAAGAACGAGTGATCCGCAGCTTAGTAAAAGTGAGCGGCGGTTCTTTGGGAGAGAGGAAGGCGGTTCTCTCTCGCTCAGCAAGCCGAGAGCGGGTGGCGGTTCGCTCTCGCTCGGTGAGCCATGCTTTCTCTCTCTCAATGAGCCGAGAGCAGGCAGCGGTTCTCTGCCACTCAGTGAGCCGTGCTTTCATTTGCTCAATGAGCCGAGAGCAGGAGGCCATTCTCTCTCGCTTGGTGAGCCGTGCATTCTCCCGCTCATTGAGCCGAGAGCGGGCGGCGGTTCTCTGCCGCTCAGTGAGCCGTGCTTTGTCTATCGCTCGGTGAACCGTTCTGAACCACTGAACCAACGCCGCAGTGCTGCGCCACCGTGAACCGGTTCATAAAGTGCAGGTGAAACGAATGGATCTTTGTTGCTGGCTGAAACGTTCCGTACGAATTCACGCGTTCGTGATACGTACGCTGGGCCTTCTGGTGAGCGTGACTTTCGCGCCATCTATTGGCGGTGAAAGAAAGCAAATGCCCTCCCGCCTTGGCTCGCGAGAGTCGAAACCTTCTCGCCTTCAGCTTCCTCCGCGGGTGCCCGCCAGAGGAAGCTGACGTTAACCGTAGTGTTTTTGGCGGAAGTTTCCACAGCCGGGATGGCTGTGGTTTGCCCGTGGTGCGCCTTGGGCGCTTTTACTCTTTTGCTCGTGTCACTACTGCCAGAGACAAGAGCGTCAGCAACGGGCGCTAGGGGCTAGCGCACGCGCCGCTGACCACCAACGCAATTCTGTATTACGCGCTTGCCGTGTTATGAGCATACACTACAAAATCTCGTCTCTGACGCTCCTGCCTCTGGAAGTAGTGACACTAGCAAAATAGCGACAGCGCTGAAGGCGCACCTCGAAGAGGCGACCTACGTTCGTTGGTTACCTAGTGTCACGGGCAAACCACGGGCGCGTTGCGGGCGGGGGCGCAAGAAGGCAGCGGAACGGCCACCCGCCGCTCGGCCGGTCCCGTTCTCTCCTCGCGCCAGAGCCGTTCTCCCTCGGACGCGGTGAGCCGTTGAAATGAACGGGTTCACTACAGTTCTGAGCCGTACTGAGCCGCTCACTCAAGTGAGCTGCTTTGTCCATCTGTACTTCTAGGCATACTTGATCTGTCGGGCCGGAAGCGTTTTTACAAGAATAGGCCATACCTTTTCTAGAGAAGGCCAAAATGGCTCCCACTCGACTACCGCCACGTTACGAGTAGCATACTATGAAGTCTGACATTCCTCCTGTTGAACTGTCAAAGCGGTGACCTGCTCTTTACGTACGTTCTTACCATGTGGAACCTCAATGAGAATACTCTTCTGCGGAATTCTATATACACGCCTCCAAATCTTCTAATGGCGCGGGTCACCAAGCTCTGGAGCTATGTTTTTGGACGTATGGTGCGCTAAATCCCCATACGAGTCTTCTTAAAGCTGAAGCATGGAAGTAAACATGTAATTTGGAGTTAAACATATCAAGGAAATCAATCTACCAAAATCAGTTGTTGTCGTGGACTGATTGAGCGTAGCTAGAGCTCTAATGAGGGTACCAAGAAGAAAAATAAAGGACTTTTGATAGCTGGCTGTACAGTTTGTGGTGCTCAAATTCCTCAGGTATCCAAGTGACCATATTGTTCTGCGTACCGGTACACAGAGGCATCAAAGGAAACATAAGCCGCATACGAAAATACCACGTCTGCAGTTTTTAAACGCACCGACGCAGACAGAGCTATCCCTTTGACTGACCTTAAGCCTTTCTTCCGCCATAAGCCGTGGGAGTCTCAGCAACGTGAATGGGATACTGAAATGTCAGATAAGCTACATATGATTAAACCAAGAGAAGGGAATATGACATCCTGGAAGCTGAGGCAATGCACTGAAGTACGTGTATGCAAAATAACTAGGGGACACCTAAGACGCGCATTGTTATCTTTTAAATATTGGCGAACCTTATTGCTGTGGCAGGTGAGTTGAGAGGCTAAGAGCCCTCCACATATTGATAAAATGTCGGCAAGCTGGAACCAAACGTAAACGTCGCTTTCCATTAGCGCACCAGCAGCGTATCTCCTCCCCCCTCCCCTTGCCGCCATCCTGTTCTGTTTCCCTGGGAGCAACCGTTAATTGATAACGAAGTATCATTAAATTACATACATGACTTTGCCCTGCATGTTCTTTGGCCGAAAAACTCGTAAAGAATCCTCCACAAAAAGGGTGCACTTGTTATTTTAATATTTAATACACAAGACCTCAGGAAGGATGTTAGAATGGACATGATAAATAGAGTGCTACTGGCAATTTTATTACTTTCGTATTTAGCTGTATAGCCGAATCAGTGCCTGTTGATATGTTTCATTCCACCCATGACCCAGTCGTCACAATTGCTTTGTAACGTTTTTCTTCTATGGTCCACATGGCCGTCGTTTTTAGGCCTAAGAAATGAAACCTACTGTTTACTGGCCACATTTTGCATTTAGCGTCGCCAAAGACCATGCCTAGAAGCATGCATCTCTGTCGGTTACGAACATTCCTATTGTTTTTTAAGCATTACACCGTCATTCACCGACAGCAAACTAAGAATATCTTGCTCAGACGAATCAACCTGATCACACGGTCATTCCTGAGAAGTCAAAGCCTATTCACATCACTGCGACAGGATACCTATTATCAATATAATAGACAGAGCCACTGATTATGATCCTTGGTGTCATATGCCAAATGTTTTTTCCCTTTTCTACGCCCAACCCTTAAAAGTGTAGAAAATCAGCTAATCACATCTGCGGGATGAAGCACAATGCACCTACGCTATGTGGAAAAGCTTCTGAATGTTGCGAAGAGAATTACGCAAATATGAATGGACATCGGTATCCATGTGATGACAACAAACAGAATGTCACGATAGTTTTCATTTCATTAGCGTGCAATGGAAACAAAAATTATAAGTGTAACGCAAAGACAACCAAAACAAGTGGAGTGGATCAGAGGACAGGAGTAGCTGACAGGCTTGTGTAAATTAAAGGAAAAAGGCGGGCCTTGAGAGGCCATATCATGTTGATCACAAATATCAGGATGACAGTAAGTGACAGAATGGTTGCCATGAGAAGGAAAGTGGTACAGAGGAAGGCAAAAGATTAGATCAAGAGAAGAAAGTAGGAAGTTCGAGGGCATACAGTGGAACCAACTCGCTCAGGATATGGCAAATTAGAAATCACCGGGAGGGGCCTTCTTCCTGCAGAGGACACAAAATAGGCTGATGACGATGACAATAATAATAATAACAACGTTGATGATTGCGAGGCTGACGATGATGATGACGATTCCATGGGCTCAGAAGCGTAGGCAGGAGCGTTGTATAGAGGGGATCACATTTTATGTAATGCTAATACACGCGATTTCCTCCATCAAGAAATGCGCGCAAGAGTACAGAATCATGCCACAGTTAGATTCACAACCCCAGGCGCTACAGAAAGCAAAATGCGCTTTTGATTTCCTTTGTCATACGAGTGCACTGGGAAAAAAGTGTGACCGATCTCTCTGCTATAGGAGTCGGTGCTACACAAAATTGAAAATGTTTCTTTGTGAAGTTGTGGAATGTGTAAGAAGCAACCTGATGAACGAATGGCGGGAGACCGGTTGGGTACTGTAGACATGTCAACACGTTACACATAGAGATCATCAGTGCCTTGAAAAGGCACAAGGATCCTCAGCAGTTGTAGACAAGCGACAGTTCTCGAAAGACTCCCATTGCTACGGGCACACTGAACTGCGCGCCAGGGCGCTGCATAAACCGGTCATAAACCACGTGCGTCCGCAAACGGTGACACCTTGCAAGCGAAACCGAACGGGTTGTCAGCGGATAGTGTTTTTGAACGCACTGCTTAGTTTAGCGAAAGGCTCATCAGTTGCTACTTGATGACTGTTTGTGCGTTCCTGGAGCAGTGCGAACTCAACTCTCCTCGTCACACGAGACAAGTTCTCTAGCCGCCGCGGTGGTAATTAGTCGAAAGAACGCACACATCAGGACGCCGCCATGCGCCTAACTTCCATGGCGATCGAGGCACGTAGATTACCGAGGCCCTGACTGCTGGCTCGCATTAGCACAATCGGCTTCGCTTTATCGTTAGGCGTCACCGTCGGAGGGAACTTAAGCGAACCCAGAGTGCACAGGGGCGAGACGATGTTGTTTAGGAGCAATTTTGGTTGATAAAAACCTTTGCTATAAGCGGATGCCAGTTAGATACAACTTGAAAAACGCTGTCGTGAAAATATAGCCCCCTCTTTTCTCTCTTTGACGAAGGTCGCGCTGATTTATCAGTAGAACTCCCAGCTCCTATCGTCACATTCCGGGTGAATGTGGGTTGGAGTACGAATGGGTGGTACTGTTCCATTGGAAATGCGAGTTCCGCTTTTCAGATATGCACTTCCGGTTATGAAAGTAACCCGGCTTAAAACATTTCCGTGTTAGAATATTATGGGAAATGAAAGTTCGCGAAACTTGCGATGAAAATGAATGGACCTATCATAGAGGAATCTAAAGCAGAGTTTTTTTTTTACCTTGGTAACCAGATTTTCTTGAAGCTCACAAGGTGTGTAGTACGGAGCGCTCTGATAGGATTCGTGCTGGATATTGTCCTTTGTCCATTTGCAACCAAGAAAGCATTTCTTCAGTAGGTCCTTGTCTACACCCTGCATTACAGAGCAAAAATGCACAATATTTGTTTGATCCACACTGATTAAAAAAACGGCACTGTCATGTGAGGTTACATGTCATTATTGTAGATCGCGTTCCTCTACTAGGCAACAATCCATGGGTTTGCACAGTGCTCACGCTTCACAATAGCATTAGTCCTTTTCAGCGCTGCAACCACCGTGACTTGAAGACATAATAGGCACGACTAGGCAGGGTACTTCTTATTTTCCACAGCTGCTGCACTGTGCAGTTACGCTTTACATTGAAGTACATGCCTGAAACGTGTGCACAGACACCGACGCAATCGAGCTCTAACGAAAGATGACAAATTTGCCGGTACAGCACAGTTGAAGTTACATGAAATCCCGGCGGTGGACGCAGGATTTCGGCATTGTCGAAATGTTGAGACCCGTGTTGTGTGCTCTGTTAGTGCTCTGTTAGTGCGCGTTGTTAGTGCTCGATAATTAAGGAGCTGCCCACCGCGGGCGTTTGTCACAGCGATTTCGTGGTTTCCGGACGCCAAACCACAAAAATTTCAATAATCAAAAGTCGTGAAATAGCCTTGAATATTCACGTGGCCAATTGACCTGGCCCAGCCTGATATTTACCATGCATTGAAATGCATGTTACATTTAGAATTCGTCCATATATACATTATGAATTGCACTGCGTGCGCGTAAGCATTGGATTTTAACGAACAACTCAAACATATTTAAGAAAGTTGCTGATGCTTTGAAGCGCGGCCATAGTTGACAATAACCAGCAGCTAAGATGAAAAAAGAACTGATAAATGATCTGGTTGCATTTTGTTGCAATGATGGGATGGACTTCATAAGTGTCACTTGCATAAATACACACCTGTATTCGAAGACGTCATCACCGGTGTAATTCTACAGCGTCACACATAGGAAGGATTCCATTGCTACCTGGTCGTGAGGCTGAGAGATGCAGTAACCTAAATGTTAAAGCTGAAATCTTTGCTTTGCCGACCTTTTCAGCAGCCAACGAACTCAATAACACATTGCAAAACGATTACGGCTAATAAAGTCGTACATAGAGTCGTCAATAAAATTTATACGGTCAGCTTTGACCAGTCTCATGTTATCATTCTTGCTGGCGTTGAATTCGGAAAACGCTGAAAAATCACGTGGTTCATCCCTCGGTCATCAGCATTGATACAACACAAAAGTAAAACCAGTCTTCGCGAAGCTGCCGAATGCATAACCGGCAAACTCCTTGAATCGAGGGTCAGGGGATTGGTTAAATACTGTGGTCATTTAAACCCCTTTCATGTGGACACGTGTGGCACCTCGGAATTGAACTGGGATGCTCGACTGTTAAGCACAAGGGAAAAGTTTTTGAACGGCTTACATTTGTACGGCATTGCACGTGCTGCATGCGCCAGAGCCTAGCGCAAGCAGGCCATAAACCAGGACTGTCCGCAAACGGGGAAACCTTGCAAGTAAAACCAAACGAGTGGTGAGGGGATACTTTTGTCAGCACACAGTTGACTTCCCCGAAAGGAGGACAATTAATTCCCCTGTCGGCAGCCGTCTTGTACCAGAGGGCGTAGAAACACAATTAACCGCAAAGGACAAATTGACGCCGCCACGTCACTAACCATCACTGCTGTCCGGCCGCCGGGACTACGAAAGTGTTAAGTGCCTGCGCGCACTACTACGGCGATCTGCATCGCTCCATCACTCCATCATTCCTAGATGGCGCTACCACTAGTGCAAGTCAAGAGTGTAGTTGAAGGAAAGATATATTATTAACAGTAAATTCGCCTGCTAAACAAGATTGCTTTAGCAGGATATCACTTAGGTGCAAATTCAAAACGGTGTACTGGACATATAAGGCTTGGCTGTTCCCCCGTATATTTAATGTGTCGGTAGCGCGATACAGAAAAATTGCTCTAACGAACGTCGACTGTAAAATATTGCTAAGATTGCCAGGAGATTGTAGACAGGTACAAAAGAATTGGCTATCCTACACCAACCGTGTGGGATAAAGAAAATGAAAGTAATGACGAATATCCACAAAGCGACAGTTGATTCTGCAACGTCGTAGCGCCAGGGATTTCAGTGTTTCCAAGTTGCAAAACGACCTACGGACAGCATTTTATTGTGTGCCACTGGCTTACTTTCCACAATCACCGCCATTGCAACGAGTGGCACTGCCTAATACTCCCATGATTATATGTACGTAAATAGACAATAACGTGGACCAACCCTCAATCTAAACCAAACCACAATCATTCAGCACATGATGTTTGATTTTGGTTCGCTTAAGGAATTTCTGCCGCACATGTCGGAAGCATGGCTAAGCGTCCGCGTGGGTAGGCGAATGGTAGTGAAATGAATATAAAGAAGGCAAAATTGTAGTGGAGGGTTCCGCAAAATATGAGCCCCTCGGGCTCTTTAATGTGCACTGACAACTGCCGTACAGAGACCGCGGGCATTTTCGCCTCCATCGACAACGCGCCTGCAGCGACCAGACCGAACCCGCGTAATTTTGGGGGGGGTGGCAGCCGAGTGCCATCTATTATGCTAGCGGGCTAAGGTCGTGTGCAGAACGGAAGACCGGGAATTGAATAGAAGTGCAGGCGCACTCTTGGGACCCTGAACTAATGTGATGATAGTTTTCTGGCCCACAACACAATCTGTGGCAGCTGCAAGGACATCGCATTTAAAGAAAGTGTCGGTGGTGCGATCGGGAAAGCTTGCGCCTTGTATCGTTACATCCTGAGTGATAGTGATTTCGAGGATGAGCGGGCGCTACTTTTTCCCTGTTCATTTCTGCAGACGTGCGCCTCTGTGAAGGAACTACATCACTGATTTTTTGGGGATTCCGTCATCAGTTTCGTGTAAACACAAGTGTCCTACATTTCAAGTTTGCAGAAGATTCTTTTTGTTTCGCGAAGTGGCATGCAAGTTAAGCTTGGCGTGTGGCCAGCGGTAACACGAGTCACAAGGAAAGGAATAAAGTGGGCTCCATGCAACAAAACAATACAAGCGTGTGGGACGATCATCCCTTCTGACACATTATTGTCCCTGTCCTGAAACCACATGAAAATAAAAATACATGGAAAATATAATCATGAAAGAGCATCAAAAATGTGACGGTTCATTAGCGCGTATAATAAAAACTAACGCGCCGCCGTTGTGATGGCGTTGAGGTAGCAGGGACGCCCTAATAGTGCAGTGCGCCACAACGTCAAAATGTTTTAGAGGGATCAAAGTATGGCTGTAGTAGCTTTTCTCCCAATCCCCGTCGTTGTATCGGCGTGCAGACTGTACACGTTAGCCGGGTTGGTGCCCTATGTGGCGTCGTCGATGATCACAGTGACGGCTGTGGACCCTTTGTTCGTTCTTGATGGTCAGGCGGGTGGTTATCGTCTTCCTTCGATGCCTTTTGTGTGCGCCGCAATATCGAACTTTTCTTCATAGGTGACGGTTCGTAACTTGGCGTGAAGCGTCGTTGCCGCGCTCCTAGCATACAATATCATGTATAGCGTCCTCCGCATTGGTTCTTGAGGGCCGTGTTGTACACGAAGGTCACGAACGGGAGGATGGCATCCCATATTAGGGACATTTAGCGTGCCCGGTAAACCGGTATACGCAAAGGTGTAGCGGATACCGGATAGCGTGTAGCGTTGTTTTTTGCAGTGAAGTGGCGCCAGCTATGGGGGATAAACAGAACAAGCAAACCCGCTTTATATGTCCTCCGAGATTCTGGAAGCCACTCACTAAGCCTACAGCTTCGATAATTTCAGTCGGGCTCTCAGAAACGGCTTTGAATCATCACGGATACTTTACTGTCGAAGGTGCACGATACAAAGCTAAGGCAAATGCAACCGTCAGTTAGTTACTTAAGGGCTACAGAGCGCGCGACGACCACTTGAAAGATTCGAAGCGGAGGGCGGTCAGTCGGCCATGTTTGCCAATGCGCTGTTTACGCCCGGTATTCCGCCCTACGCAAAGCGCTTGCGTATAGCGGTTTACCGGACGCGTAATTTCACTACATATCCAGAGCAATGCATAGGACGCCGTTCTGCGCCGCCATTGGCCGCACGCGAGCCCCACGTCATGAGAGCCGCCCGCTACGCATTTCCGGTAAGTTTGCTCACACACAGCAGTCGCGCAGTGCCCGCCTCCGACGACGGTCGTCGTTCCTACGAACGCGGAGTGGGGGGAGGAATCCGGCGGTGCGGTTGGGGTTGCGTCGCCTTCGATTCTTCGATTGTTTTCCTTTCGCTGGTGGGTTTTCAAACCTGCGCCAGTTAAGGGTAAACGCGGTGCGCAAGAGACGCTGGTTTGACGCTTGCTGTGTGTGTGAGTGCTAGGGTGCAGCTCTTTCATCCTTTTTTGGGGCGCTGAGAGCTGTGGGAAAGGAGGGAAAACAAAGAAAGATGTCGGATGCGCATGTGTGTGTTTTTTGTTTTGGTTTTTTCTCTCTTTCGGGGTGAAGTAGAGAATTTATCAAGGGGCTACGAGGCTCGGCGCCTCGGGGGGAACTATTATTACTAACACAACTGCTCCGAAGGAGCCGCTCCTTAATGTTCTTTTAAAAACGCAATCGCGTTGGGTCTCAGCGGCGGGCGCGCCAGCGCCCGTCGCTGACGCGCCTGGCTCTGGCAGTAGTGACACGAGCAAAATAGTGAGAGCGCCGAAGGCGCACCGCGAAGCGGCGACGTATGTCAACGGGCCCTCCACTGACACGGGCGAACCACGGACACGCTTAAAATAGCTATATGGCAGGAAATGCGCCGGCAGCGATAAAATGCCGGCAGCCTTCCCCGTGCCAGGCTACTCTCTCTGCCGGCTGCCGGCGCGTGCGACTGTAAACATTTACCGGAAATGCGTAGGCGGGCTGACGTGGCCTCGCGTGCGGCCAATAGCGGCGTCTGTGCATTGCTCCGGATATGTTATGGAAATACGCTTACCGGACACGCTAAATGTCCCTATTTTGACGGCGGCGTACAGGGCTAGCATGTCAGCGAACATCTTGTTTAGGTACTCGATGAGATCATTTGCCTGCGGAGAGTAGGACAGTACACCGATGGCTTATCTCTCTGTGCCACAGTATGGCTTGAGGTAGGTGGGCCGCTAAGACCTTACATGTGGCGGTTATCATGATTTCTGGTGTGCCGTGATAAAGGAGGACGTTATCAATGGGCAGCGG
>CM023488.1:53944903-53971512 GCA_013339685.2 Hyalomma asiaticum
TTCTTATCGTCTAATTCACTTAAACATAATACTTCTTTCTTCCTGTTTGAAGCTGCCCAATTTCCACACGCAATGCTGACGGTGTAAACACGGTGTACGCATCAGGTATGTAAAAGGGAAACAGATATTTTCACAAAACTTTGCTGTCCTCAAAAGAACGGTGTCTTGGAAAAGCAGTGTAAATTAGCTTTGCGTGCTGTCCACAAACGTCTGGTCAAATAACGGATGAATTCATAAGAAGTTCAAAGAAAGCCACATGGCTAGTCTTGACGGTTTCAGCACTCAGTAGGACGTTGAGAAGCATTTCGTGGCATACATACTTAGCATTCATCGAGATAGCAAACGATACAGGATAACACAAAAAAAATAGCGAAGCTTGCACTAGTGGCGCGAGGCGAGCGAGACTGATGGGAAATTGGCTGGTCCTGGTTTGTCCCTGGCACACCCGCATTTTGACATGGTACGACGCTTTAAGAAATGCCTCGCGAATCACTGCGAGGCCCAGAGAACGTCTGTAAAAAGTTTTTGACGAATATTTTTTGACGAAATTGTGACGAAAGAAAATACAAGAACGTAGACATATAATTGCACATTCGGAGGTCCCGAAGTAAAAACTGTCGGGGGACCTCCTAACAAAAACTAAATGGGGGTTACAAGAATCTCGGCAAACAGTGAGTCATATATTTTATATAATTTCTAGTGCGTCCGCAATAGAAGGGAAGACTAATAATAAATAAAAGAATCATTATTATAAATACAAATGATAAAATGAGCTAGTTAAAAAGTCAAATGGAAGAAATTACAAATTCACATGAATTCAAATAATGATAAATGCCACGTGCAACCGGCAATGCAAACAAGCATCAAATAAAGGCAAAATTCAAACACTTAACAAATAGGCACTTAACAAAGCGGCACGCGTAGCCTCGGCTTGACGCCATCCCAGCTCTTTCCTATACTACACCGTGCCTGTCTATGCTATTACAGGAGCCGCTTGGACGCCACGAGAGGACCCGTGCTCGCGTTCCTTGAAGGTGTGCACAAACGCAGAGCTTTGCGAGATGCTGTGCACCGGACAGAGCTATGCACACCGTGCTTGTTTTCTGCTTTTACGTGCAACACGTGCGCCCGGGAGCCGCAGTTCCGCCAGTTGTGACCTGGTTTCTTGTGGTTTACGTCCCAAAACTAGGGCTTGATTTTGAGAGATGCTGTGTTGCAGGGCTGCGGAAATTCGGACCACCTCGGGTTTTTTAACATCCACTGTCATCGCACAGTACACAGGTGCACTTTTGCCAGTGCAGCAGGCGGTTGAGGGCATGAGCACAGTAGAAGAAAAGCGCACGTTTGCGAACGCAGCATATTAGCCATTGCATAGACCAAGTACAAGCGCACTCTGGCGGGCCAGTACTAATTATGATGACAGTTTGTTTTGAGATTGCACGCTTTCATGCAATGCTTAACAGATTCGCTGATAAAACAAAATTAGGAGAGAAAGCATCCGCGTAAACTTCGCAATATTTCGGTTTCTTCGGAGACTTGCAGTAATTATCATGTTTGTTCTATTCATAAAACCAGCATGCAATCAGTAAGGAAATTTGATACACGGTAGTTGAATATGTGTACACGTGGAGATTCTGTGCCCTGTCCACACCTGTGCAAATGAGCTGAAATGTTATTATAGTACTGCATAAGCATGTCACATTGCCTTTACTTCCAATTTGCTTTGTTTCTCTTGACTCACCTCACGCAAAACTCCAAAAAAAAGGGTACGCAAAGGTCGGCGGAGCTTGTACAGACGAACGAAGTATCTTTGTTCAAGACAAGCCAAGGACTTACCATGGTGTATTGAACGCCGTACACGAGGTTCTTCATGCGTGAGTAACGTTGGATTTTAATGCACCTAATATCCGGAGTCGATAAAATGCCCCTTCATACTTGAGCACCATATATGGTGGTCGACATCATTCAAAAAGATATGGTTACACTGAAGCAGCACATGGTGAGAGGAAAATAACTATATAATATTTTACAGTATTTGGTGACATACTGTGGTTTTCTAAGTGAATGTGCATTATTTGTTTTTTTTTTATTTATATGTCCAGTAAATGTGGCCGGTTCGTTCAGGGGAATTATTCAAATTAGTAGCAGCTTCGTGTACCAGGAAAATCCATTCGCTTTGATGTAGCGCAAGCAATGACTTCCATGTGATCGGCAAAACGTGACAAGAGTGGGTTCTGAAATGCTCACTTGTCGATAAATGTAAATGAGCAATAAACTTATCTAGAAATTTCAAGTCGCCAGAAATTTTACTAATTCTTTTGTTTTTATAATGTTGATGAAGTGTTCGACATTTAATGTGAGCTTCGTTAGGTTATAAGAGTGCCAAATGTTTACCATATCACACTACATTACCCGGAACTTTCATCATCAAGCACATTCAACGAGAATTTCAGAAAATTCACTTGCACTCTGAATAAGGCCAAGTGTTATCCGCATATTATTAGTATTAGGTGTCGTCATCGTCGCAAGATAATGGCAAGCCTTTCGTAGGTCCTAAAGCGATACATACATTCGCGTTCGAAGTATACTGACCATAATGATGCGGTACACTGGAGCGTGAACAGCGCTCCTTCGATGGCTATGAACATGGTCTTGATTCTATAACGCTGTTAGAGATCGTGGATTAAACTTCTTGATCGACGAAGGACTAATCTGTCGTCGATTTTGCCTTTAATCAGTTAACTGCTTTCGATGCAATGGTTTTACTTGATTATTCAATCTTTTGGTCGACGCTTGAAAAATGAGGAATTGTTATTGTGGTAGCTTAGCAGATTCCTTAGTTGGGGCCTTACTTGCCACCTCCGCTTTAAAAACGCATTTTTCCAGCTTAAAAATAAAGTGAAACGCATATCATATAGGATTCACGGAATGATGCCACATTTAGCTTCAAAGGCAGACATGAAGTGAGGGTGGAGTGGAAAAGTAACAAAGCCGAGCTGCAATGGCTGAAACGGAAGGAAACACTTTGCAATTATTGTTGTGGTTCAAGTTCGTCCGTAGCGCAACTTCTTTATTTGGAATAAACTCACTAGCAGAAACCTTTCTTGCAGAATTGTTTGCTGCGCAGACAAATTGAAGCCGGTCGCTGCTTGCGTGTTCTCACGAACCCTCAGAAAGTTTTTTTTTCCAGCGGGTACACGCAAGGGCTGACAGGGTACGTCAGGCATAGGGCAGAAGCCTGCCACGTTGGACCCTTTCAACGTAAGCCACTAACTATTCTCCTGCTTTCAAGCAGAGTCAGTCAGACACCCGTAGTCAGAAGGCGTTCCGGCTTAGTCAGAAACGGCGCACTCGTCCGTAGGATTCAGCTCGTTTAGGTGGTTTGGAAGTGAGAAGACACGGCCACGTGATCACTCACACGACACCAAGTTTCCGCAGCGCCGGCTTGTCCAGTGGTGGGCACCGGCGCCAGCGCCTAAAATTTGGAATTTCCGAAAAGCCGCATGAACGGTGACCGCCTACACATGGAACGTGACATCGAATGCAAAAGATTGACTGTATGTATTCACTCGGTTTCATCATCTGAAGATTCTTTTTGCTTTATTCGGTGAAGGGTAGCTCTGCTACACATGGAAAAGTGACCCCTGTTGAAAGAAATATTTTGCTCTAATTAACAATTGACTTTTGCAGCATTTTCCGACCGCTTATACCGAAGTTTTTTATGTTTCAGGTTGGGATCAGTCCATGATGGACAAAGGGCTCCTAGCCATCTGGAAAATAGCCCTGGCGCTCTCATTTGTTCAGCTTATGCACCCAATGTGATGGTCGCAGACATGAATTCAAACAGGGAGCTTGGAATTTCAAAGTGTACTCAAGCTCAAGTTCTCTATTTTGTTCTGTGAGCCTGAATTACTATTTCTGGAAAGTACCCACAGCTATAGTGCATTTCTGAAGAGAAAGACAATCCATTTAATAGGCTTGTAACCTTTCAAAAAATTCGACGAAAATGAAGGTAACGTTAATTTCACACAGTAATGTAGGAAAGCAGTGGCCCTAATAAGAGCTAAAAACTCTAATGCCCTTCAGGAACCGGTGTTCGAAACAGAGAAACCCTGCTTTAAGTGATGGAACGAAATTGAAGCACGGATATTTCCTCTTACCAACGTGGATGTCTAGCGCTGTGGATAACAGAATTGTTGTTGAGAATGGGACCCTGGTGTCTGCAAGACACATCCTTTTGTTGTTCCTTGTTTCGATTTATATTTCTTCCTTTTCTTATTTGTGCTGTAAAACCGAAGCCACTTATAGAGTTCATATATACGGTGTCTTAGCTATCATGCACCTAGATTTAGAAATATCTGATAGCTTGTAGCGAAATCGCCGGAATGATATCTTGGTCGTAGCCTTGTGCACTTGCTTCTATTATATTATCATGCATAACTATAAATTAATTAATCGTTTTATTGGCTAACTTATTTAAACACTGATTTAATCACTTATATGCCCATTGGAGAGTTGTACGCCGCCTCTTTCGAATGAAGCATTCCTTTCATGCTGAAATTGCTCACGTTCTTCAATTCTATTGGCATGTTCGCGAAATTTATACTTTAATTATACATGTAATGTGTCTCGATGCACAAAACGCCGGTTCACTTCACCCCTTCACTTGCCGAGCCTGAAGATGCTGACAGAGCTTTCGAAAAATGTTTTACCAAAGATTGGCGACAATAATTTTAAATAGCTTTGGGGTAATTTTGTGCAGCACTGATGGATTTCCGAGTGTACATTGTTTGGCGGACTTATGTGCCACTGGCATTACACACCACATTATCCATCAATAGCTGCTGATAATTCAGGAACATGCGCTCAGGGGACAGAACTAATTGGTGAAATGCTTGAATATGCACACTAATTAGTATCCCGTGCAAGATTTTAAGGCCTATTTTGTATACCGTGCAAATAATAATACGTGAATAGGTTTATGACAGTTCCACTAGACAGTTCCTTGCGGTCCTTGCAACACTCTTACCAGAGATAGGGAGAGTGCTGAACAGGCTAGCCCTGACAGCTTTGGAAAAATTTGTGGGTAGAAAGGGAAGAACTTGGGTTAGTCAGAAACTATATGCTTGACTCCAAGTTCTCATTCAAAGACTGAACATTTAAACTAGCGCTGAAGCTAAAACGTGTCTTCAACTCGTGGTTGCGCATAAAGAGGTAGGCGGTGCTGAAGGATTGCAGCAGCTCAAGATTCGGCGGGCGATCACAACTTGCGCTCAAGTTAGCAATCATTTTTATGGTACCTGCAAATGCATTAGATGCATTTATTCGTTCGGGAAACGTCCTATATACTTGGCCTCTTACGTTTCCTCAGAATCATCCTCCAAATTTATGGTATCAACAAGCACTGACTGAGGCAGCTCCATAAAATGTAGGGTCAAATTTTGTGCTTGCATTGTAGTCTTAGCGCATCTATCAGAGCTTTGTGTACCAACGCCGTGAGACCATTCATTTCCTTTGATGTTGCCTTCATCAATTTACTTATTGTTTCTGGCCTGCGCAGATATGCTCCAGAGCAAAAAAAAAAAAAAAAAAACAACTTTTCTGTAGTCAAGATATGCCCCAGTCCTCACCTACCTATCTCGAAGAAGGGTTTATCACCAATACCACGGCTACAATGAACGTACACATACGACTTAATGTTTTCTTCGTTTATTCACGTATTCTCGCTTTTGAAATAATTTGATACCGTACTGCAGTATACAATGAAATGTGATGCCGTAGAGGATAGTACACAATCAAAACATAACATAAAGTTATGTGGACGTCGATAATTACTAAAAGGAATATTTTTTCATGTGCACTTTTTACCTGCAAGAGCTGCTGTAGCTGCAGAGTGAATAAAGGGTCCCTGAAGTTTTTTTTTATCGGGTCGTTAAACCCCACGAATTAATCAATTATCCCTTAGGTGTTTATTTTCGATATTGTGTCACTCAGTAGGCTACGCCATTTTAAAGTCATTCACATGATAAATAAAGCAACAGACTTTGCCCTAATTTATCAAAGGGCTTTTCTGTCACCTTCTTCGATACCACTGCTGCTCGTCCTCACCTCGCTTATCTGACAAAGGCACAATAGTGATTGCTGTGCCTCCACCTGCTGCCGCTGTGTCAAGGCGTCAGCAGTGACGAGGCACCAGGATTTCCCTACTGAAGCCATGGGCCTGCGTAGTGCCACACTTTTTAAAAATGGCACCAAGAATGCTGGGAACGGATTTAAATACTACCTTTATCGCAGCTTTAGAGCATTTTTCTGACGGTTTACTAACTACGTTAGTGCATGCGAGCGGTCCTAAATGCTGTCGTTAGTACTAGGTGTGTCAGAGGTACTATACGTGAGTACAGGCGTACGTGACGGCTTAGTAAACTATACTTTCACGAGGACTAGTATATTATGCTGTAATTGTGACAGGCTTACCTACTGTTTCAAGAAATTCTAAGATATTTTATTATACTGGAATAAGAGGCTGGTGGAACGTCATGGAATACGTTCACCGGAGAGAGTAAAATGCAGGAACTTGAATAGAGAACACAGATTACCCATCTCAAGCGACGTCTGCCCACCGGTACAACGTGTGAATCCCTAATTTCGGTCATAAAAATTATTAATGTTCCTGTCAATGTATATTTGGCGTAAAAGCTTTGATCTTCTCTGTGCGGTAGTCTGTCTTGTCTTTTTAGTTGGAATATCTTTCCATATACACTGTCACCTGAATATTTTACTTGGAGCGCAGTCACAACCCTAATCCCACGAAGTAATTAGCGACTATTTATTACTGTAACGCTATGATATTAGTCAATGCCAATTTTTTTACTTTCATGCTTCCGCGACTAAGCGAAAAGGGGTATGTGTTGCCAGAAAATGGCGAGAACTCTTCTATTTCCTTTTAGATCAATAAAAGAACAAATAGTCAGTACCAATACGCGTCACCAGACAATGCCATATCGCTTTATTGTTGTTCGGTGTTATTCTTTCTCAGCATAATTGGCTTTATAATGAAACATAGATAGCAATAAAAACCAAATCCCTATAAAGCTGATGAACACCTACCATAACAGGAAGGTTACTGTATTTTGCTACGATCCGCACCTTTAGGTAGTAACTGTCGGTAGCAAATGACATAGCAATAACATGTCATTTACAAGGTGCAGTTACTGCATAACTTTAGGTAGTAACTGTCGGTAGCAAATGACATAGCAATAACATGTCATTTACAAGGTGCAGTTACTGCATAGGTATTTAATGTTGTGACAAGCATTTAGAACATCATAGTTACTAAGCAGCACTGTTTTCTTTTTAGAGTGTAGCTTTGTGTACTTCGTCGGTGAAGTAGTCGATGCGGTTGGCTGGCCTTTCCGCACTCATGTACACAGGCGAAAAAGTAAATCAATAGTCAGCGTTAGGTTACGGTAGGTTAGGTTAGGTCTAAAACATTTTAGGTTCACCTGCGTCAGTCGTTCTCGTTATGCATGTTTAAAGTATTGTAGTAAATTGCACAGATCACCCAGAGCGCTGATATTTGATCTGCTAATGATGATGAATTTGTACAATATCGCGGAAACAGTTTCGGGGTCCCTTTGTTCAGAACAAACACGTACTCTTGAATTTCTCCACCACCATAAACAAGTGGAAAACGAAACAAAACACTTTTAGTATCCTTCATTTACACTACCAACGAAGTTTACGAATAGTTGAGTGAATAACCTTGTGTCACGCAGCTAACTTTTATATGTCTTTTACAGACGAACACACTGCTTTCGTTCGTTTATAAACCGACACCGGAAGAGGATCCTCGAAAGTAAGATAAAATCAGCTCTACTAAATACTAAAACATTTTGCACGACCGTTGTCCCAAAGGAGAAAGCCACAAAATTCTCCCCTGTAAGTTATACACGGGTAAAGATAAGTTTTTGTGCTTCTATGTGACAAGGAATATCACTTCTTCCGAAGTAAGGACGTTAAAGTGTGGTCGGCGAAAAGGCCTCGGTTGCGAAGGGAGATCTTTGTTCGGAGCAGAACGGGTTCGCTAGCTTCAACGTCATGAAGTAGGGGTGCGGCTATCGCTCTGCGGAATGCGGATATGGCGTGAGTGAGCGTGGAGCAGGCTTCCAGGATATGGCAATCTTTGTTTGAGTGGGTGCTGCTTTGTGACTGGCTGGCACATAAAATAAGTGAGAAATATAACAGCAAGCGGAGCCAATCGGCAAGCGGTGAACATCCTAAATAATTGAGAAACGTGGTTGTTGTTTTCTTGCAGACAGCATACAAGAAAGCGAAATGATTTTAGCCTTCAAATGAAGAATAATGCTGTATGAAAAGAAAAAAAATTGTGAGCTTAAAGGCGTGGTCTGCAAAGAAACACGGTGATGAAAAGCGTGGCCGCGCCCCGCTCCTTCGGCGTGAGCGTTAGTTACATGCATTTAAGGTAAGCAAAGCAGAACGCGTTCGAAAACAATGATCTCCAATCTCCCCCTGTAACATATTGCTTGTGCTGATCGCTATTACGCTGCTCTCCACTCTTACGAAAACGAAAAGAAAAACACCGCAAATTGCAAAAAAATTGACTCAGAAAAAATGATTGCCCCATCGTCATAATGGGGCAAAACGGGGACGTTTATTTATTTAGTTATTCACCTATTTACTGTTGTCTTCCTTTGTTCTTTTTCTGCCCTTCTTTTGTTCCAGTCCTTCTATCCCTCCGTCTGTCTTTGTATACCATTTTCTTTTTTCCTTATTTCCATGTTTCTTTCGTCACTTGTTTCGCAGGAACTGTCTCAGGCATGGCCACATCGTGGTTTGCCAAGCGCGCACTGATGAGCCTGCGCGTGTTATAGGCCTGCGCCTTGCGCTTCATTTACTGCATGCATATAAACTCCGTTTTAATGAGTGTTTAAGCGAAAGTCACAGATTCAAATGATTAGCATGCTGTTTTTGTACCCGGAGGCAGACTGTTTGAATCTGCACTACAAGGGTTAATTTTATTTTGAGTATATGATCTTTCAATTTTGTATATCTTATTATTCGAAGCGAAAGAGGAAAAATGAGCGCGCCCACATTGTTTTGATGATGACTTTTTTTTCGAGGACCACCCCTACGTACGATCTTCACAAGTTAGCCAGTACGTACAGCCGCCAACTTCTTTACCTGGAGTGCGCGAGCGGCGACTGATTTGTGCGTCAGCGCCACGTGGCGGAGCCAACTTGCAAAAGTGTCGAGGCTATGCGCCCGCCGGCGCCGCGCGCTCGGCTTCGACCGTCGTCTCCTAGGCTGTTCTTTTTTACCCTTATCAGCATGATATCGACGCCCGTTTTCGGAACAACAGATACGAGCAAAACATTACGCCTAGTCATGCTGTCTGTTTGTCACAATCAAGCTGATATGGGCGTGCCCACCGCAAAAAAGCACAGCCTAGCAGACGACGCTCGAGTCCGAGAGCGCGGTGTCGGCCGTCGCATAGCTTCGAACCTTTTGAAAGTTGGCTCCGCCACGCGGCGCTGACGCACAAATCGCTCGCCGCTCGCGCACTCCAGTTAAAGAAGTTGGCGGCTGTACATGCTTTTCCTAACTGTTTGTAGAAGCAGACAAACATTGGCAAAAATGAGACAGTATAGGGCGTACCAATATTAGTTAAGCCAATTCCAGGAGTCATACGTGCAAAAAACCCCGTTATGGTTAGGAGGAACACCATTGTGAAAGTCGCCGCGAATATTGATCATCTGGGGTTCTTAATGTGCACTCGCCACGCACAGTACGCGTGCCTCTGTATATTCACGCCCATCGGAAATGCGACCGCGGCGGCTTTGATGGAAGCGGCGTCCCTCGGTTCAGCAGCCGAACATTATAAAATGTAAGTCCGCAGTATAGCAGAACCATCGCAATACCAGAGAAGTAAAATGCGCAGATGATTGCCATGTCCACAGCCAGTTGCGGCTATTGAGCCCTTTTACAGTCACATTGTTAAGCTTTCCCTTTTGCCGTTTATCGCCGACGTAAAACTGTGGCCCGATCGTGCAGGCTGTGCAGTGAGAACGCTCCCCTCCAGGTCGCGTCGACGAGCAACCGTCAGGCACAGCCGCACGTTTTTAGCGGAGCTCAATGAGATCTAGTGCGACCGGGTAAGACGACGTCAAATATAGTTACGAAATTTTGGTCACCTTATATAACATGACATTGCATCAGGTCGCCTGTCAACTACCTGGCACAGCTTCAATTGCGTAGCCTGTCAGAGTTACAGGTAGCGTGACCACGTAAGATGACGTCACATTTAATCATGTGATCTATGTCACGTAAGATGACGTCACAGGTTGCCATATTAATTACCTCCGCAAAGAGAGAGAAAGAGGTGAGAAGGGGGCTAGGGAGGTTAACCAGAAGTTGCATCCGGTCTGCAAGTCGGCGCTGAGGTGGGTCAAAAGCTGGATGAGAAGGTGAACAGAGAAACAGAGAGAAATTTACAAGGGACGCGCACAGAGAGGAGAAATAAACAAAAAAATGAAAAAAAGATACCGCACACCATACGCAGGAAGGGCGTTCCATTGGCCTCGGTGTCGAGCAGCGTCGGCACCTAGCGTCGGCCGGACGAAGCTCCCAAGTGTGGATGGCTCCTCGCGTCATCTGCTGGCCACGGCGCATTAACGTGCTCCTGTACACCACGTATAGCTTCCAGGATGGTCGTTCCTTCTGCTGCAGCAGTATTAAATCCTTGCATTTATTCTTATCCAACTATGCAAAAGCATGTGTTCTTGCGCTGCAGTCTTATTTGTTACGATCACGGAGTGTGTGTGTCTAGGGCGTGCCATGTCAGTGTCACAGGCCATGTCCGGCACAATTATTACAATTTAGCTGAGGCTATTTTTTCACGCTTTCGATAAAGTACAGCCGGCATTCTTCCGAACTAATTCCGTTGGAATCGTGGTTATTTTCTGGCAACAAAAATAAGGTGACGTCAGCTTACAAAAATATCTGTCAGTGTTAGACAAAAGTATTATTCTAACACGTGTACTTATGTCATGACGAACTTGTTTATTCTCGTAATAGAGCTCGACTACGACTTAGTGGCACCGTTATGACTCTTCGTTGTGCTTAAGACGTCCTCCTATTGTACAGTAAAGGCACCGCTACGGAAACAGTATTCGCCTCGAAACTGAGCTCTGGTACTCAAGCAGTTAAACAGTTCGCCAAAAGGAAATAATTGCTGTATTTCACGAGGACCTTGCGTGACGCTGCAGCCATGCGTTTAGCATAAGTGGAGCGTTAGTAAGCTAAGCAACTTTATTTAGCTAACACTAAATAAGCCAAACCTAACTATGCCAGGAATAATAATGCCAAACGTAACCGTAATGATGCTAAGGAAGCCAAGCCTAATTATTTATTAACTCATGCATACTTAACAGCAACAATAAGTAGGCAGGCCTAATTAGGTTACTAAAGAAACAGGACGTTTAGGCAAGGGTCTTGCTTGTGAAGATTGAGCGAAAACAGCTGCGATTAAGCCTTGGCAATCGCGGAGCCAGCACGCGGTCGGGCTGCCCAAACGTCTTCTTTCTCCGCGAGTAGCGCACTCTGCCTGTCCGAGTATAGCGTCGATATTCTTCACTACACTAATAACGAAGTGCGTCTATGAAGGTACTGCTTATTATGCCAAGGCTAATTAATCCGATACTACTTAAGTCAAACCTACTTAAACAAGTATAATTAGGTCAAGTATGAATAATTTGACAGCGCTAAGACAAGCCTAAATAAGGTACGACTAATTAAAGTAAGGCCACCTGAGCTTAGAATAGATGGGTTGTCAAGCGAGACCTTCAAATACCTAGGAAGACGTATCAAGGCCGAGTAAAGCCTAGCAAAACCATGTCAAACTTAAAATGGACCAGCATCGTCTTTTTTTTCGCTTCGAGAGCGTGTGTTATTGCTGACTAAATTATTTCATACCCGTGTAAGGTACGGAAGCTGCTACTTCTAATAAATGCGCGGTAACAGCTTTTTTTCTTTCCGTAACCTCTTACGTAAACGAGCGCGAACTACCTATGTAACAACAATGCTAACATTGCCGACAAAACACTACTTAAATATGGCCAAAGAAAAAAGAGAGACGAAAACCGTTGAAGTCAGACTTTGAGGCAGGGTGAACCCAGTGTCCTGTGAAATGACAGATTACGCTTCTTTCACATCTAATAAGAAGGTTCTGCCTGCTTGAAACGCTAAAGTCACATTGGAGCACGTCCAATTCAACTGCAGTCAACGCATTCCTTTAGATATCGATTACCTCAAACCGCTCAAAACGTTCCGTTGTTCATTTCAATGCGCACCACCGACGTCCTAGACACTAACGCTGTGATGGTGCTGCCACCTATAGGTCAATATCCAGGCCAATATTTGCAGTCGTCCTGATAGGAAGGTAGCTCGCAAGAAGAGCACTATTACCTGCACAGCCTGTATATTATACGTCATGTCTTCTTTAAGTCGTAGGAGTCTATCTTCCGACAGAGATTGACTGTCCAGTAGGTTCAACACATTACAAAGTGATTATGTCTGCCCTGTACTGCCAGCACCCGCGAAAAATATGTAATAGATAGTCGTGGGACATGTTCCCGCCACAAGCATGTAAGAGTCTGTCCCGTGACAAGCCACGTGGCTTAGTCGAGCTTGTCGAGTCATCAAGAAGCTAGGTCGATGACAAACTTCGCTGTTTGCGCAGGGCTGCACCACCAGTGCAAGCTGCCCACATTTCTTATATTGAAAACGACAGCCATTGAGTAATTTTATAACAGGTCATGCTAGAGTTATTACAGAACATGCTGCAATTTGTCTACTACACTTTGTCTTCGCTATTTGTCATTACTTTACCTTGCTAACGCAACGCGTCATCTCTTCTCGGGGTGCCACATTCTAGTGCATCAAAGTGCTGCCAATATAGGCTACTTGTCATAACATGGTCAGTGAGAAGGCGAAGTCTAACTTCCATGACCCACTGTATCGGCAGTACTAGCGATAAGTTCTGGAGTTTTTACATCACGAAACCCCGATATGATTATGAGAGGTGCCGTAGCCGCGGATCCGAAAATTTGCACCTTTTTTCTAACGAACGTTGACGTCGCACAATATGCGGGCTTCAAGATCGGGCCACCACAAAAATGAAGCCGCCGCGGCGGGGATTCGATCGCGCGATCTTCGGACCAGCAACCGAGTACCGTTGCCACTTCACTACCAGGGCAGGGCGCACTATAGAAACTCTGAAAGCACTACTTTGAAAGCATATACGATTGTACTGTGAAATTTACGTGTACATTTTGCAACAATATACATCACCGAAATTTCACATTTGCACAGTTGTTGACTACGTCACGGCCCGCATATTTGTAACCTAAACGTCCTTTATTCCACGAGTAAATTCTCAAAGCTGCCATTACATTTCAGGAAGTGAACAGCAAAGATTTGGAACAGTGCTTTTTGGGTTGCATTTGGGAAGACGGAGCTGTTGTGCACCACGAAATGCAGAGCGCGCCTGATTACACACCATGTGCGGTTGAAGAGGAAATCGTTAAAAAGGTAAGACAGCTAAATATCTTCGAACTTGTCTGTACCCAATATATCGGATGGCAGAACACGTTATTTCTTTGTCATGATACACATCACACTCACAGCTGGAGACGTAGACTCACCATATTAGAGTGCACACAAACGCTGTCGAAGTTTCATGATGTTGAGCATATTGTAACGGAAAACTGCACCAATTTAAACAGGCTTTAAGAAGGCTTTCTCTGGCCATCCTTGGATGGCCAGAGAAAAAAGGTCATTTGGTACAAAATAGATTTAATGAGCATCTCCTGTTCCTCGCTGCAAGCAGCAGGTTGACTACTTTTTAAAGAAAGCTTGATCATCGGTTTTTGGTGATCTGCCATGCAATTGTTTTGGCATCAGTGTAACATTACCTTCTTGACAGTTGGTGTCCACATCATAATAAATATGATAGTGGAGGGCTCCGGAGCAACTTTCTCCACTTGGGCTCTTTAATCTGCATGTAAATCGATGAGGCGGGTTAATTATGTATTTCCCTCCCACAACAACAAGGCAACGAGCCTCCGCAGTTGTCTAGTGACTATGGTACTCGGCTGCTGATCGGATGGTCGCGGGATCGAATCCCGGCCGCGGCGGCTCCACTTCGGTGGTGGCGAAATGTTGAGGCCCGTTACTATGCTATATCAGGGCACGTTAAAGAAACCCAGGTGGTCGAAATTTCCGAAGCCCTCCACTACGGTTTACCTTGCTATCACAGCGGGTTTTGGGACGTAAAGCCAGAGAAATCAATCATGATCTCACGACGGCGAGGTTAGCGAGCGAATACAAAAGCGACTAAGCTACCTCGGCGAGAGTGAAGTGTGGTCCGTCAGCGCCCCGGCCCGAAGTCGTCATCCCAGCAAAGGAAGGCAATATATCCTCCGCGTTTCAGTGAGGTGGTTCTGACGGGATTGGCGTCGTTGTACCCTAACTCCCGAATACCTGACTTAGAAAAGAGGGAGGGGCAGCAACGGTCAAGAGCCCTTCTCAATACAATCGACGAGACAAACTTTCCATAAATAACATGCGTTATACTCTGCTCTGAAGCGGTCATGCCTCCGAGGCGGTGAAAGCAGCCATGGGCACACGCAGAGCGGTGTAACCAAGTTCGCAACATTGAGACTACGTGCATTCATATTTTGTGCGTGAGTACGTCGTTCGCATTTTTATCAGAGGTGTTTAGAAACTCTATAGGGAGGAGGTCGGTGTGAGGTTTAATGATCAATACCTCACTAAACTCAGATTTTATGATAATATTGCCTTGCTAAGTACCTTGGGAGGGGAATTTCAAACCATAATTACTGACCTAGACAGGTAAAGGAGAACGATGGGCCTGTAAATTAATATGCAGAAAAGTAAATAAAACTTGGCCGTGCAGAGCGGTTTGCGATAGGTAGCGAAGTATTGGAAGTGGTGAGCGACTATGTATTAGGCCAGGTAATGACCCCTGATCCGACCCATGAGGCTGAGGTAGTTAGGAAAATAAGAATGGGGCGGAGTGCATTTGGCGAGCATTGTCAGATAATGAATGGCAGCTTACCATTGTCTCTGAAAAGGAAAGTTATAAGGGTACCAGAGTGCATCCCAGGAGAACGCAAGCATGGTAGGGGGCGACAGAATGTTAGGAGGGTAGATGAGACCAATAAGTTTGAGGGGATAGATTGGTCGCAGGCAGTTATCACAGGTCAGCGATAATTAGAGATCTGTGGGAGGGGCCGTTGCCCTGCAGTTGATATAGACCACCTGCTCATGATGATGATGACGTCATTCGGGCTAATACTCCTTGTCGACTAGTGGACCGTTCCCAAACATGTAAAGTGGTAGTGAAAAAAAGCCAAAGGCTTAACCTTCCCACGCTATACCAGTTGGAACAGGGCGGGTAGCTTCCAATATTACCTGCGTGTCGTGGTGTGAGTGTCCCGTGCTCATAGCTACAAGGGGGACGCGGCAGTTTCAAACATCGTTTCTTGTATACCTTAGTGGGACCCTCTGCAGTTGCCCCCATACCATGCATTACCACACAGCGAGCAACGGCCTGATCGAGAGCCTCAAGCGAAAACTCAAGGCGTTAATTCCCGCTGCGCTAGTTGTTCTCATGTCCACCTCTTGTAGTACTGCGCCTACGCGTAAGAATCATCACTTACTTCAGAGTCAGTGCGGCCTAGACGCTCTACAATTCATCAACTCGCTTTCCATGCGAAAATTTTGGTAAGAAGATCACATCGCAGGCGGTCTATTAGCAGCCCGCCAGTGCACTCGCAGCATCTAAACAGATTGTTCTATCCGCTTCGACGTAAGTACCACCCGCTCCCGTAGTGGGATGAGATTATAGGGAATTGACAAATAGAATGACGTTTTCGCTCGATGCGATTCGATCAAGCGCCCTCTAACTCCTTCATATCAATTCAGGGAGAGATCGTTGAAAATGATAAAGAGAAGGCAATGTCGCTAGTGCGGAAATTCTGAATATGTAGTCCCCGACCAAGGAGGTTTAAAAAGAAATGTCCCCGACCTTCTGTCCTAGTTGAGATTGCTTTCATAGGAAGGCACCCTTCTGTGGCTTGGCGTTCATAGTAAACCTGCCTGTGCTGGTGCGTGAACACCAGCATAAGTAGGCTAAATTACCCATTAAGTCTGGCTAATTGACGGAATCGATACGAAGTTTTGGCAATTTTTAGTGTTGCAATCGCGTCCCATCTGCCGCATTTTCACTCCAAACGCAAATGCTAGCGTCTGTTGTCCGTGCACGTTGAGGAACCCCAGGTGGGTAGAATTTCCCGGAGCCCTGCGCTACGGCGTTTCTCTTCTTTATAACTCCCTTTCTCTCTTCTCACGTAGGTTGAGCCATGCTCCAGCAAGGGCTGATGAAATAGCGTCATTTCCTTATCAGAACATAACTTTATTATTATTATTATTATTATTATTATTATTATTATATTCAGGGATGAATATCGGCAGAATATTCGCGTCTTCATGGCTCTCAAAAAAGCAATATGTCCGGAGCAAACGCGGCGATTTCGACTAGCTGAAGTCTTGTCAAATTGCACTGAGAATCGACGAGTCACGATTGTTTATATTTGCTGGAGAGTGATGGGACTGGTTTATTTCGCATACACAGAATCTTGACAATAGGGAAGATTATATTGCTGGGCTGCAACCTACTTTCGCTTCGGTAGTGAACTTTTTCCAAAATAATATTTCAACAAGCAACTCATCAGTGCTTGTCGCAAAGGTAATGCTATATTTCTTCGATTTTTAAGTTGTGGATACAGCCGTACGCGGCACCCGGCCTACACTAGCATCTGTGAAAACCAGCGCCAGGAAGACAGCAGCAGGCTGCCCTGCTTCGAGACTATTCTCTTCCACCTAAGCTGTGTAATATACACAAAACGTACAAATTTCTTCAATAAAGTACATCAGGTAAAATAATGGCCACCAAGCGGTGTCCGAAGCGCAGATGAATTGCATAGGTATTTTCTAACTGCGCATAATCGACAGAATATTTCCTCTAGACATACACTGCTAAGCCCATATTGGAAAATGCCGTGATTCACTCTAGGATATTTTTGTTTCAGGTATGCCTGTTTGGCAAATGCACAGACCTACCTTCTGATCTTTATACTTTTCCGGAGAATATAACAAGCAATGTATGATGCCACCGTTCAACGGGACCTATGTTGCTCAGAAATTGAGCATCAGAAGTCATGAGTAAATAGCATCGCGGTGAAATATTGTGAACAATAAAGCGGGTACTATGGCAAAATTAGGGATTTTTGTATTGCACTACCTTAGCGAAGATCGTGGCAGTGAAAAAGGTCATGATAAAGAGGTGGAAATGTTGAACAACAGCAGTACACGATAAGCACCGGACTGTTTATACGTAATGTACTTTATTCCCATGTTGTATAATAACACTTTCCGGATATATTGCGGTCCCTTAGAACAGTTTCCTTTCAAACGAAGCTGGTCACATCCACCTGCATACGTCGCCAAGGGCGGTATGTCGCACGGGGCAAAAACCGACCGTACTCAAGCCTGTCGCCCACTACTAAATTGAAGATAATGCGCAAAAACGTGCCCTCTTTTGCCCTCGGTGTACTACGGTGTGGCTGTGCGAATCCGGCATCAAATGCACAATAAATAACAAAAGAAGGTTTAGCAACAAGCTCCTGGTTCAGTCTGCGCAAGCGCGTGCGGAATTCTTTGCGCGATATGCAAATACAACAGAAAGTAATAAACAAGAGGAAAGAAAGAAGTGCATTAGTGGTTATATTGAGGTGCACGTTAATCAAGAACGAAAACAAACAACCGCGGTGTAAGACCTAAATAATTCATTGTATAAATATTGTTGCCAAAGAAAAAAGTTGTGAAACATTTCGCCTCAAGGACGTGTCTCGACCACGACAACAACCCAGGTGGCGTGCTCTCAAGGTTGAAATAATGGTGGTGGAATTGCCAATCTTCGAACGCTGGTGGTAACGTGAAGGCTAGGTGCCTACATCCTGCAGTGAATGCCCTGTCTCTTTGGTTTAAGGAACGTGTGTGTTTAATATTTCATCTCTTGTTTTTTCCTATCCTCGGTGTTTCTGCACCGTAAGTTAGCACAGCGAGAAGGCAGTCATTGAAAAGAAACAAATGGACCTTGGCAAGAGATGTCGTGCGGAGGACGATAACCGCTAAGCCCTGTAGACTACGTGTGTGCGCCTGGCAGTCGCCATGATCTGTACGGTATCTTGGTTGTAAGCTATGTTGTTTTGTTTTGGTGTTAATTTGCCCTTGTGCTAGACGAATGCTGCACTTTGTTTTAATTATCATGAGATTTTCATCAATTTTTGTGGTTTCTGCATTTCTTTTTCTCTAATACATATGACTTTTCTGACGCATCTGTGCTCGGTGCAACTGTGTATGTTTTTGTGTTTTGGAAATCTACTTCTTTTCTCTTTTTTACTTATGTGAATGCAATTATGTGAACTTATGTGGGCCTGCAATTTTCATGTTCTTTTCTGTACCCCCCCCCCACTATAATGCCTGTATGGGCGCTGTGGGTACTAATTAAATAAATAGATGGACAGTAAGAGTGACAGAATGGGCATCAACAATGGGAAAATGCAACTGCGGTAGACAAAAAGGTTATATGAATCGATGAAGTTAAGAGGTTCGCGGGCATAAAGGGGAACCAGCTCGTTCAGGATACAGCGGATAAAAAATCGTTGGGCAGGTCTTCATCCTCCAGTGAACTTAAAATAGAATGATGATGATGATCCGTTCATTGTTATTTTTTTTCGTGTTATCGTGTCACCAACTCCCCGAGCAGTGAATCCTTCTAGGTTATTTCGGGCACTTATCCACGAGGCTAATCACCACACAGTTCAGGAGGTTTGTGGAAACTTGCACGTGAGATCTGGCTTGGCAGTGCTTTGCCAATCACAGCACCCCTACGTTGCCTTATTTGTAGCTAAAGCTTTCGTAGAACACAACGACTAGAACTCTGTTCAGCGGACATTGAGAGCAACACCACTGGAATTTGAGTGACTACTCTCACCGTAACCTCTTCAGGAAGTCATTTTTATTCGGACCCTTAAGCACCCCTACGCGCCGTGAAAAAACGCGTTATACATCTAGCGGAGGCTGTAATGAACATCTCATCCAAAGGCAGTAGTCACTCGCCAAGCGTAGCGTTCACGAGCGGGGCAGAAATTTTCCAATTCCTCCGGAGCCCTGGACTCAAAAAGAGGCTTCTTCTCACGCTCCTTGTATGTGCCCTGCTTCCTCATAGGGCATACATCGTTACTATTGGCCGATGGTAGATTAGCTATATTACTCATACAATAATTAGGCCTGAGCTAATTAAACCAAATCTATTCAGCAATCTTTTTAAGGTTTTCATATTTAAGCATAATTTAATTACACTTGAGTTATTCAGTCGTAGCATAATTAACTTGGCCACCTTATTATAAGCTTAGTTACACCAGAGCTAATGATATTAGCCTAATTAGCGTGATTTTTGTAGTGATAGGCTAACTAGTCATGAATAATTATTCTGATACAAAATAACAATAAATTACTTAGCGCTAGGATAATTAGCATTATATTTATAAGTCCTAACTTCATATTTCTTGAGGTAATTAGAACTTATTGAGGAGCGGGTAATTATTCCTTATCTAAAGCGAATTGGCCTAATTATTCCATCATTAGCCACGTTACACTTAAATATATTCCCGTAATTGGGCTTCACTTATTTAGATTTATGCCATCCTTGGTTTATTAGTACCAGCTTAATTAGTAATGAATTATTAGCCTTAAGTTACAAGAGAAGCTCACGGGAAGATAGAGGCTTGAGTCGGTGAACAGATGGCTAAAAACGATGTAGGGTCGTCCACTCTTAGGGTGAACACGGCGCAGCGTGGCTGCCTTCTTTAGAACGCTAGCGCTCGCGATGGGACTGCGCGTCGACGCTAATCTAGTGCAGGCGTAGAGGGGCTTGGATCACTCTGTGCGCCTGCACATTATTAGCTTCGATGCGTGCCCACGTCGCAAGCACTGGCGTTCCAAAAAGGGAGCCACGTTGCGTCGTGTTCACCCTAAGAGTGGACGACCCTGTACAACAAGGAACGTCGCTGGAGCCAACGTTTCGACAAGCCAAATTGTCTTCGTCGGACTGCCCTGATGAAGAGAAGCCCAGTGGTCGAAATGTTGGCTCCAGTGACATTCCCTGTTCTACATCGCGCGATCTGTTCATAGTCTCAACGTAGTTATCGCTAGATTAATTATTCTTAGCTGAATTAGGCTTGACTTCCTTTGTCAGCTCCCTATTCCGCTTGAATTAAGTTCACCTTAAGGAGTCCTCGCTGAAATAGGCTACACCTAATTAGCCCTAATTAAGTTTGGCTGGCTTGGACTTCTCTTTAGGCCTTAACTAATTATTCTTAGAAAGCTTCAATCGGTTTTACTGCAGCTTGGCATGTTATGCTAGCATTACATAGCCTAGGGGAATTCTCCGCGGATTTCCCAGTTTCAGCAATAACTGAAACAGCTTCGCTGTTAAAATTGACCTAGTGCATAACACCGTGTATCACACTTTAATTGGATCCATCCGCCCTAAGAAAGCTGAACGCATCTTATTGCACAATAATCCGTCGACACCTATGGAACCGAGTCCTGCAGGTTTTCCTTTCGAGTCACACTGAATAGGCACGCGTTCGAGCCGGACAGGAAGATTAACCCGTCTACAATCACTAATGAACCATTGAGTAACCTGGGTTAGGCAGAACAAGGTCAAATAACGCTGGTACTTGCGTAGTTTATTCTGACGCTTTCGTATGCACGTCGAAGACACGCAATGCGCTCGCAAAGTAAGCGCACACATCTCCCAGCCTAAATGTGTGCCATGAACGACCAAAAAGCTTTTGAAAATTGAATAATTGTAGTGACTGCGGGGACACGATGCCGAGACAAGGCGGAGAGTAAGCAGCCTGCCACAAGTCCGTGGCTCTGTATTCACGCGCTCTCAATCAGCCACTCCGATAGGACGTTGTAACCTCGTGACGTAACTCGTTGGGCGGGGCACATTCTTAGACACCGCCCACAAGAGCCTATGGACCGTATTCCGCATGGCTAGCACAAAACTGGGAACATATTCGCAATAACATTGCATTATCTTCGCTTCCAAAAATTGTTTTGAAATATTCTTTCGGCTGTGAATTTCTGAGAGAGAAGTTCAATACAGACCCAGTCGTTTTCAAAACCGAGGCCGAGGGTAGTTCAAGACTTCGTTAGGTACTCCAGCTTCAAAAGTCCACCGTCGTTTTCCCAGAATATACAAGTCAGACTTCTCTACATCGACGAAAACATTTCTGCAATAAATCTATGCTAGAACATGACATTATGACTAATCATCCGCTGAAAACACCTTAGATACTTGCGCACGAAAATGCAAAAGACGATGTTTGCGCTCATTCCAGCTGCTGCACGCGATATAAGCAACCACGTATTTGTGACTCACGCCTACATGCGTCATCTATTTCCGAGCGAGGCACATAGTATGATGCAAATATTCAAACCCAAACCATTTGCATGAAAGTACAGGGGTCGGCACTTACAAAGTTTAGCTGAGAAAAGTCTAACAGCTGGGACGTGTTTCTACAATGACATATATGCATATGAAATAAACACAACAAATGGCAGAATCGCACTAACGTAGAGATCAGATAGATATAGAGCACGTTTTTTGCGACCATTTGTGAAATTCTCAAAACTAGTGTATTGAGGACAATAAAAAAGTTCTGAATAACATATTGTTAACAGCGAGATATCATGAAGTGACAGTGACAATGTAATTACCTAGAATTAAAAGTATTATGAAATAAATGGCTGTCTACTCGCCCGATAGGGGAGGCTGTGGATAGCTGAGGGTTTGTCATCGTGAGAAAGACAATGTTATACAAGTATTTTAGTAAAAGAATGTTTATTGAATGCTGCAGCGAAAGCCGGCGAAAGTCTTATTTTTAAGCTCATTATAAATAATTTATTTATTTGTATTCTTAAACATATGAGGAATCATTGGAGGAAGAGTAGTACAGTAATTCCATAATAACGATTAAAACATCAATAGTTAATGAGCACGCGAAACGAAATCACGCGCAAATGTAAGGTCCGCTGGTGACTTGTTAGAAAGATTGCGCCAAACACTTATAGTAATCGCCAGCACGGTTTGACTATAGCCACAGGCAGTTATATGTATAACAACGCTTTTATAATAGTTTAGCGTACATAGCACATTACTGCTGGAACATTACTGGCATCTAAATCTGTAATTTCATACTTACCTATATACCCACAACGCTCCCTTTGGTCGGACACGTTTCTTCAAACGCTGACGGAATTGACTTTGTACTTGACATTCGCTTTCTTAATGCCTTGATTTATAGCAATTTTCATCTGGTAATGACCGATTTAATACCTGCACCCATTTTCAGAATCATATGAGCTGGTGTTTATTGTGGGCACTAGAGCGAAAATCGTTTCTGACGGTCTTTCCTTTGAAACGCCTGCGTCAAACGTCCGCGCTGTAATAGCACATTTTAGGATTTAAGCCACGCTTTCTACTATAACTATGGAGATTCCTGAAAAATGTAGAATATAACATAACAATATAATGAAATATCTGGATGAAGATCCCCAAACAGATGCGCATTGTATGCAAATAAATGTTGCGTTCACTCTAGTACTTGCATGGAAAATGGGCGCGGAAAAATTCGTGACTCACATCCAAATACATCGTCTGCTTTTGTGCGATGTACATGCCGTCGTGCCAACATCACTCGCCAAAACCACGACCACGTCAGCTACACCATAGTAACGAAAAGCATGGCGACAAAATCTATTAGATAGACCGTGCTCTTTGCAATGGCATTTCAGTGCGTGAAGTAAACTGAATGAATTTTTACCAGCGGGTCATATAACGAAGGGTCAAAGAAGCTCCAATGAGCTAGCGTTGTAATTTATATAGACGCGCACAAACACACACACACACACACACACACACACACACACACACACACACCACACACACACACACACACACACACACACCACACACACACACACACACATATATATATATATATATATATATATATATATATATTAGCTTGCCAGTTGTCGAAATGGGAGGCAGTCATACCTGTTTTCAGGCAAAAGTGCATGCTCTGAAATGCTGCAATGATGGACCTGCATTTCTAATTTGTTTATTAAATACGAATCGTGTTTGGCGACATTAAGTCACCTTGAACGTATCCATCTATATATGTTTGGGTGCTCTCGCTCCGCGATAGTGGTCTAGCGGCTAAGGTACTCGGCTGCCGTACGGGGGTCGCTGGATCGAATACCGGCCGCCGCGGCTGCATTTTCATTAGGGTCACTGAAACCGCAGATGGTCAATATTTCCGGAGCCCCCCCCTACTGTGTCTCTCATAAAGATATGGTTTCGGGATGTGAAATCCCGCAAATCAATCAGAATGGGTGATGTCACTGTCGTTCGCTCAGCATGCCCAAATATTTGGAGGTAGGGTATAAAAGTATGATGAACATAAAGACGAATCTTTGCATTACTAACATGATGCACTCACCAAGCACACCACGATTAACGCTACTGCAACCACGCGTAGCTTTCTGCATCTCGCATGGCGCACTGCCTCCAGAATGGGCCCACACATCGGGCGGCGAGCTTAAAGCTCCCCTCTTTAAACGAGGTAGCTCGCCCCTTAAAACAAGAAAGGAGCACCGCTTGTCCTCGCTTACAATTTAAATGTATACATAAGGAGCTCAAAGAGCCACGCGCAATTTTCCAAGTGGTAGGGGGTATCAAACCACCAGACCACTGGGCTCTCGGGCCCGCGAAGTGCCACGAAAGCACGCACTACAAGGCTACAGCGGATCCTCCTACCCAGATAGTAAATAACCTATGGCTCCTGCAGATGTTATGGATGTGTGGAATCGTCTGGCCGGCGGCTGAAGGACGGATCCCATTATGTAAACGAAAGAAACTGTTTATAGCTTTAGTAGCGGCAGTGGGGCGAGCATTGAGACGCTAAACTCGTCCGGGCGGCGAAGGAGCGATCCGCTATCAAAATGGGCAGCTTGGTTTTGTGGCCACCGCCGGTGACGTAAACTAGGGAGACGCTGCGGTGGCGCTATGGCTTATCTCAGTACATGCAGCGCGTAGCCGTATCACGCTGGGCCGAATGATAGTGAGGTGGAGGCTGCGCGGCATTTATGCGCAGAGTGTTGCCACACCACCCCCTCGGGGTGAGGAGAGCCCTCAGTGCTTGAAAAATCGGTAGGGCGTACGTGTTGTCTATACCGTGTACTGGCGCAAGCAGGCTGCGATATCGGGGTTGTAGATGGACGCCTGTGGGTTCACCGGCGCCTTCTGTTTCTGCGGAGCCAATGTACCTTGGCTTTAGCCTGTCAGTGCAAACGCGGACGTCACTTCCTTTGACGCGTGTGCTGAAGTTCTTGTCGTCGTGATGGGCAACGAGGTGGGATCCACTGTAAGACGGCTGGAAAGCCCTGCGGACGGGGTCGTCACGAAGGAAAGCATGTGTGCACATTGCTATATAGCTCCGTGAAGACGAAAGGTACGGGCTTAGAGCGGTGAGATGTGGGTGCCGGGCCTAGAGCGGGGAAGGTGTGGCGAAGCCGGGCGACGAAGTCGGTGGGGTCTAACGTCGCGTCGCTGGATGGCAGTGCAGCAAGAAATTCGCCTGGCACACCGGAGTGGTTTCCCGTAGACAAGCTCCGCGGGTGTAGCCTGGATGTCCGGCTTGAAGGCGGCGCGGAGGCCTAGGACGACGGCTGGGATGGCCTCGAGCCATCTTGAGTCCGGGTGGCACATGATGGCTTCTTTGAACAGCCAGTGGAAGCGTTCGATCATCCCGCTGGAGCAGTTTTGGTAACTGGTGGTCCTCAAGCGCACAAGCCCGATGGTCAGCCCGAGAATCCGGAAAAGATGCGATTCGAACTGTCTTCTATGGTAGGAGGTGACGCGGCGAGGCGCGCCGAAACGAGCAATCCAACCGATGAAGAAGGCAGAAGCTACGTCTTCCGCTGTGACTCCCTCGAGTGGTCATGCAGCAGGCCATCAATTAAACCGATCGATGGCGGTGAGGCAGTTGCAATAAGGACCAGCTGGGTAGAAGGGTCCTGATGTCGACATGCTGAAACCGACCAGAGGGCTGAGGGAATACTCTTAGCGATGGAGTAATGTGCCTGGTGACTATAGACTGAATGCAGGAGCGCGCCCAGTTGCCGCAATCCCGCTTTATGGAGGGCCAGACTATATGGTCAGCCAGGAGGCGTGTAGAGGCGCGTATGCCGGAATGGCTGGGGTAGTGAAGCTGGCTGAAGAGGCCACTGCGATGAGATAGGGGCACATAGGGCCTGCTTCGTCCTGTCGACGTGTCCCAGCAGACTGTGGTTGTCGACCCATGTATGGGGCTTGTTCCAGCCGCAGTGAGGGCCCTTCGTTAAGAGGTTCCTGCAGTTCGACATCCGTAGTCTGAGCCTCGGCGATGAAGTCAGCTTTTATCTGCGAAGAGGTGATAGCATCCACACGTGAAGTGCGTCGGCGACCACGTTGTCTTTCCCACTGACGTGTTCGATATCCGTGGTAAACTGGACAATGAAAGACAGTTGGTTCTGTTGGAACGGGAGGGAGTTTGTCGCGGCATTGAGAGAAGGCGTAGGTCAGAGGATTGTGGCCGGTATAGATAGCGCAGCGCTGCACTTAGAGAATGTGGCGAATGTGTTGAACCGCTTTATATACCGCCAGAAGCTCCTTTCCTTCGCTTCGTTTATCGCGAGAACTGCTTCGTTTATCTCCAGAAGTAACAGCAGTTCAGCGAGCATACGGACGCTAAACTCGTCTGGGCAGCCAAGGAGTGATCCGCTGTCAAGCTTGGCAGATTGGTTTTCTGCCCACCGCATAGAGAAACATACTACGTCAAGAGTGGCCACAAGGGTCGTTTTGCCGCATTTGAGGGTCTGACCACTCGCCAGACGGCGTAACGATGACCGCCTTAACTTCGCTTCAAAGATAGACAGCTTATGCCTCCATCGGGCTGCATGGACGTGTCGAATATTTCTCGATAAGATCCCTTCTGTGGCCTTCCCTCAGTGCCGTCTCCATAGAGACGTTGATGCTGCGCCGGCTGCTCCGGTCATGTGCCGCTGGTTACGCGGTCCTCCACGCGCTTTTCAGCACGCCTGTTCGCTGCTGCGGTAAGTTGCTTCCTTTTGTCTGCGCAAATAATTTGCACTTTCTTGCTTTCAGCATTGTTAAAATGTGTTTATTAATGATGGTGGAGTGCTTTTTGCGTGCGTAATATACCATATGCGCTTCGGCGGCCGCCGAAGCTTGTTCGTAAGCGTGGGTTGTACTCGACGCGTTGCTGTCATTGCTGAACCATTCTTGTGGCTCTCACGGTTGTTTT
>CM023488.1:53971612-54002134 GCA_013339685.2 Hyalomma asiaticum
GATGCCGGTGAACTCTCTCCAACGCGAGCAGTCGGTATTTCTCAATCAAGAAACTCGCTAGGAGACGCTGCCTGCGCCAACGTTGTCTCTCGCGGGCGAGCGCGTGCCGGGAGCCACGCGCTCGCCCTCGGCGCGTGCGTGCCTCCCGGCAGGCACGCGCCGGTGGCTGCCTACTACTACTACTACTACATACATCGGGGACGCACGACCCACGCCTTAAGCAGCTTCGCCCCTAAAAGGGGCGTGCAAAGTTATGTTTGTCAAACTTGTTTTGATGCGAAGTACGTGCGAACAGGTACGTCGTATCAGGAACACCGGATATCCCACGCACGTTCTCGCCAGTGTTGCTGAAGGCCATCTGAAGCACAAATTTACGGAAATACGCGGTGTGTCTCCGTTGCCCACAATTGATATTATTCCGGTTTCTCAGTGCATTCACAGCATTTCGCTCCGGCCCAAGCTCATTGGTCAGCAAGCCATGGGTAAAACTGTTCTTTTCTTTACCTTTAGCCGATAAGGTACGCTGCACTTGCAGGTTAACCAGCACATATGCAGCGGAGAAGGCTCTGTACAATGAAATCATAAAGCTTGTTGTTTTTTTTTGTACTGCGGAGGAGATACTGTTTATAACCTGCCTTGTGCAACCAGTCACATCGGTCAATGTCAACGGCGCCTCAGAGAGGTACCAGGAACATTGCTGCAATGTTTCTAAGATGAGAAGGAGTTTTTTGGACGGACACTAGAAACTGTACAATGAAGGAAGCGTGTAATATGGGGCACAATGCTTGTTCACTTTTTCGGAAAGCATTAATACTGAACTCCAAAAATTTTCGAAGCGGAATTGATTGAGAGGCTAAGCGACACCTGTGTGTTCAAACCGATAGTAGTCCTTTCCATAAAGGATCCATTCTCCCAGCATCCGCACAAAATTTCGGTGACCGCATCAAGCCAATACGCGTGGCTGCTTTTTCCGACTAAGATATTATTGTGTGTCAGCTCTCGGGTGCCTCATGCTTATGCTCGACCTATGCGAAAATACGCCCCATCATTTCATGTCTGGTAAGCGTGAATGGGTTGTGCTTAAGAAGCTCGCTTCCGCAGGGTGGGGACTCGGTTACAAACTGCACTGCTAAAAAGGCGTTTTTAGTACTGCTAAAAAGGCGTTTTTTGATCCATTTCGCCATGTGGCGAAAGAAACTGATGCCAAAGTCTCTTCTGCTACATTGTAGAGGGGACAACAAGCTTTGGCTTGACGACGACTACTAAGCATTTGCGGACTACGCTGATACACTTCACTAAATAAAGCTTCGCTTTATATACGCGCCGTGTGCGAGTAAGAGCATTTTGTGTGAAAGAGACAAATGAATGTTTTTGCACCCTCTATCGAGTCTTAGAAGGAACGCTGTCCCTTACGGGCTTAGAAACCTCGGAGTAAAATGGACTGTGAACCATTTCATCACGAAGCAAAAATCCGTTGTGTAATCGCTTTTATGAAGGCCAAAAAGATCTAATCAACACCGACTTAACATAGTTATGAATTCGCTTCTTCTTGTTGGCCTTGCTCGGTGCATTTGATGGCTTCTTCTGCGAGGAGTCTTGCCTTCCTTGAACGTCACAGAATTTTGAACCTATGACTTGGTCACTCTTGCGTAGTACGTGAAGGAGCAAGCTGTCGAGTTCGACTTTTTCAACCCGTTCCGATGAGGCGCAGTCATCATGAAACTTGAGTTGCGGCGTTAGCAGTCCGGCACACATTTTACAGAAATGCGTATCATTCTCCAGTCTTCATAAAAATTATCGTAATGTGTGTTGCATGATTGAACATCATCACAAACGTCCTTTATAGGTAAGTTTCGACTTGCATGAATAGTTCTGCGAACTGCTGCTGTCGATTTGTCACTTAAAGTCGCTCGCGGGCGCCAGAACATTCGTTGTGGGCAATACACACTACGCCAAATTTGAAGCACTTAAATAACAAATAGTTCCTGCCTTGCTCATGACGCTTACTCCATAAGGTTCGTGTAACTTAGCACCGTCCGATTGAAACAAAGAATGATGCAAATGCCTCGCTCCGTAATGCCTATCCTACTGATTAAAAGAACCGCGCCAGAGTAGTGAAGCATAGCATTGGATATCATTGACCGCAAAGCGTTCATGTGCTTACGCCTTTGGTTCACTTTTTAGGGGACTTAACAATGCTTCGCTTAATTCAAAATTGACTACACTTGTCCATCTAATGCTCCTCTGATTCAGTTGAATGGAAGGGGGACATAAACCGCCATAAATAAATATGAAGTCGAGTTTATTCTTACTTGCTTCATTTGGACTCATGTTTTATTTTTTGTATGAGAAATTGCTCCTCGAGAAGCACAGTCTCCGGGATCGTCCCACGGTGCAGGCGAATCGTATACAATGTCATATACATAACACATTTAAAACTACGCAGCTTCCACGGCCGTGCTGATGGGAAACGCTGCCTATGAGGCCGCAATCTTTCCCGGAAAATGGAAGTAGCGAACACTACAAGCGAATAATGCGCGTGCACTTTCTCCGACGGTAGGGCCTTTCAGACAGGCCCGCATTTACAGCAGACATGCGCTTTTGGCCACAGCCAAGCTTTCGCCAGCTTCGCTGTGAAAAGTTATGAATAGTTCAAAGTTACCTAGTCATATACAGAACCACTCCTGCTTTACTGAATCTGTCGATTTTAGTGTTGACAAATGTGTTTAGATTCTTCAAACTTTTTCCAGAAATCACAGTCTCCTCTTGGTCGATGTACTCCACAAAGGATTCTGTTTCATTCTGTTAAACGAAACATTATTTTACAATGTGCTGATTGCGAGCGTTAAGACATGTGACAGAAAAAGAAATTGCTTCACACAGACGCTAAAACAATTTCATTCATTCTCTTCTGCTTCACTTAGTGAATTCAATTTTTCTTCCGTGGGCAGAACATTTACTGTAGGATAGTGTTTTTTTTCGTGTTCTAATTCACTGTCAATAGAACTTCCACAAAGTTTGAACATAGGAACCCTCTATTACAAAGTTTTAATGAAACTAAAAACTGCACCGACATCCCATGCTTGCACTAGTGACGGGCACTACAGTCTTGAAGAGGCTAGTTGCTAGAATGACGCTTGATAGTGATAATACATGTGGCTACACCATAACTTACTAGCATATGATGGCTGTTCTGGGCCCGAAAATGCAGTGAACTCATAAGTAATGAAAAAGTATGCTGCCATTTCAGGAACCTTACACAGGGGAAATAGAAATGAACGTGAAAGTCAACCGCGTTGTATTTTCTATTGTCCACCCCCCTATATATATATATATATATATATATATATATATATCAAAGCGCGTTTCTCCACAAACTGTTCCTTCTCAAAGCCTCCTGTACATTTTGCTCACATGGACAAACGTATTCTTCAAGGAACTATGCTTTGCAAGATATGAAATGCGTTCATACGAGTATCGTGCATTGTTACTGAACAAGATTCATGTGGAATCGAAAGGTTCGGTACTTGCGTTCCGAAGTTTTAAGGCTACTGCCATTTCTCTTCAGATCGTCATCTACAGATCATCATCAACCAGTGTTTTATCATCGCGAGTGACTGCTTTTCTCTTTGGAGCATGGAAGAAGCAAATAGAATTTAGCGGGTACACTCACCTGCAGAATGACTATTCCGACAACGCGAAGTTGTAAATCTAGAACTGCCTTGTCGAATTTCTCGAGAAACATATTCACCTGAAAGGGAAGAAATAGACAAAGATGACTGCATGGTGAGTACACCTTGATTAAGTGCGACAGGTAGGAGAGGCTCCACCCAGTCTCGTTAGTTTCGGTCTGTGTATGCTCACAGCAGGTTGAGAGCCTCACTGATATTTCTTCAGTTAACGAGGCCGTGAGCTAACTGCTGGCACGTGACCCCCGCAAATTTTGCAATCTATTTTTCCATCATTTCATTACTTGCGCAGCCTTCGAATTCAGCATTTTACCCTTCATCAAAAATTACCTTGCCCTCTCACCAAGTGTCGTGCTTATGCGTATTCCTCCTTGATTTCCAATATGTCGTTGAGACACGTTTGTTTTCTGACAGACTTGCATATAATGTCGTGTCTATTAATGTTAGAACCTTATGGTTATTTGCTGGCTACCTGAGCTGCGTCTTCCTCAGTTTAAGCTGAACCCGCCGCCATGGTGGCCAAGTGCCTATGGCACTCGGCTCTTCAACTGAAGGCCACGAGATCGAATTCCGAGCGCGGCTGCTGCATTTAGATGGAGGCGAAATGTTGAGGCCGTGTACTGTGTGACGTAAACGCAGGTTACAGGACCCCATCAGGTGGAAACCTCTGGATCCCTCTACTACAGCGTCTCTCATAATCATAAAGTGGTTTTCGGTCATGATACCATGGAAACCAGTCAGTTTAAGGTGAATCATATTAGGGAGCTTGGAAGGGGGAATAGAAAGATTGGAGGGAGAGAAGAGGAAGGGAAATAACAAAAGATATGTTGTGGGACGACTTCATCCGTCAGAGGCTTTGGCGCAAACCCGTCATCTTTAAGAAACGCAAAAGCGCTTTCAGTGCCTTGTGGGCTGACGAGCGGTGAGGGCGGTGTTCGAGAAGCATCTGCACGGAAAGTGGCCGATCGTGGGAAAGGATTAAGATACCAGTAAGAATATGAAGATATCGATGATAATATAAATACATATGAATTGCTTCTGACGTTGGAAAGCCCGTGAGGCCAGCCTGTCATGGACGAGGATTGGCGCTTGCTTGGCACCACGGGGACCTGGGTTGGATTCCTATCCCTGCCACGTGGTGTTTTGCCTTCCTTCATTAGAGCACGTTTCTGTGTCTCTCTTCTCTTATAAAAGATATTTTCTTTTCGTTTATTCCTCGCAAAATGTGCTCTAATGAACATGTCATTGTCTGTTTATGTTTCACATCGTTGTAATGTTAACATTTGATCTCCAGTGGCCAATACCTGCTTTTCCCAGGGCGGATATGTACGACATGGGATCGTATCATCGGTAAATCGCTAGGTGCTTGGCTAGCATATCCCATTAATAATATAAACATCAGGCATTAATATCCGTCATGCATTCATACCCTACTACGTTAACTGTCATCTAGATCAAGTAATCCAGATAACCTGGAGGGTCTTCATACATCGACAGGTAGATACGGTAAAACTTGATAAAGTTCCTCGAGAAATGCTTCGTATTTTAAGCAAATTTTAAAGCTAGTGCATAATTTTGGTTTCACTGAATATCATGCACGATTCTGAAAAAGCAATCCTGATTCTCGAGCACCGGATTGCATAAGTTGATATTGGATTGGCCGAATGGAATACCGGTCGCAGTTGAACAAGTGAATAAAAATAAGTCTTTATAGCACAAATGGCGACAAAATGCATTCTTCCATATTACCTCAGAACTGCGTACTTACAAAAGTGAAGAATAGTGCCAGGTAGTCTACGACGTCGGTTACTTCACTGTGGTTTGATTTCTCAAAATCGTCAAGATATTTGTGACTGAGAAGAACACCCGTTCTTACAGTGACTTGTTTAGGACCTGGAAGGATTATAAGACAATTTATAGTGTGCTACTGGCCTACCTACTGCTCCGTTATTTGCGGTCCTTCAAATTTCAAAATATTACCATGTTTCTGGCGATTCTATACAAGTACATATCTTATTTATCTATTTATAAAATAATGCAGACAGGAAGGCCAAGCAGGATGAGCAAAATACATATATTACAGAAACAATAACAGAATGAATCAAAGTGTAAACGCTTTTTAACACAATTTCATTTATCTTAATGTAGAAGACTATTATATGAACAATTGAACAACTTCATCGTGATACCGCTATAAAGGCGTTATGAAAGAACAACAGGATTTACACAAATGGCAAGGTGTACAGGTCACGGGTGTTGAGGATGTGCTTCGGTTCGTTTATTCCAGTCGGCTATTGTTTGTGGAAAAATAAAGAGTACCGAAAATACCATTCCTTGCGAATACTGGTGCTAGAGGGCATATAAAAATTTCCGCAAGAGATTTGCGCAAGAAAAGATGAAAGAGCAATAAGAAAAGTAATAATAAGTGAAAATGTGTTAACTGAAAGCAACCCAAAAACTGCCACAATGAATTTTTACGTGCGATCACAGAGAACATTAACAATAAGGTATTCCACTGGGGCGTGTGACAACACCAAGGAGGGCAAGAAAGAATACCCTTTATTGGATCGAAGTACATCGAACGCCTTAAATGCACAGCAGATATGTTTCAACAAAGTGAAACATTATGATTACCCTATATTCACACAACAAAGGAATATGAAAAAAAAAACTATGTGGTCTGAAATGTAGGGGTCTGTAGGGGCATGAATATCATAGAAAAGGATGTTTGTCGAGCAGACACGTAATACAAGACTGCTTGCTAAAGCTTACCGTACCGGGTGCGCGAAGTACTTCCGCACGCAATGTCGCCTTCGGGTAGATAAGAATATCTCCATCAAAAAGAGGCATACTTCACCAAGGAGGTACTTCTCTTGCCGACTATATCCAGAATCACTCAATCAGTCTGCCATACGCAGCAATCACTCTAGCACGCTTTTGAAAGGCATATTTAGAGCACAATTTTTCAAGGCATATTTAAATCATAGCCTTAGAAAGACCTTTTAAGACATTTACAGGACACTTCTAAGGTATAGCTTCAAAAATGCCTTCAGGAAATACTGTGCCTTAAAGATCTGTTGAAAAACCGTTGCCTCCATTCCGTTTCGGTAAGATTTGTGTCCCAGTGCGAACGCCTTTCGCAGGCTGGTTGTCCCTTGTCCCATTAAGTGTCATTACCTGAAGTAATTTTCAGGCGTTTCAATGACAATCAGCACAGATGTTACCGTACACTTCTTAACAAGACAAGCATTATTCCTTATATTCACACCCTCTCACGAAATCTTAAGTATATCGCTAAATAAGCGAGTACGTCTTTTTTTTCTGCCTCTAATAACCTCATGAGTATATTCAAGCTATATAACCCAAACAACAAGGCTTTCCCCATGTGCGGTAAGGTTCATAGACAAGCGTTTTCTGACCGCATAAGCAAGGTCGTGTGTCGCTTTTTTCTCACTTGTACTCACCGTTCTCGTGCCATCCGTTGGCGCGAGATCAGGGAGAACGCGGGAAATTTTAATCTAATTCACAAAGCTTCCATTCAACCGTTGCATCCATAAGGGAAGGAGTGATTGTAAAGGGGAATAGCGTGAAGAGTGAGAAGGGCAGAAGAGAAGGTTACTGGCAGCAAAACAAGCAAATGTGCGGGCATTTTTGCATAGCAGTTCACCTTATGTGAAGGATGGACACACACATCTCCTGTTTTGATGGCCGAAAGTATGCTTACTCGCGTAGAAGTTACTGAGGGGTCTTACCTGTCACGAGCTTCCTTGATTCCAAAATCCCTCTAGCATCCGTAGATGAATCTAGCAATTGAAAACACAGAGTACATATGAAATTCACTTTTGAAGAACTGCTCAAATATAGAAAAACACAAGTTCTAAGAAAAAAGACTTATCGCAATCGATGAAAACCCTAATATATATTATTTTTCATTTATTTTGATTTATCGGATATTGCGAGCCTAAACAGGCGCACACAGCACCGCGCAACGCATCGTCACTCATTCGAATACCACATGTATTGTATCATTAAAATATGTCACATTCAGGTAGCCGAACAAAATGATAACAAGCGATTCGACACGGCTGCATGGTACGCATTCAGAGTAGCAGATAGGGAAAACATTTTTACGACGGCACTAACCAAAAGCATGTCGCAATCGCTTACCTCAACCGAAAGCTTATTGCATATAATGCTTCTGTAAATTTGGGCGCATTGCCTAATATACAGTTCTCAGCTATTCGAACGCTGCATTGGACCACGTTATAACGGGTGCTTTTTGTTCTGCTGATGTGGGCTGGGTGGTCACGGAGAGACCAAACTGAATCCGAATGATTCAAAACATTTGTAGCCAACATTGAGTACCGCTCTCCAACAGCTCGGCTTCCCCAGCCCGAAGCAGCGATGGTGAAGGCGTCAGCGTGCGCTTCATGTATCCCGTTTTATTTGCTGACTATTATACAACCAAGTACACAAAGGCACACAAAGGCGTATTACATGAAAATAGGAAGAGTAATGCCCGTTAAAGGAATGGAAAAGAAACAAGCATCCCCGCGCGCCAAGCCAATCATAAAATGGAGTTAATCTTGTCCTGCGCACCACCCGAATATCAAAGCCTTATTTTCGTACGCGAAATAAGTGGTGCGCTAACACATTCTCGGTTCTCTCGTCACATTGCAGCAGCCAGAGCACCCGGTTTGTGTGAAAACTCCTCCTTGCCATGAGAAACACCAGTGTTATTCAAATGCTCCACGCAACCTCGCTCTTCGCAGTGAATTTCCAAGTGCCCATTAGGTCGTTTCAGTGCCTTAATGATTTCTCCACTACTGAGCTCATTAAGACACCCCGATTTTTTCCTAACGTAACCCATGCGCGGCAAGAACACTCAATATACAACAGCCACTACGCACCACGCCTATTTTTCGATGCCACGTGTCCCCTTTTTCCTTTCGTTGTAGAAGCTTTTTCAGGACTACAGCTGACAATAGTATATTATTATTATTATTATTATTATTATTATTAGTAGTAGTAGTAGTAGTAGTAGTAGTAGTAGTAGTAGTGGGAGGAGGAATCCCTATTCATACAATAAGTTTGTGGCTGAGGAGTTGGGTTTGTAATCTCGGTTATGGCGTCAGCGACGTCTCCGTGAGCTCATGGCAAGCTGACGTCGTCACAACGAGTTTATATTACTTTTGCTGTCGGCCATGCTGACGCGGTGTGGAGGATTGACTCCGTCAGCGCCTTGTTCTTCCGTCTTGCTTTCATATTTGTACGGGTTGTTTGGGAGGAATTTCAAAAGAAAAGCAGGCGGCTATTCTCCACTTTGAACGTAAATCCTCTCGTCGTAATAGGGAGGCCGCGCATGTAGTGGGTGTTCCAGAGAACCCTCTTGCGATCAGCTTGGGACGCACATCAATCTAACTTTTCTAAAGCATTTGAAGCATTGCAGAATGGCGCTGTTCGCAACGTCTACTACGATTACTCGTGCCACACTAGCGTAAGGAACCTGAAATCAGTACAAATCTTGAAAACGTGGATCTAAGACGACACATAACAACGCTATGACTTTTCTAGAAGTTTCATCATTCCCCGTTTTTCCTTTAATTAATTCTGCAAGGCCATCGTCCCATCGGCCGGAACAACCAAACGAAGACCGTCTACCCGCCTGGGGCTCATACTACATCCCATGTGCTCTTCTATCGTAAGCACGTGAAGTGTCTGGTATGGCCTTCCGCAAAATACTGTACTCCACTCAAAGTCACATATAATCGAGTCTTCAACGGGATTATAGGTGTTAAATAAGAGTTCATCAATAATGTAAAAGCCCTTGCCGGGGGAACTTGAGGTAATAATAAATATATAAATAGTGACCATGGATCAAAGAGTCTGTGGGATCAAGGAGAATCTTGTAAGCCTTGGAGCTTACGAAGCAATCGAGGGATTTGCGGCGAACATGCGCCTATTTAACTTCCAGACTAAGTGTTATTTTCACACTATACACGCACTTTTAACCGCCATGGGGCAGGCAACTTCATACAACCATTCTCACCGCCCCTGTTGCTCAAGAACTGTGCAATTAAATTAAATAATAATAACGTTCGCAAGCGGCCCAAATGTTTTATTCGGTCTCTCATAATAATCGAACGTTGTAGCTGAGCACATCAGGTCCTGGTATGCTGATCTCAAGGTCTTGGGATGGAAATGCGGCAGCGCTGGCCCTACTTCGATGGGGGCAAAATGAAAATTCACTCGTATGCTTAACGTTAGGAGGTTGGTATTGCTCCGGAGCTTGCCTGATTTGGCCGTGCCTCGTAATTGTATCGTGCCTTTGGCGTTTAAAACCCCATAAATTATTATTAATAACATTATTTTCTTCCTCACGACAACGATTATTGCTATCGTACTGTTTTAATCCTAAGTGTCTCTTAGTGTCACTTCATCGACGATGATGTTGCGACCTTGCTGTTGCTGTATGTGCACTACCGACCTATACATTGACGGATCGTCTCTTTAATTCATATATAATAATTACTCTGATGGTCCGATGCCTCTACAGCTCAAGGGCCCTACCCTCTAATATCCTTCCTGCACTCTGCAAACTAGAACTCATGCATTGTCTGAGATAGTTTGGCTTCTACTGTAGGTCTCTTCCAGTGTTAGTTAAAGCCAATGGGCCTGCACAAACCTCCTGACAAAAAAGACTGAATTGACTCTTTCTCGCCTGCATAGGGACATTTTGGGACTTTTCTAACTCTTCCCCCGTACAGCCGCCGGAACTGACGTAACTGCCGCGACCCTTAAACGACTGCAAACGCACCTCGTACACACCATATAGCAGCCACCTGATGCACACCAGACAGAATAAGCACACACATTTCTTGTGGTTGATATTTGTTATATTCTACTACATATAAAGGTCTGTACTGTCCCCCTTTCTGCAGCATAAAACATGAAATGCACTATTTTTTCTTCGGAGCTATCGCGGCGACGCCGACGGGGCCAAGGCGCGAGCAGGAACAGTGCCGCTGCACGCATGCAGTGATTCGCGGTTGGTGGGAAATTGGGGTATTCTTCACGTTTAACCACTTTTCTCGACTGTTTGCTGCAATTCCCAATCCTACAGTATCGTGGACCAGATGGCAGGGATCAAATACTTGCTGTTGAAGTATCCGGTACTGCTCGTGATCCTGGGGTCGAAACCGCGGCCATTCTTCTAAAATCCATTCTTTGACATGTTGCAGAGTAGCGTCTCGCGCGGTGATTTGTTTCTCATCTCGGGCGCATATCGCCGTTTCCCCCTTCGCTTGGGCAAGCAAAACGTACTTCCGTTCATCGGAATAACTCTCTCGTGGCTCTGTAACCGCCAGTGGTAACCGGCTTAGAGCATCTGCATTTGAATGTTCAATGCCTTACGATATTGCACCGTATAGCTGTAATTAGCGACAAACAAGGCCCAACGTTGAATCCGGGCGGCTCCCATTGGTGGTGTCGCTTTTTTGGAATTTAAAAAAAAACAAGTGAGAGGTTTGTGGTCTGTCACCAGGACGAACTCATGTCCGCACAAGTAGCCCTTAATCCGGGCAATCCCGAGCACAAGTGCTAGAGCCTCTTTTTCCAACTGCAAGTAATTACATTCTGCCCTTGTAAGTTTCCTGGAGCGGAAACCAATTGGGTAATCAACACCATTGATCCGGTGGGAAAAAAACGGCTCCGAAACCTACTTGTCACGCATCACACTCCAGCTTCAACGGCTTATCAGGGTCAAAATGGGCCAATTTGGAGGCTTCTATCGACTTCTTGACTTTCCGAAAACATTCTTTCTGCTCTTGCTTCCACTGCCACCTGGCACCTTTGGCAAGAAGGACGTATAGCGGAGCAACCAGGTCGCCAGGTTCGGCAAGAATTTGCCGTATTAGTTGACAAGACCTAAAAATGCTTTCATCTCACTCACCGAAGTGGGCTCCGGCTGCGCTTTTCGGACGGCCTCGATGTTCTCCTCTTTTAGCCGCACTCCGTTAGCGTCGATATGATGACCGAGAAAGGCAACTTCGTCTTGCCGAAACTTGCATTTCTCCTTGTGCAAACGACCACCATATTCTCGCAATCTTTGAAGGACTTTCCGCTGCCGTGATAGGCCATTTCGCTCTTCTGCGACGATAATATCGTGGAGATACACCCGTACTCCAGGAATATCGCTCAGGACCGCGCCCATTCGTCTCTGAAATATGGCCGGTGTGGAACGTGGAACTTACGCCAAAAGGCAACCGTTAAAAACAGAAAAGACCTTTTTGAGTGAAAACTGCTACCTTCTGGGCGTCCCCATCCAACGGTAACTGATTGTAGGCCTGGTGCGGGTTCAACGTCGTGAAAACTTCCCCGCCGTTCAGCTTCGCAAAAATATCAGCCACTTGCGGCAACGGGCACTGCTCCATCGCAGTAGCCGCGTTGACAGTCCTCCGAAAGTCTTCCCAGATTCTGAGGGACCCATGTTTTTTTTAGAACTGGTACAACTGGCGTTGCCCACTCGGCGGTTTTCACTGGCGTAAGGACGTCTTGGGCTCTTAGCTCATCCAGCGCTTCCATCTTGTCCCTCAAATCATAGGGTACAGTGAGGGCCTTGAAAAGCCGCGGAACAATGTTTTCCTTCAGCTAAAATGTTACCGGCGGTCCCTTGCAAAGTGCCAGACCTCGAGCAAAGACATTTCTCAGCATGAAAACTCCGATTTCGTTAAAAGCCTTTATCATGTCTCTGCCACATAACGACGGTCCCGAGCTGTCGACTACTGTGGCCGTCCCTTGAATATCCTTCCCACCGCATCTGGCCGTTATGATTAGGTGTCCAAGCACTGGAAGTTCACCCACTAGGTAGGACAGTTTTAGCTCCGTGTTTCGTAACGGCTGCCACTTAATTTCGTACTTCCGAAACGCCGCTCCTGAAATGATGCTTACAGGTGATCCGGTGTCTACCAGCATTCTTAGAGGAACGTTATCCCAGCTGACGACTCTGTAAATGGGTTTTACCTTGCGGATACTTGCCTCTTCATGGAGGGCGGCCTCTATAGTGTACAAGGCCTCACTATCGTCCGAGGTTGTGCAGTCTTCAGCTGTAGTTGCATGCGCCTCTTGCCGTCGTACAACCGCATGTGGAACCTGCTGTCGGTGACTATACCTGGCTGATTGGCACATTCGGCTCAGATGGCTTCGTCTGCCGCACCTGCGGCACACCATGCGCAGGTATGTACATTCATCTGCGGCATCTTTTTCGCTACCACACTGTCCACATCGGCCACGTGTATCCGGCTGTGGCCGAAACTTTCCAGTCCGACTCCGTTGGCGTGCAAAATTGACGGCACCTTACTCCGTAAAGTGCATCACTTGGGCGTTCTGTGCGCCTTCTTGTGCCGAAATCGCAAAGCACTCTGCCTGTTCTATCGTGAGTTTCTTTTGCGTCAATAAATGTCGCCTAACCTTTTCATCGCACTCGCCACTCACAACGCAGTCTCTCAGCATTCGCTCCAACGATGCCCTGAAATTGCACTTCCCTGCTAGTCGTCTAATTTCAGCAATGAATTCCTGAACAGTCTCACCGGCTTTTTGTGCTCGCATGAAGATTACATAGCTGGCAGCCGTTTAGTTGTCTTCAGGGGTATAATGTTCTTCCAAATACCCGACGGCTTCATCGTAGCTTAGTTCGTTGACCTTCTTCGGGTGGAAACGCCCCTGAACTGCACCCACTGCGCTGTGCATGAGCGCCGATATCAGGAGTGCTCGTTTCTTCGTTTCGTCTACGATGTTATGGACTTCAAAGTAAGCCTCCAGGCGAACGCGATACGTCGGCCAGGTACCATCCGTATCTCCAAATTCTGGCGGCCACCCGGCACTCATGTTTGCGCGGGTCCCACCTTCGTCGCCACTGTTACGTGGCTAACGAGATGCCACAGGGAAGCCAGATGACGCCACAAGAACGATGATTTATTGAGCAGCTTGTTTTTTACCAAGCGCACGTGACGTTGAAGTGACGTGCAGTGATAAACTGCATACGGCTGACACATCAGAAAGTATGGAAGAACTAGCCGACCGACAAATACCGTCAAAGCATATTGGAATGAAATATCAGAAATTGGCTCACCCAAGTGCTTCGTGGCTACACTGCTCTCATGGCCGTTTGTAAGAGCGGTAATAACGTGGGGTAGCCAACCACTTCTTGATTCTGCAGATTCAACGGGCTCAATGGTGAATCTCATTTGTATGACTCCTTTCTGTTTAAAAATGGTGCGGAAAATCATAAATATTAATGCCACTATTACGTAGCTGCCCAATTGTTTTGATAAAATGAGAAGGTTTATTATTATTTGCATGTGCATGAACCATGTTCTTTATGACGAAAACGCATGCAGGGTTAGATAAAGTACATGCTCACGACTCGCAGGCCATTCTCGTAGGAAAGCAGGAGAGCTGATTGATTTATTGAGTCCTTGTACACTTCTCCGCTCGTATTAAGAATTAGCTGCAATAGATGGATTAGATTTTTTACTACAGCTTGAAAATGGTTACAGCAAAGAACACAACACATAAAAATAGCACGCAATTGAATAACTGCCTCAGCCACTACGCAACGTATATGCACATATGCTTGCGAAGCTTCAATAGCAGGCTATGTATTTAGAAAATGACGACTTACCTGAATTTTAGCGCCACCTATTGAGGTAATTAAACATCCGACACAAGCAAAAAACATCTTTCTTTACTTTTACATATTAATGCCCTCAGGGTCAGAGGCATTAAAGAGAGAAGTTGTCACAGTATAAAAGCAAACATGGCACTACAAAAGAACCTGATCATACATTTTTAGCTAAGAATGCAAAAAACGCAGTAGCAGAAAAGAGATCGAACTGAATGCCCTGTAAAATGCAAACATGTAGATATAAAATGTGGTTGATCCCCCTGTCATAGAGGAATCGGTATAACACGAAAGTGAAACGTCTTTGCACATGAGCGGCAATCTGGCAAATCGAGGGTAGGGAGATGGGTTCGGTACTCTGGACTCCCCTTTTCGTGTACATATAAGCGGCACCTCTGCACTGTACAGGGATCCTCGACAGTTACACGCAAGCGAAAGCTCTCGAACGACACATTTCTCCCGCGACAATGCCCTGAACGCGCGACCAGGAGCGTCTGCAATAGGCGAAACCTTGCAAGCCTAACCCAACTGTTTGTCTGCTAATCGTTTTCTGAACGTAGTACACTTCCCTGTGAGAAAGGCGCAGCATTTGCTTGCCGACGGCCGTCTTTGCGTTGCTGGAGAAAAGCGCGTCACGACGCTACTCGCCATCATATACGTAACACATGACAAATTATGTAGCGGCCGAGGCTGAAGTAACGCGCCGGCAGAAAGCCGAAGCGTGCGCGGCCACAGAGGCGTCGAAACTACTGAAACGCTAAAAGCCGGCGCGCATATTAACGCGACAGTTTACGACTTCCTTCCGTCGTTTCTAGTTGGCGATACCACCAATGAGAATGAGGAGTGCAGTGAAAGGGAGGCGATGTTAATTTAAGAGCCATTTTGCTTGCGAAATAAGTTTGCTTTAACCGGATATCAATGAGATGCAAATTGTAAACGGGTCTAGTAAATATATAAAGCCCGTCTCTTGCTGCATATTGCATGTCAATAGGTGGCGGGGTCGGTAGCGCTTCCAGCTCCTACAGCGGCACCCCGGTTGTGTGTTGGTACGAATCCCAGCAGGTGGTACTTTTTTCAATCTGAAAGGTGTGTTTATTTTTCAGATATCTGCTTCCGTAACGGAAGTACGTCACAGATTTATTGGTGGACTCCGGCATAAGACACTTTCGTGTTAATAAAGGCTTCGTATACAGAGTAGGCCAGATTATACAATGTTAGCTAAAGCTGCTCGAAATAAAAGGTTATGATGAATTGATAAGATATCTGTAGGTAATATAGCATAATTGCGGGATGCATATGTGACGGTATATCCTGGAAAAACGTTTGGTGTCACGGGCGTGCAATTTATTTTTGGTTATTGTGACGCTCGTTTGCTACTACTGTGCTATTTCCATGTTAAATTTGGACGCGAGTCTGCTGTAGGCTGTATAAGCATTTAACTTTCGAACACCACACGAGGCACCGTGTGGAACTCTGGCTTTCTAGATATGAATGTATATCTACCAGAGAGGCCAGCATTTTGACATCTTCTGGTGAAACTTTGCAGTACTTTGGAGTCTGAAGGTCTCGTTGCGTTCGCGTTTCCTTAATATAACTTTAAGATGAGGAGCTTAGGGGAAGATGGATGCATGAATTGATGAACAGATCGCAAAAAACGATTTAGAACAAGGAATGTCGCAGGACCAACGTTTGGGTAAGTGGACTTATGCGTATGGGTGTTAAGTCGCCGCTCTGATGAAGACAAGTCCACTTGTCGAAACGCTGGCTCCCGCGACATTCCCTGTTCTAAATCGTAAGTTGCGATCTGTTCATCGATTTAAGATGAGGCTAACACAAGCGGGCTCGTAATGCGTGATTTTCGTGGCATCACTTTTGGCAATGTATGTATGCAGTGCAGTGAGTGCTCCAAGTTTCCGTGGAGGCTGCAGAAAGCTAAAACCTAAACTAGCACCAAAGCAAATATTAACGTCAACAGGTACATTTTATTTGCATTTTCCCTTGCAGTAGGAAGGATGGATGTCATTGGCAGGCAAGAAATTTTTTTCGACCCACCTGTTTGCGCAAGTTGTCGCCTCCACCTTCGTAAATAACTTCAATATTTTTTGCAAAAGGAGATGCCTTTTGTAAATTCAATATTATACCCTCGTTGACATGAAGAACATAAGAGTTTTGAGCGGATCTTTCTTCGAGTATTCTTGGGTACACGATTGCGTCTGAAACACCTGGTGCAGTTCAATGATGTGACAGTTAAGAAGTTGCTTAATTTTTTTTAGTTTTGCTTAAAAATATAGACGCCTGTATAAGCTACACCAACATACGTTTTAAAATGCTCGCTACAATTTAAAGGGGATTGCTTGGGGAAGTACTACTGTTAGTTTCATTAGACGGAAAGAACATTTTTACGCGTATGGGTGTTAAGTAGACATTATGAATTCAGGACACAACTTATTGCAAAGAGCCCGAGATTCTTACATTGATGATTTTTATTGTACTGCTCTTTCGATGACATAATCGGTTAGCAACCCTAAATAATATATCTGTTTCTTAACCTAGATTGACCCAGTACGTGACGCGGTTTTCCGTGATGCACTGAGAACGTGCAGTAACCCCGCGGTGCATTGCAGTCTAATATCACGATACAGAGCCAGTAATGAGCAACAAATACGGCTCCTCGAGATTGCAGGCTACAAAGACAGTTCAAAGTGCAGATCACTTTAAGAGCCCGCCTTCTCGTCCCGAGGTGGCGGGCGACGCACAGACAATAAAAGCTGTTGCACTTGATCCACTGTTCACGCTGCTATGTTACAGTGATCACAGGAACGAGAATACAGAGATAAGGAAAGTAGCTATTAAATAAAGGAAGGCAACAGACCAAATAAATAAATAAATAGAGATAATTCTCAGTTTGCGTAAAAAAAGGCCACTACCCCCTCCTTACAGGATAGTGATTATGCAAAGCACAACACACAAATGAAAAAAATGTTGCAGTGGCTTAGCCCGGCTATGCCAGGATATACGTAGCGTTAGCAAAAGTTCACCTGATTATTCTTAGCTTTACTGGTTGTCTAGATTGTCTAGGATTAGCTTGATTGTCATGCTTACTGCTGCTCCAATGACACACACGCGGTATAGGTATTATGTGGCACATGTATATTTATTTTTGCTCAACGTCACGTTGCTTCTCTATTGCCACAAAGACGGCTCGGTGATCAGTGAAGTAACACGCTGCCGTCTCTATGGCCCCAACACTAATTGCCAGGCAACTACTTCGGGATCCGATGAGTCAAGATTCTCCGCTCCTCTGCGCTGTTGAGCAGCATTTGCGCTCTCCTTCTCCATGGCTTTACTACACTGGCAAACGCCAGTCAGAAGCGCAGCGGCTCCAGCGCAGTGTCAGACGGCGACTGCACAGTGAGCGCGCGCCGGCGCCAGTGCGTCTACCACGGCTACGACGTCACTCCTCTGGAATGCGCAGACCGGCGGCGGTGAGTCGCGCGCGGCGGCGGCGGAGTGCGCGAGAGGTGCGGGCTCCGGTGCGCAAGCTGTGTGACATCACTGATCCTTGCGCATGCGCAGCACGGCTCTTGATGTGCCGCGCGAAACGGGCTTGGCTAGGCCAGTGTAGCTAACGCTACAAAAAAAAAATGGCAGAACCGACGTGCAGTGGGAATCAAGGAAATGCGAAGCCCGCATCAGGAAGCTAGCTGTTACTCTTTAAAATCACCGTAACAATACGAGGCGGAGGGATATAGCGCACAGCAAACATATATAGAAATTACATATGCACTCACGTACCTTGAAAAGTTGCAAGGGTGTAGAAGTATTAGTACATAGTTGCGTAACTATTTATGTTCGCTTGCTGCAGTGGGTGCTTGCTGCAGTGGGTGGGAGTGGGCGACATGTATCACTGTCGAGGGCAACAATAAGGGCCATTTCTACAACGTATTCTTTACCCTGTTTTCCACATGCATGCCCCAATATTACCCGATCAGCAATTTAAAATTGTATTAAGTAAGTTGAGGAGGAGGGAGACTGACGGGTCTTCATCGACCTTGCTAGGCAACGCCGCTGGATCTGTAGTCTGTGGTATACCTGGGCACTCGGTGCAGTAATGCTTAATGTTCCGGCAATCAAGCCATTTAACTATAGCTTGAGCTACGGGGCCCCGTCTCTTACGCAACTGTACTAGCGTCTACACACAGCAAACAGCATGACCTTCGGAATTCGTTTTATATGTCAGATTTTTCGGTATATTTGGATCCACGTTTAACGAATTCATGTACCTAAATTTTGCTATACTGAACATTGTAAAGTCGGGTGAAGACACGAGGCTCGCTTCTCGAATGCACGGCTCTCAGAACTTTTAAAAAGCTTTTGTGATGCCACGCTGAGAGTCGTGCGCACATTGTGGCTGGTAATAATAATAAGTCAGTCACGTACGCTACGTAGAATATCCTTATGAACCACAGGCACTCAATAGGAACTTTTCCTACATTGTAGAAATGCGCGCGCATACCGCGCCTCTTAATCGCGCCTCATTTGAAGTGGGAATTTCTCAACATCGCCTTTTCTTTCAAATGATATTCTGTGCTTAACGCAGCCACAACATCAGTCATCATTATTTTGCCTTTCTCAACCCCTGCTGCAGCGACGCTGCTCTGGCGCGACGCTCTGGTACCTCATTGCATGTGTGCGTTCATAAATCGCAAGGACGAAGTTCGACATGTCTACGTTATATAGAGCACATTTCACAGATATAATGTCAAATAATGTAGCCAAGAAAATAGCGAAAACATTTCTCTTTAGCCGTATTCGATTTAATGCAGTCAAAAATGGTCACGGATATCGCAAGTATTCCGGGAAGTAAGGCTTTTGCATGCAATGTGGCTGTGTAATTATGAAGATAGCCATTAGCTGCTTCTCACTGTAATTTTTAGGGGCAAAAGAGGAGATAAGAAGTTGAAACCTGGCTTTACTGCAAAGCTATATAGCCGTACTCCCGAACGGCTTTGTCTCCGCAGGCAAGGATGCGGCTAGAATATAGAGGATGTGCAGACAGATAGTCAACTCGGCAAAGTTAAGCTTAGTTGAGCCTGGCGAAGTCACGCTAAGCACGGTTGAGACTTTCGAATCTCATTCTTGACTGCAAACAAAGAAGGGTGACTGGGGAAAAAAAGAAAGGAGAGAAGTGAAAGGAGCAGGAGGCAGATTAAAGCGTTGCACAGCTTTGTAAAGTGTTCGGTAGGAGGAAAACAAGGAGAGGGCCGAGTGAAGCCTACCATCGCTTCCTAGAGGGTAATATAGCAATGGATTCGGAAAAGGAATGGCGGCTGAGGAGGTCGGAAAGAAATAGGTTGTAGAGTAAAGCATAGGATAGCCTTGTGTAGTGTAGTGAGGGAGCGGAAAAGGATGTGAGGATGGGGTGGAGGGAAAGGGGTAAGAAGTAGTTGCAGCACAGTATGCGCAGGTACAGAATACTATAACAGGGGAAGAAAGAGAATTGAGGGTGAGGTGGAGGAAAAGGTATAGGGGAACTACCAATCCCTCTGCATCCTCAGTATTCGCACTAGCGTGTAACCACGGCAGATCCACGGAGTAGCGGCGCAAGCCAAGTCGCAGGTCGTTAATGTGCATCTGAAATTCAAGCGACGTCAAAGTGGGTAATCGTTCGGGGTGTCGTGCACAGCTTCTTAGTCCGACCACCTTCACACCGTTGATTGGAGGCCTTATTCTTTTCCGCGTGCACAAAAGGTTCGCACATGAACATCCCGATATCTATTTTTGTGTCTGAAAAATCGCTTGGTTGTACTACTTAACCTCACGGAATACCCTTAAATGATGTGATAAACATAATGCGTTCAGGCAACCCGCAGCAGAATTTTCTATTGTTGTTGCAGGCGCTCGTAGACTAAAGTTAGATTTGTCTACAGCGCGCTGTATGCAAAACTCGAGTGGAGGTAGCTGCGATCCCTGTGAGTCATCAGTAATTAACTATTTCAGGGAAACATAAGGCTTAATCGAACTCAGATTCCATGTCGTATACTGTGACTGCTTACTACGTCAGAAACCTTACTACAGTGATTTCAACACATGTGTCACTTAGGCGCAATATAAGCACACATCTCTGACCACAAGCTTTTGGCGCTGCATATTGCGTCCTGTGCGGTACTCAGTACATTAATTAGCACTGGCTTGGCATTGGGTGCCGGGATATTGAGCCTCGCATCACAGAACAGCATATGTACCGTTTGAACATAATCTCGATAATATCTCTGTGCGTTCGCATAATTGCTTGAAGTCACAATAGATTGCTATTACAGTCCCATGTGTGTGGGTACTGGGTATAAAAGCTGTAGTCGTGACAGAAGTCTTGGCTTCCCAGCAGAATGACCATATCCTGCCTTCGTGCCAATGTAGCATATCCTGCAAATGTAGCACATACATATCATCACTTAGTCATGCTCCAGCTAGGCTCCGAAGTATCTGATTTCCGGGGTTGCAGCTCCCATAACCAACTTTGGCTATGAGAGAAGCCGTAATAGAGCGCTACGGAAAGTTTGACCACCAGGGGTTCTTTAACAAGCACTGACATTGCACGGTACACTGGCCTCAACATTTCGGCTCCATCAAAGTGCAGCCGCCGCGGCGTGGATACAATCTCACGACCCTCGAATGAGCAGCGCAGTACCTCAGCCACAAGACCACCGTGGCGGGGCGTATTTTAGTAGCTCCAAGTTTTAGTAGCTGCAACGCCAATATGAGTTTTGCGAGAAGTTAGTGTTAAAACAGGCTGTTATCAACCATTTTCGAGGAAAACTTACTTGATTGTGAAGCTGTAATATGCTGTAGTCTAAACCAAATGCTCACTAAAAGGATTACGCAGTGCATATTCAGCATGTAGGAACTGCTCGTCATTTCAACCTATTTGAGTTGTAGGCGCACGAAACAGGATACAAGTGGAGCACCCTACTAACGCTTGAAGAACAGAGACTGTTTAAGTGCTTGCCAGCTCGCCATCCTCTTTCGTTTAATGCTACTTATCCCGGCCTAAACCATGTACGTGACCTGTTTAATGCAGAATAAAATAATAGGAAATAATTAAACGAGGGTCATTTAACGTGACATTAGACCGGCTTGTACTAATAAGCAGTTGTTGATCGTGCATCTTAAAGCGTCATCGACATTTTCCTTGGCTTTCCGTACTTCCCGTACCATAGCTAGTTCTCTGCCTCCCTAAGGCATATAAATTAACTTCCGAATCTAAGCAGCACGTATGTTGCAAGATACTTGAGGGTGAATTAGACATGTTCACTTCAAAGAAATTCTTAATGTGCGTGCACGAAGCTGACAGGGTGTCAAACGAAAAGCACTACGATAACGAGGCGTTATTATTCTCAGTGGGCCAGGTCCACATTAAGCATAAATGAGAAAGCGTAGTTCATTGCTGCTGGCATTATGGTCCAGGCTGTTAGAATTGCCTATCGTCAGTGCAATGACGTCACCAGACTACTTCAAAGTCATGCTGCAGATCAAATTTATGCAGCCCTATATAATCGTAATTAGGAGTAACGATAGGATCTGCCTCTTACAAATATATAGGACAATAATTGGCTCATTTTGATTGAACCATTTTCAAAATGCTTGGATTTGATCCCCAAAAAAGAGCCTGCATATTACTGCACAGCAATGTCTCCATACTTTGCGAAGAATTTAACGTCACGCATTTGTCATCGTTCGTTACATCCGCTGCAGAGTGGAACTAATGGCCATGCATCCTGAGGATACATGGCTGGGCCTTTGGGAGCCCCTGGAAAATATTTCCGAAGCTCTTACTTTAGCTTGTCGACAAGAGGGCACCTTTAATTTTTCTTCCACTGCGTGCACTTCAGAAGTTGATTCTTCTTTGCTCGCTCTAAGTCAGCGCACTGTTCGGGATCACTTCGTCTAGGCATGTATCGGCCCCCAATCTCTTCATTTCCATCGTCTTCTATTACAGATGTACTGTCTTTCACATGAAGTGCGTAGAAGCACGGTGTGATGATGTGTGGATGCGCGGGTTCGGTTATGCCAGAACAACACAGTGCGCCGTGCGGTGGCGACTCGGTGATGACCTGTGCGACGTTTTGAATTTGCGCGCCATGCGGGGGCGAAATGTGTATGTGCCGTGCGGTGGCGAAGAGGACGGCGATCTGGTGCGCGTGTGGGTCTAGAAAGCGTGGCAGTGCGAGAGCTGTGCGCGGGCATCGGAAGATTCCAGGGCTGTCTCCTTCGCTGGGCGTCCGGTCCATGGGAGAACCAGCAGGCCTACTTCCTGTTGCCTTGGCGTAATCGAAGCACTCCCGCCTGTTCCACCACGAGAGGAAGATCGGGCCAGGGACCGGGCACGAGGCCGGGCCAAGCCTTGCCGCTTTGTACTCACGGTCGCACTGAGGGTTCGTCTACGACCACGCGGGGCCGAGTACGTCTTCGCGGAGCACTTCCAGTGGGCCGGAACTCCGGGATCAACGGCCGCGCCTCTATACATGACCACGGCGCTCACCGAGCTACGTCATCGGACTCTCGACGACTTCGACTCGGTGACATCGTTGGCTACTTCGTCTTCACCTCTGAACCGTATGAGCATCTTTTGACTCTCGCGCGTAGCGGACAGGATATGGATTTTTAACTGTGTTCGTCAACTCTTTTACGTCGTTCGCGTGTGCAATTACGTTCTACGTGTGCTTGTTCACCTGCGTGCTGCGTCGTTCTTTCTGGGGCGAATTCTGAACACAAACTTAACATTACACACGGTAATCAAGCAACTAGCATACATCGAAGAACTTGGATGCGCTTATATTTGTTGTTTGGGCCACGTCTGCCCACAGCACCAGTTGAGTGCATCTGACTCTGATTCAAGTAGATGCAGCACCTGGCTCACCTTTAGGGGCGAAGCTCCTCTTAGTCTAACCTTGTCCTGCATCAGGCGTCAGGCGTAACCGGCGTGCCGGGAGGCACGCGCTCCCCCTCGGCGCGTGCCTCTCTCTCTCTCACTCTTCCATCTGCTGTCTTGTGTGTGTGAGAGAGAGAGAGAGAGATAGACAGAGAGAGAGCGAAAGGCGCGCGTTGAGTATGGAAACGCTCTTTCTTAGATGAACGCTCTACCAGCTCGCAAAGAGGGAGAACGCGCCCTCACCCGCGAGAGACAACGTTGGCGCAGGCAGCGTCTCCTAGCGAGTTTCTTGATTGAGAAATACCGACTGCTCGCGTTGGAGAACCGTTCACCGGCCACCCATATATATATATATATATAGGCACTGGATCTTGACTTGCAATGAAGTGCCGGTGGGAGATTTCACTTGTGCGTAGTTGAACCATAAGGATTCGTAGCGTGCGCATTAACTAAATTAATCCGGAACTCGGAACGATCAACGATGAACCTCCCGAGCTTCGCCCACTCATCATCATTCACTCCGTGGATATGGTGTAATTTTTTTTATTAGAAACTGTTTTTTGAGTGCATGTTACAATCAGGAATTGAGCTGCTTCAGTTTTACATATTATTCAAGTTAAAGTAATCTTCTGTACTTGAAGTTCCCGTCAAATTTCCCCTGTTTCCTTTTCTGGTTCGCGTTGTTACCGAAAAAAGCTCCTCAAATCATAACGGAGGGTTCTCGCAGAAGCGCGTGACCAGTAAATATATATATGTTAAAATGAGGATATCAGCAACTCCCATTCCAACCAGCCCAAATGCGTGCCCTTCTATAACTCCCATTCGTTCCTTTGTCCAGGCCGCTCGCTTTCTGTCTTCTAACTTTGTACTTATCATTTTTTGTTCCATTGCACGCTGTGGTGTTGTTAATTACATCTCGAGTTTTTCTTGCTATCTGACACGTTTCTGTTCCATGCATTGTTGCTGGGACAATTCAGTGGTGACACAATTTTGCTTTAGAAAGAGCGGTAAGTTTTCACGCAATAATTGGGGATGTCTTCGTATCCCTCCGGCACGTCATTGTACTACGGGTAATTCCTTTGATTGCGATAACAATTATATGTAAAGTCTCAGCGGGTTTTTGCCGTCGCCGCCACCGTCATATCCCGTAGAAAGTCCAAGCTGATAACCCCCCCCCCCCCCGCGCATCGTACCTTATACCCGCAGGCAAAAGCACGCGAGCTGGACTGCCGAACGTGGTAGCAGCAGACATCAAAACGAGCCCGGCCCATCTCCGTAGCCCGGAGAGCACGTGCGATAACATCACCCAGCTCGGGAGGCCTACGTCGAAACGATGGGGAAACGCCCCGCCCGTCTTTAACGAGCTTGAAAAAGCGCAAGTGAAGGAGGAGGGGTCTCGTTCGAGCAGCCACTTTGGACATTGCACGGTCGCCATCGCTGGCGCTCGCTCTATCTTGGCAGCCATCAGACGTGCTACGCACTGCGTAGCAGTGCCTTGGTCGTGTTCTCCGTTCGAGGCGTCTCGCATAATATATACAATGCCCTCGCCCCATTCTTGATCAACATCTTCTTAAAGAAATTCTTAATCAACGTCAGCGAAGGGCATTGTAGGTGGAGGAGGAGAAAGGAAGAAGAAAGGCCGGGAGGTTAACCTTGGACATTGTAAAATTATTAAGTAATTATTGAACAAATGTTGACAGGCATGTTGACGGGAATGTTCATAATTTTCCGTTTAATTTAGTTTGAAAATTTATGGACAACTGAATTTACGACGAAATCTTCCTTTGGTGTGGAAAATGGCTGTCGCCTTGAAAACCTAATATGAAATGAACTATGTCAACATTGAAAAATTGTTGAAACATTGTTGACAAAACATGACTAAACATAGTAAAGTCTTTATTTATCCTTAAGGAATTTTCGGACTGCAATCTTGAAAAATTGTTGAGAAAACGTTGGGAAACGCCAGATGCCAGCATCAAATCTAATGGTTTTAGTGAAAACTCATCAAGAACACGGCATCATCACATAATTATATATCCAATTATAAGTGTCGCCCCCCCGCCCCCCCCCCCCGGTGGGTATTGTACTTTTTTCTCTACATTGAAATAGGCATAAACACTATACAAGCCTACACACTTGGTTTCACCAAGTCTTATTGCTGGGATGACAGTACAGATAGGATTCAAAACAAAGTTGCGCATAAAAGTGAATGCAAACATAGTTTCTGAAACACAAATACCTGTCTGTATCGACGAGAAGAGTGCTTCAGTTGTTTTAAGTCATATTTAAGATCGATATAAAATGGAAAAATTAAAAAGCTATGCATGAAATGAAATTGGAAAGGGAACGTTAAAGAATATTTTAATTCATTATGTAAAATAATATAATAAATACCACATTACGTGCGCTCTGGATGGGTACTTCCAACTTTTACTAGAGGTATGTTACCACAGAGAACGCGAGGCCTAAAAATGAAATAGTTCTTATGTAATACTGTACAAAAGATCTTCGAAATGTGGCTGGAAAATCATAATCCTTCACTCATTATCAATATAGGAGCTTTTTATATACATTTAGAGAACTTGATGCAATGTGGACGCGCTGATGGTGCATATTGGGGATGTGGTGGAGCACTTGGAAAACTGAACGTAGTGAAACACTTGGACCATTCAAAATGTGGCAGTTGGCAAATTGGCGACATGGCAGAGCACCTGAGACATTCTTGATATGGTAGATTGGTTGGTACACTATGGCAGAGCGCCCGGTAAATGCCTAAGATGTAGGATGACAGTGCAGCACAACACATGTGACACCTAATTTTAACATGTCGAACAGCTGTTACCATGGGAAGGTGAGCAACTTTTCGCAGACTTTAGTAAATGTTTTTGTAATAAGTGATATAACGGTTATAGGGCAATCCTATATATGGATACTATATGGATACAATGTTAAGTAAACATACGTCTGATGTGTCATTTTCAGAAAGTGAAATTAAAATGTACTATGCGAAAAATCTTAAGCGACATTGCAAATTTCATAGAACTTTGTGATGGCATGCTCGCTACGTAAAAGGAGTAAAAGTGAAAGATATTCTAAAACGTAGGAATTGTTTACATACGAGTTGTTTGCGTTGCCGCCATGCCCCATATGTATGTATATATATACATATATATATACATCGATATCTCCAAAGAAAGCACCCAGCCTGTGCTACGTCGCCCCAAGGGACATCACACAGAAGCTGGCTAGTAGTTTACTTAAATAGGTTACCTGGTAGTGATGTGAATACGTCACGTGACATCTCCCAATATGTTTGTTTATTGCGTGCAACAATAATCGATTCGCACCAAGTATGAACTCCCAATGTCCCTGGGATCTAGTTGGTAAAGATTGGCCTGTTGAGCTGCTTTTATCTCCGCAGGAATAATGTAATGGGTACTGTAGATTGTTTTGAAGGCTATTGCTATGAACGTGCTGCGGCTGCCTTCTAGTTCGATCACTCTCACCAGCGCGCAGCCGCTCCAGACCACAGATCCCACCGTCGCAACGATACCGCTAAATTCTTTGCGAGAGCGAAGTCAAGCAGCTTGAGCTACGGTTGATTAAAATATGTTCAGTTTCGTTCAGCTTTTGTAGATATGCATTACGTGCATCATTTTGTGCTGGGGCTGTTGCAGTAAGAGCAGCCATTAAAGAATGCGCATCAAAGTAAGCTCACACGCACAAGGGACGGAAAACACAATTTCTGCCTAGTGAGTAAACTGTACCCCAGGAGCTTTTCTAAAGGTAAAGTGAGGAGTAATCTGGTGTTTGCACAATGCAGCATTCATAAGCCCGCACCTTCGATTCTCTTCACACCGTAGTCGATCGTCGCTGACATTTCTCAGATAGCCTATTGCTCTGTGTTTGATGGAAAGCTTTCGAATGTGTAGGATCCCAACGTGCGGCTTGAGCATACGGAACCCCGAGCTCGTGAAAGAGTTCTCTTATCAGACACCCCGGTACACGGTATGGAAAGATACGCAATTATTCCCAGAAGTACCATAATACTATGCGCATCGGTATGTGTCACTGAAACTCCTCCAATCCACCTTGAGCGGGAATCAGTTACAACTAGCGCCGTCTTGCCGTGTGATGTCCCTCGTCTTGAATGTGTAACCTCGGGCACTCTTTCCCTGTCTCCGGCCTATTTACAGGTGTTTTCTGGCGGCATGGAGAATGCTTGGCAGAATTGCTGCAGATAGTGGCGTCAAGTTGGAAGTCCTTGTGTGAAGTGGGCCACCAAAACACACACCTTGGTCTAGCCTTCAATAACATAATCCTTATGATAGCCACGCAGTAGCATCACCACCTTCTCGTTTGCTACAACATGTATTACCAAGGGTGACCCTGCTGCATTCAATCCTTTTCTACTAACAGCTCAAGCCGCTCCTTAACATTCTCATTGTTTAATTACCCCTATAATGCTTCGAGGCCGAGCATTGTGTTCGTACCGACATGCTTCAGAGCTGATATCTGTTGCCGTGTGTTCTTGCAAATGCTTCGTAGGCACGGCGAGAAAGTTCCGCTGATCAAGGGACCGAATAATTCACCAGATGTCTTCGACTTCCGCTGCGTTTTGTAGTTGTATGGGCTACCCCGCTAGAATACATCCGCGTTTTACTACATTGACCCGGCCCACACTTCTCGCTGTATTATATGTGACGAGAGCTCGTTTCTACATCCGAGCTGCTGTTACCACGTGCGTTGGCTGGTTTGCCCTTACGAGACCTAATAAAGGCTTCTAATCTTTAAGTAGAGCTACCTTTCTCCCAATCAAATAGTGCTTGAACTGTGACGCAGTAAACCTGGGCCCTCTCACCTCCTTCAACCTGTGAATTATTCTCTGCCAAAATCAGCATTCGGTGCCCGCATCGTATCGGTCGATACTTCCCATCAGCTCCAGAAATCAGTGTCGTTCCTCCCCCGTATGGGCAACCATCACATTCCAAGCACGGGTCTGGGGACACGTCAGCTTGCCCCAGCGCTGGTGCGGTACCTAAAGCCTTTTCTCCTTTTCAGATACATGTTTTCCTAATTTTCTCTGTGCCTTTTTTATTTTTTCACTTAATGCCGGTACAGAGAAGCGAACAGTGCGTGCCTGCGCTCGGCGAGCTGGAAGAGGAGTCAAAGACGCCGACGACGACGACGACGAGGCTGGAGCACGCGAACTGTTGCGCGAGCGGAAGAGCATGGCGGAGAAGTGAGAAAAAGATAGAGAGGAGACGGACTGTAGCGTTCGACACAGTCGGGTGCCCGGGCTTGAGTGTCGAGATCCTTCCAGCGGCCCACGAGTTCGATCTCCGGGCCTCACATGGCCGCCTGTGTGTCCTCCCCATCTCGTCTCCTGCTGCAAGGCTGCTGTGGCTCCAGCAGCATTCACCAAGCCTCGGCGTTCTCCTGCACGCTCGTCGCCAGGCAACGGTTCTCCGGCACCCTCCAGTCGCCCGTCCCGCGAGAGGATGAGCCGGTGTCGGCCGAGGCTGTTGTTTGTTTTGCTGCCTTGTTTATCCGCTCTTCTAAGTGTATATGTGTGTGTATGTGTACTGCGCGTCTTCTCTGCATACAAAGTGCCATTCGGAACGCACAAGCCAACTCTTCTTCGAACCTCTCAACTGTTCTTCGAACCTCTCATGGCATTCTTATACCACCTTGTATGTTTTCAGGGTTCTTATCACCAGATGACGACAACCTTTCGTCTGCTCCCAGTAAAGGTAGGTTCACTCATTCATTCTGGGTTATCATACGATGCGGTATGGGACCATGCTTAGGGGAAAAGTGGTGGAAAGGATAACGGAGAACAACATACTCAAGAAATTTACTCTATAAGCTACGCACCCCCTTCGCAATATTTTGACGTTGGGGCGACGATTTGTGTTTTGTTCAATCCCTTTTTGGTGGCTTTCACCGTCGTTGTTATGGGCATTCTGAAGAATCAGTGTTACTGAGAGCGTCTGACCCGCATATAATCTTTGGGCAGCATTCAGGAAACGGGCCTTCCTCTTCACAACTAGAAGAAATAAGAGAATTATTGTCCGCACAAGCGAACAATAAAAAAAATAAACGCGTTGTAGAAATAGCGCTTTTCGTGCATAGTTAGAAATTTAACTTTCGAGGAGAATATATTGGCGGAACAGTCGATGAGGGCGTAATGCGTCTTGAGAAAGTCCAGCCCAAGTATGAGATCGTGAGGGCAACTGGACAGCACTGTGAGTAGGAAGGGAACTTGGGGGTCAGCAATGCCTATTCGCGCGGTGCACATTCCAGTGACGGTGACAGTTCCACCATCGGCGACGCGTATATACAGCTCGAGTGCTAGCAGGCGTGAGAACTTTTCGGAGGCGGCGGCATAGGTGAGCGCTCATTATAGACAACTGGGCTCCTGTATCAATCACTGCCGTCAAGGGAACGCCGTCAACGTTTACGTCAATAAGGTTCCGGTTCGTTAGGAGCGTCAACGGAGGATTTGAGCAAGATGAAAAAAATGCAGCGCTGCCTCCAAGGGCTGCATGGTCTAGGTTTCCGTCCCGGAAGGGCCGTAATTGGTCGGGGAAAAATAGCGCCCAGTTGGGGGCGACGGCGAACGGCGGCGTTGAGGCGACGGTGAACGAGCGGTACCGCGGTTGATAGGTGCGTCAGAAGTAGGGTGCAAACGGCCGCGCGAATAGCGGCGACGGTCTACATATGGGCGAGAAGGAAAAGAGTTCCAATGCGGCGGCGTCCGAGACATGCGGCAGTGGTAGGACACATGACCAGCTCGGTGGCAGCGGAAGCAGATCTGCTTGTCGTCGCCGGTCCGCCATCCAGCTGGATTGCGGGCCCTGGGAGCAAAATACGTGTCATTGCGCGGAGTGGGCACAGGGACCGGTCTGAAGTCAGGTCTGAAGACAGAGCAGGCGGTCGGAAAACGAAGGTCGGCAATTTCTTGCCACACTACTGCCTGGATAAGTGAAATTGCGGGGTTGCATGGTCAATGGTACCCTCGAGTGGTCGTGGTGAGTATGGGGCCGGATTCGCAGCTTCAAGTTCTCGGCGAACGATACGCGTCACGTTTTCTTGAATGGGGATCGTGGCACGGTGGTCGGCGCAAGAGGATGAGGTGGCTGCGTTAGGGAGACGGTCAAAGTGCGGCACGACGCGGCGGCTTTGGCTAACTCAAAGCGGCGGCATTCTTTAAACAAGTA
>CM023488.1:54002234-54033586 GCA_013339685.2 Hyalomma asiaticum
GTATCGTCGAAAACAATGCACCCATAATCATACTTTAGCTTGGAGCAGTACACTGCACAAACATTGATGCAATAAGGGTCGTCATGTTGCTGCACACAATTATGTCAATGGATACAGCATTCTGAACAGAGCGTTAGTAGTGAAACAAACTACTACAAATTGGATGCCATGAAAAAACCGTGCTCAAAATTGACAACATCAAAGCTTAACTGGAAGAAAATACAGATGGGGATATAAATTCAAGTTACCAATGGCTAAAAAGAAAAAGGACAAAAAATACGTCATATACTGTTAGGGGACGGAACGACAGCGCAAAAAAAGACATTTCCCACCTGGGATAAGTTAGGGTAAGCATGGGTTTTCAGGTGATATGCCGTTTGTGTAACCGCAAAAGTTTCATGGGATAACTTGGCTGCCATGCATTCGGGTAGGCAATTTCATAGCTGTGTGGGACGTAAAAGCGCTAATGATAATGTTATGTATGAAGTTTTATTTGCCAAAAGCAGCTATGAATATGAGACGCGCCCTGCGTTCGACAGCTCCGAAGTAATGTTGACAACCCGGACTCCATTAACATGCACCTACATGTGAGTGCGCGGTTGTTTGAGTTTTGAACCTCTTGCAATGTAACAGCCGTGACCGGGATTCCATACCGCCCACTCGAGCTTCACAAGCCAATGTGTCGCCACTCAGATACAGCACAGGCGAAAACGGCAATGAGTTGAATGCGTCAGTATTGCCGTAAATACGCGGGAATATTATTTAGGTTTTCTGCTATGTAGGCGACTTGTGCGATAAGGTTTATGGATCTAACAGATTATGGTCACACAGGTACAGGCATTTCTGAATTATCGGCTGAAGGGTAATGTCAGGACGTTTAAAAGCAGTTCGATAGAAATACAATTTCGTTTACATTAAACTGGAGCGGTGATCAGAACTCTGGATAATAAAGCGAGCGGCTTTACTTTGACTTCAGCTGCACATACATGGTGTTTGAAGCGTTCGACCACATCGGCAAAGTTATCAAATTACACACAAGCGATTTTATATTACCAACTCATGTATACTTACTCTTATTATCATTTGCGGAGTTTAATGGTGAGGAAAACGCAGCGTATATGATTGAACACAGAGCTAGTGCAGAGAAGGCATTCGTCTTCGGACTTATTGGTTTCTTTATTATCTGAAAATTGGGTTCCATCATTGTTATCTGCTGGTGTTTCTGTGGCGTAGAAAAAGCAGCAGCTTCATGTAATAGTACAAAAACAATGATCAGCGGATACAGTGGCGATAATTGGCGCGTTTACGTGTAAACGTACAAGCTTTTAAGTATATAAAGATGCACATCCAGAAAGCCCAAGAGAAACGATGGGGACATATTCCACCAAACACTTCTTAAAAGTCATAAGCATGCAGAAAGAAAGCAAACAAATAAACACCATGCAATCCGTTTGTGTAAAAACATGAGTAGGGACGAACTATTTGCGCTTGGAGGGTTCATGCATATGGAATACAGCACACAGGATTAGAAAGAAACGCTCAAGTTATCGCTAGCAGTTCCAGACTTAAGAGTCTATCAGTAGTATAGAACAATGCTCTCGTTGCCGTATGAAATGCGCCTAACGACCTAAAAGAGCACAACACACAGCACATGTATTCTCGTGTGGAATGGAACTTCTTTCGCGCTATTAGCATTAGAAGAATCTCTGCCGGCCATTTGTACTGCGCCACGCAGTGCATGGTCAGAACTTTCACATATCGCGAAGGTGCCTGCTGAAGCTTCAATAAACTGGGAGATTCTGGAAAATTTGTTCCTTTATGGTAAATTCCGGGTGGTTAGAAAGGCGTTACAGACGAAGGCACCTGAAATGCCGCTTATATGGGGCATGGTAACAAGAGCGTCGGGTATTCCCACACCGAATGCATTGCCTACATCGGGAAGTTGTGTTAGCGTATGCAGGTTATGCAAAAAATGACTGAAGATGACGCGGATTAGTTCATGCTAATTATGAAGCATAAAGATGTCCTCCTCTGTCCTTGTCTTGAGGGCCCATCAAGATCACGCAAGGCTGGAACATTCAGTACAAGTTACTGTACTGAACACACAGCTGATTCAGAAGGCATGTCTTTATGGAGGTCCTAGAGATTCTGAGAAATCTGTTTATTATATTTTATCATTTCAATTAGGCGAAAGGGTCCGCCGCATACAGTGTGCTACCTAGTGTCTTCTAAACAATAAACATATACACGTCAGCTGAATATCTATGTAATTGTGGAAATTTGGACATCGCTCGACGCTTCAAACAGCCTTTTTATACCCAGCACATCAAAAAAGAGCCAGGCCTGCGGGGCGCCGCCGGATAGTGGCAGCGTAAGCTGGAGGACCGATGTTCTTGGAGGATATTTTAAACGCTTGGTGAAACTAGTGCTACTACAGGTGGTCGGTTTCCGCAGCACCATAACCCTTATCATTTCGGCAAGTAGGGAAGTGCCCACTACGCCATAATTACTGTGGCATTGTAACGGGCAAGTCTGTATAACTGCACATCTTAGACAGTCTCGTGGATTCGTTTTCCCGAGAACGAACCGAACTGTCGGCCCGGCGTCGACTGCGAGCTGCGGTTTTGGCTTCTCTCTCCACAGATGTCCTTGTGCCGGACGTTTCCTTGCTGCAGCCGCGCGCCTAGCTCTGCGATTCGCTTCTTCAGCAGCGGTCCGCACCTTACGAGGAGGCGCCATCAGGTATATCGAAGAGCCAAGTCAAGTTGCTGTCGGGGCAGCGCACATCGCCTGCCGCATTTCCCATGGCACGATACGACACGATAAAGGGCAGCGGTTCGTAATAATGATGACGGTAAAGTTGAAGATTGTTTCATAATGATGACGTAGATGATGCCTCTGTAATAGGTGCAGAGCTACGAAGCATGCAGCCCTGTGTCCTTTGAAATTACTCCTCGAACTCGTTATGCAATCCACTTTGCACGAGGTATAGTGGCGTATTATCATTCAGCCATGTAACAGTACATTTTTTAATGCCATTGCTCGGCAGACATTATACCTGTTTAGGTATCTTACCGATGATTGTTCAAGCACAGGCGTAGCTCAGTGGTAGAATGCTCGACTGCCACGCAGAGAGTGTGCGTTCGAATCCACGCAGAGGACGAGTTGGAATACTCCTCGGTCCTGGTTATCTTTTCTAGAATTTGCGCGATAGTGGTTACGGACACCGGCGGCGGCGACGGGCGACTACGGCGCAAAAACGACCGTTCTTGTGATCTCATAACAGCTTACGCTGTAAAAAGAATGATCAAGCAGGCAGCGCAACTGAGGATCATCCACATGCGCACGCAGAACAACCAAGCGCCTGTGGGATCAGTCCTTGGATTCGAACCCCGTCCTCTGCGTGGATTTGAGCCCAAGCCCTCTGCATGGCAGTCGAGTATTCTACCACTGAAGCACGCCTGTGCTTGCAAATTCGTCGCTAAAGGACCTAAACAGGTATAACATCTGCCGAGAAATCGCATTAACAAATGCAATGTTACGTGGCATGACAATAATACGCCACTACACGCCGGGGAAAGTGGATTGCATAACCAGTTCGAGGAGGAGGAGGAGGAGGAAGAGAAAGGAGGAAATACAGGGATGTTAGCCAGTGCTGAGACCGGGCTGCATAGGGCTGCATGGTTTCTAGCTCTGAACCCATTACGGAGGCATCATCAACATCATCATTATGAAACAATCTTCTCCAACATTTCCGTCTTCATTATTACGAAGCGCTGCGTTTTGAAGCAGTTTTGTCGTATCGTGCCATGCATCACGTGGCAGGCGACGTACGCAGCCGCGCCAGCAACGTGAGTTCGCTCTTTGATAACCTGATGGCGCCTTCTCGCAAGGTGCGGACCGGTGCTGAAGAAGCGAATCGCAGAGCTACGCACGCGGCTGCAGCAAGGCAACGTCAGGCACAACAGACAGCTGCGCAGAGAGAAGCACAAAACCGCAGCTCGCCGTCGAGGCCGGGCCGAGAGTTCGGTTCGTGGTCGGGAAAACGACGCCAAGAAACTCTCTAAGATGTGCAGTTTTATAGATTTGCACGTTACAGTACTGCAGTAATTATGGCGTAGTGGGTACTTCTTACTTGGCAAAATGAAAGGAGTTATGGCGCAGGGGATACCTATCACCTCTACTTGCACTAGTTTCCTCAAGAGTTTAAAATGGCCTCTAAGAAGGTCGCTCCTCCAGCTTACGCTGTCAATGTTCTGCGGTTTCGCGCAGGCTTGGCTCTTTTTGTTGCCCACTGAGTATAGTAATCTGTACAGATCAATCTGTTCGCTGTTCTGTGCCCGGCCACGGTTGTCTAGTGGCCAAGGCACTCGGCTGCAGACCTGAAGGTGGCGCGATTGAATGCCGGCAGTGGCGGCTGCCTGCGTACAAGAACCACCTGGGGTACTTTATGCGTGCGCAGGCATCGTACAGTACACGGAATGCTATAGGTCCGTACACTGTACTATGCCTCTTCCCATATACAGTGCCGCAGGCGACCAAAATTCCTGTAGCCCTCCACAACGTCGGCTCTCGTGACTATTCCTATGTCAACGTTCCCTATAGCTGTTCCCATTATTCGTTACGTATCTTAATATTTATATCCATATATATGAAAAATATACGACACAGATGCGAAATCCGTAAGAGCTTTGTGCGAAACATGTGGATTTATTTGAGTACGGAGCGAGGTTGCGGAAGTGATATCGCAGTTTTGGGCGTGAAGCACGAGGAAATTGTTAAATTATTATTCCTGCTTTGGGGCTTCTTAACGCCACCGAATTTTATATGTACCGGTATTCGTAACGTTTCTACAATGGAAAAACCTTCGCACGACAACGCAGCGATTGCCCGCAATGAAAACAACATCTAGCAAAAAAAAAAGCTTTGTAACACCATTTGCCTTTGAAGTTATGCGCTTCTGTGGGCGTGAAAAGTTTACTTCCTTACAATTCCCCGACAGCACAGCACTTACCGTGTACTACTGCGACAGAAAAAAATGTTCAAGAAGAACCTCCTTAATGTGGACTTCCCTAGAGGTGAACTTGTCTGCTCCAGGGAACTACGTGTTTATATACGTATTGCTCGCTCACCCATAACACCAAAAAGGGAAGGAGACGAAAAGAAAATGCGCGTATCAAACACAAAAGGGAAAGGGAACAAGGTGCGTATTTAGTCATACGCTAGAGAGCACAACAGGTAAAAAGTTGTATGGTGATTGATGAGAAAAAGATATTCATGAGAAAAAATAAACGAACGTAAGAAAAACGTCGCAAAGTGATGGGCAAAGAAAAAATATACGGAGCTTCCGCTATACCTCTAGGAGCCAGATCACATCGATGCTGGAAAATAGTTTACTGAAACAGGCCACTCGATAGCCATGTGATATTTGGGAGGGAGCATGCCACATCAAATCACGTGACGTGATCTTATAGGAAACATGTCAGTGGTCCCCCAAAATCATGTGTGAAATGTTCCTGCCAAAATCACGCAACGCAATGTTACGTGACAGGTTCCTGCCAAAATCACTTAACACAACTTCACGCGGTATTGCATGATGTGTGACAAATTACGGCTAGATTAAACAGCTTTGTTGTTAAAACTGGCATGACAGGGTCCTTACGCCCAGCTTGGGCAGCTTCGAGGCTAAACGAGAAAGGAGGTGGCATGTAAATCGTGGCATGTTAACGAAACAGTGGCATGTTAACGAAACACGTGGCATGTTAAAGTGGCATGTTAACGAAACACGTGGCATGTAAATCATATCGACCATGACATGCATATCATGATTTTCATGTTGTGACCTGTCGGTTATGTTTGCCATGCAGTCATATTATGGCATGACAATTTTTGTATACATCCCATTAGCGCAACGGCCAGGAGAGCGCCAAGCCATCGCATGTAAATCATCCCGATCATGACACTCATGTCACGATTTTCATGTTATGACATGCCATTTATATTCGTCAGGCAGTCATGTTGTGCCATACCAATTTTCGCATACATCCGATTAGCGAAACGGCCAGGAGAGCACTAAGACCGTGGCATGTAAATCATGTCACTCATGACATGCATATCATGATTTTCGTGTTATGACCTGTCATTTATGTTCGTCAGGCAGTCATGTTGTGGCATGCGAATTTTCGCATACATCCCATTAGCGGAACGGCGAGGAGAGCACCAAGACCGTGGCATGTAAATCATGCCGCTCATGACATTCGTGGCATGATTTTGATGTTACGACCTGTCATTTATGTTCGTCATGTAGTCGTGATGTGGCATACCAATTTTCGTAAACATCCGATTAGCGAATCGGCCAGCAGAGGACAAAATCGTAGACGGATAGATAGATAGATAGATAGATAGATAGATAGATAGATAGATAGATAGATAGATAGATAGATACGCTCAAACTCGCCGAAGTTCGCTAAGAAATGCTTCGCATTTAATAAAATTGCCTGCCATATAATAGCATGTGCGCTTTGACACCGCTTGTAATGTTTACCGAGAAGTGAACCCTACTAAAAAATATTACTCCACCTCCCGCTAAAAGGGACCATGCCGGTGCACACCGTTTTGCATCGGTTTGACTATGTGTCACGTTTGCATCGGTTTGACGCTAGCAGACGCTGCCTGCGTCAGCGTTGTTTCTTGCGGGCGAGGGCGCGTTCTCGTTCCTTGCGATCTGGTAAAGCGTTCATCCAAGAAAGAGCGTTTCCATAGTCAACGCGCGCCGTTCGGAGAGGCGAGGAGGAATACCGAGAGGAGAGGAGATGAGACAAGGAGAGGAGGGAGAGGAGGGTGCTCATGCGAAGTGCGGGTGTGGCCACCACATGGCGGAGGGAGGGGCCAGGGAGGGAGGGACAAAGCCCCCGCCATAACCTGCTTCGCATATAAAAAAGATCAGTCAGTTTTCTTACACTTTGCCTGTGGCATTCCCTTGAAGCCATGCTGGCCCAAAGTAACTTGCAATCCTTGCAAAACAACACGAGTAAAGCCGCGAGACAACAGCCTAACATTCTGCTGCCGGTTCCCTCCCGTATCGCACGCTGTGCTCCAGACCAGAACGCCATATTTCAACCTAGTGAACAGTTAACAAAACGGGACACGTTCGGGAAACGCTTCACAATTTCGCGTCTGAAAATCTAGCCACCCTAGCATGATCAACAAGTTTCAACTCGTAAAAACATAATTCACAATAGACAGTGAGAGAGAGAGAGAGAGAGAGAGAGAGAGAGAAAGCTCTTTATTGAAAAACAGAGAATTCTGCCGGCGTGGAAATGGGTGCCTACATCCTACTCTGCATGGGGAGGAGGAAAGGGAATTAAAGGCCCTATATGTAGGAGCGCAGAAAAGAAAAAGATTTGTACAGGGCATATACAGGAAATATGTCCGTTGTTGCAATATATATAGGTCTTTTTAGAGCTTATTGACGAGGTTTATATCTTCCAGAATCTTGAAAAGAGATTTTAGAACTTGACATTGCCGGGAAGGGAAGAGACAGGACCTAGTATTCTTTCGACACAAACACGGTAGCGCAAAAAAGCACGGACGAAGAAAAGAAGGAACAAAGGACATGCGCCTGTCCTGTGTTCCTTCTTTTCATCGTCCGTGTTTTTTGCGCTACCGAGTTTGTGTGAAGAATGTACCAACTAGCCCAAACCAGAATATTCTTTCGAGATTTAGTGGTACTTGGGAATCAGGGCTTACGCTACTGTGGACATACTGCTTTCTTCCTGTATGCCGGGCATTCCAGTAAAATAGGTTCGACTGTTTCATACGCCCCACATTCACCACAGTATGGGTTGGTGGTCAGACCAAGGCGGCACATGTAGCTATTCGTGAATGCGACGTTGAGGCGAAGTCGATGATATAGTGTCTGAAGGCGACAAGGAAGGTGGTGTGGAAGCCTTGATTTCAGGACAGCATCACTAGAACGCAGTAAGGTACCTTGAGTGAAAAGTACCGTGTCCAAGTTTCTAGCATGCGCGGCCTCTTTGGTGCATTACATTATTGCGAGCTGAGCAAAACTCACAAAAGGAATGCATGAGAATCAAAGAATCTACGAAGCATCCCACGCCTTAAGGAAATCGACATCATGCCAAGCTATCTGCGAGGATGTGGCCTATTCCGAATTCTTTTTGCGCTTAGCCAACTGACACAGTAGGGCCAACGTCCTTGTGCCAGTTCTGTAGATTTAAGCGCAAAGTGTGCTTTCGAAGCGCGGTGACAGCACTGTGGCCACTGCAGGCAGCGTGATATAATGCCAGTACGACATAATGTCACCACTCCCATTCTTCCAGAAACGTCTGTCCTGTGAAAAATACACTCGCTGCAGGATTCTCTTATGTGGAAATCATGGGGTGGGGGGTGGAATATTAGTGGAACCATATGGTTTTGAGCAAAGCGGGGCAAAGGCATGATGGGGGAGATTAGTACATAAACATTTTTCCTTACATTGTTAAAATAGTGGTTAAGATTCAGTAGAATCCCGACTGACTTTAGCGAAGCACCGCTACAACTGATGGTGGGGTACGTTTGCTTACGGCGAGCTGTGAGCTCCGTGTGTGAAGAGCAGCCGTGGATGAAAGCTAGTCTGCTTGCATGGCACTTCGAGACCCAGGTTCGATTCCCACTGCGCGTAGGTTGCGTTCAATAATTGCAATACATTTGTGTCAGTGTTCGCTATGCTGTTTGAATCGCAAACTACCACAACAGTTATTTATTGTTCAGCTAACGAAAATATTGTTTTATTTCGCTTATTTATTTTTTCGACGTGTCGTAGAGCATAAGCGAGAGTCATAGAGTCGTCAAGTCGGATGTAGCCAGCCAGAGAACTGAGTACGAGCCACACGATGGCGACGGGGCTTCCTAGCGTGTCCATGTTCTTCCTTACAATTGGCCCCGCCATGGAAGAGTAGCCATCCTGGCGGCCTAGAAAGCGGTGAGCGTATTGTAATACGGCTAGAGCCGGTGAACGTGCACAGTCTCTCTCCCACGATGACAAAGATCAGAAGAGGGCTATACCCATCCGATGACGTTATTGACGAGGCCAGTTTGCACAACGACGCGGTTGGAACAGTGGTACTTTGTAAGGAGCTTGGAGGGAAGGCCAGGAGCAGTAACAGCTGAATCACATCACCGCACCAAGCAGTCTCCATTGAAAGGGTGAGGATGTAGTTTCACGCCATGACACTGTTTTTCGCGACACTGGTGAGCAGGCGTAGGAGAACGCGCGAGTCGTCGCCATTTCTCGGCGTGCTGAGCGACCACAGATGCAGGTACTCAGCAGCGTCACGACGGCGTGAGTGAGAGAGAAAACTTTATTTTGATGGAAGACATGTGTCAGGGGTGTTGGAGGGTTCGCGACCGCAAAGAAATAGCAAAGGTGGAAGCGGATTGGTTGGCGATGTTGTATGCTTCTCAATAACGAAAGTACAAGATCCCATTTGTAGTGGCCTGATGAACATATGTTGACAGCATGTTAAAAAGGGTCACGCTCAATCTTTCTGTAAAGCCATTGTTCTTTGGATGATAAGTGTTGGTTGGATTGCATGAGCACGCCAGTAGTTCCCCCAGTGTCTCAACTTGCTTGTTGAGCATGCGCAGTGTAATACTGCCTTCTCCCGAATCTCACTTCAAAAGTTCCTGTGAGGACACGGAGGCTGGGTGCATGAGGCCTCGGTGCTTGTGTGTAGCGATGAGTCAGAGTGTAGTAGTGTTTAGGAAAACTGTCAGGACACTATCTTATGTTTACGTATCTGTCATAAGTAACATGCTCCAGAATTCTGCTAGTAAGAAACTAATGCGTAAACTATAAACACCTCTCAATCATCGTGACGTCCGCCAACACGAAGAACATCCTTGTAAACCTGTTTTTCTGTTTTGCCCGCATGGATTTCTTCTAAGAAGTTTTGGAACTGTTTGCTCAAACACATTTTTGCAGGTATCATGTGCATCAGATTAGTGTCATCACATGATTTATTTACTCTGCTCCGTGGGCTCAAATGTCACTGCAAGCATCATAGCCAAACTTTTACGCTTTTGTCGGCTTGATTTAGAGCTGCTAAAGGTGCACCTAATACCCAGTGGTACCGGCGGCTGATATTTGCACCTTGCCACACACTCGTGTCGCCCATCCAAGAACACTCATATCCAATGTACTTCCTGCAATAAAAAAAAACTATGCTCTTCTTGGTTTCAATGTGCCGGTATATGGGGAGTTCGCTGGGAATATTTATAACACCACAGCCTCTTCTCGAGCCATAACATAAGCGTTCTAGCCAACATAGAAAGCGCCACTTTAATTTTACATTAAGGTATCAATGCTACACGTTCTATATGCTTCTAAACGAAGATTTCCTCAAAGGATTTCGGCGCGATTGTTCTATTCGGTACACGTGACATGGCACGAAACAGGCACCAACTTAGTCCGGTGACTGTACGAAGGTTGCGGCTTCATAACAAGGGTGCAGATAAAAGGCCGTAGCGGCGCCAATATTGGTATAGTGCCATTAAGGTAATACCACACGTGCATGCAACCGTAACTTTAAGCCCCCAGCCCGAGAAGTCGTACGTCACAGCTACTGCACGTAATTGTTAGCGCCATGGCTGAACTCTAACGTTAAATCGAATGAGGCGCCTTATTCTTGTCAACACTTCCACGCATGCGTTACATGGTGATGATGACGATGACGACGAGGAGTATTGGTGTTGCCTTGCCCTTGAAAACGGGTGATCGGAGGGAGTAATGTGGTATAGGCTAGAGATATAACAAGAAAAGTCACGCATCCCCATGAAGTGAACCATGACGACTGGGCAAAGCAGTGGTGATTGTTTGGTGTTACCGTAAATCACCCGTGACAGTGCTCACCTGTGCATGTAAATGAGTGACAACGTGTGTGTATATTTACACACGCGTTGTCATTTATGCTCCTGATCTTTATGAGGTTCCTGCGCTCCCAAGTCGTAGATCGTGCCGAGTTCTGGATTACTTTATTTAACGCGCACGCTGCGAATTCCTGTGGCTCAACTACGCATAAGAAAATCTGCCACCGGCACTACAGTGCAGGTCTAGATCCACTACCCACATATAAGGGGTGGCCGGCGAACGGTTGCGTAGCGCGAGCAGTCGCTTTTAGGGGCGAAGCTCCTCTTAGTCTAACCTTGTCACGCGTCAGGCGTCAGTCGTCAGTCGTCAGGCGTAACCCGCGTGCCGGGAGGCACGCGCTCACCCTCTGCGCGTGCATCCCGGCGCGTGCCTCTCTCTCTCCCGGCGCGTGCCTCTGCTGTCTTGTGAGAGAGAGACAGAGAGAGAGCGAAAGGCGCGCATTGGCTATGGAAACGCTCTTTCTTAGAGGAACGCTCTACCAGCTCGCAAAGAAGGAGAACGCGCGCCCTTACCCTCGAGGGGCAACGTTGGCGCAGGCAGCGTCTCCAAGCGAGTTTCTTGATTGAGAAATACCGACTGCTCGCGTTAGAGAAGCGTTCACCGGCAACCCATATATATATATATATATATATATATATATATATATATATATATATATATATATATGCACTTGATGTTGACTTGCAATGAAGTGCCGGTGGGAGATTTCCTTGTGCGTAGTTGGACCATGAGGACTCGTAGCGTGCGCGTTAACTAAATTAATCCGGAACTCGGCACGATCTACGATGAGCCTCCCGAGCTTCGCCCACTCATCATCATTCACTCCGTGGATATGCTTTCTTTTTTTTTCATCAAGAAACTCGCTAGCAGACGCTGCCTGCGTCAGCGTTGTCTCTCGTGGGCGGCGGCGCGTTCTCGTTCCTTGCCAGCTTGGGGCAGCTGTTGCGCATGCGCAGTGGGGACGTGGACGGCACAGGGACGGAACAGGCTCGACCATAAGCTGCTTCGCTTCTAAAAGAAAAACAAAGGAAGCACACTACAGTCTCAGGAGATATATCTCAGAAGGATATATCCGGATTTATACTCTGACGACAAATGTTAACTATGCAGTACGGCTAACGCATCCCTTAAGCACATTCTTTGGGAATGTGAAGTTATTGGCAGGGAAAATGCAGTCTCCTCAGATGAAGCTGCGGCGCGGTGGACGGCCGCGCTGCACAGCTCAAACCTACAAGACCACTTATGGGTCATCCAGCAACTTCCCTTGACACCAAGCTCGCGTGCGGCCATGTGTCCTTCGGCCAATATGGCTTGACGCATTTTACTCCGGAACAAAAAACAACATGAATAAACGGTTCCCAGTTGTAGCATACATGCAAAACATATTAAATTAACGGGACTTGAGAGCAAGTTAACCAATTATAAAGGTGCAAAAATTGGCTATGGTATAGAGATACATAATGCAGATTAGTCAAGGAATGTTTAATGTTTGTTAACATCGCTTAGACACATCGTGTAAAATCTTTCGGGTTCGCCTTAATGCTATTGTATGATTTATTTAGTTTGTTCCTATGGTTGATGTATCTTTGCAAATAGCACGTCCCATGTGTTGAGCTTTTGTTGTTTTGTTTTGGAGTGACTAACCATGCAGTTTGCATTTTCATGCTCTTGGTGGAGGTGGGTGATATTTTCACGATGCTATGCACGCCGCTCGAAACAAAGGAGAGATGACGTGCCCTGACATGTTTCACGCATGCAAGGTAACCATCCTCGCATGCGGCTCCTGGAATTTATACGTACACACTATAGGCCCTCTTGAATGTGGCTGTATTTGCGGAGGTGGGAACACATGTATTTGCAATACAATATTCTTTTCTTGACGTGTGTTATAAACATTTATGAAAACGTAGGAAACGTCACTAAGTTCCTTATTCTGGCATCGCAATGGAGGGCGTTTGACGTTGTTCTTAGGAAAGACTTTCTTAACAGATTTAGGCACTCTGTTCACTTCGGTACCATGTGGAATTACTCTGTGGCAATAAAACCACACTTGCAAGTCAGCGCTCGTCCTCGTTGGTAACTTTGTGCTTCTCTCTTTTCCACTCTGCACCCGTAATTGCTTACCGTAACCTTAAGAGTTATTAGAAGAGAATGCGTTACAACGGCATTGTTTATGGAAAGTGCGCGAGATTGTTAAAAGCTACTCGCAAGAAACCACACCTCAAATTATTCTTATTGTTTGAAGAATTTCTTGATGATGTTTCTCATAAGGCTCTGAATGGCTCGCTGAACGGTCGTTCTTGATCATAATACTAGATGCCAGTTGCAAGGGCATGCCTGCTGGGCTTGCCGCAGCATCGAAATAGTGCAGTTGTACTGTACTGACACCTGGGAAGCGCTATTCAGGACGTTGCTTCAATTACTTTGCACTTTCGGTTACTGCGGCATTGTAGCTGCAACACATCTAGTTTTGTGGGAGCATGGCTTCGTGTTTATGAAAGCGCTGCTAGTAAGTTTTCTGTGAGATCTGCTGCTATTAAGCGCTGCTAATAAGTTTTCTGTGGAGTGTACTTTCTCTTTCAAGAAAGTGACGCCAATACGAGCATGATCTAACACCAACAACGGCGTTTATAAGATGCGCACCCGGACAAAATAGGATGCACGGCTACTTTATGAAACTAGTGTCCTTGCTCCAACGCGAGTGCCGATAGAATGTGTATTTTGAGCTGCTGTTTGAGCGGCACAGTGCCAGCGACGTGTCAGGTAAGACTTTATTTATTTATTTATTTATTTATTTATTTATTTATTTATTTATTTATTTATTTATTTATTGACAGATCACTGCAGGCTCAGGAAAGAGCCAATGCACGAGTGACGCCAAAAGATTCATAATGAAAATAAGTACTGTATGCACAAGTATGCATGCACATAATACTAATAAACTCAAACATGCTGCTGCTTATGGCAACTCATAATCAATAGTGTAATAAACGCATATTTTATTATAATTTGTAATCAAACTATGTATATGCTCATACATAACAATATGCACCTATACACACACGCATACTTACGTACACGACAGAGAAAAAGGCTAACACGCTGACACATCAGTGTAAGCCGTTTCAGGAATCCTAAAAAGAAAAGTGTTTTGCGTTATGACGTAACTGACTCGAATGAGTGAATGCTTTGTATTGACTCAATCGGTAGAGCATTCCACTCTGTATTGGTCCGATGAGAAATTCAGAGCTTAAATGTCTTGGTAGGTGTCTGAAGTAGCCTTATCGATTCAGTATGGCGATTTCTATTTAGTCATGAAGGCAAAGGTTGGATGCACAGGCAGACACCTAGTGCAAGATGCTTGTTTTCTAAACGAAAAAAGAAGCTTTAATCTCAGAATTTTATGATGAAGCTGAAGTTGTACATTAATTTCTTGCACGATAGCTGTTAGAGAGTCTGTCACTCGGTACTTAGGGAAGAGAACCCGATTGCATGATATGCAGATATGCACAAGCTGTCCCATACTGCACTCACTCATCACCTTTTTTGCTCGGCAGCCGAACAGGCTCTCTGATTTAGCAACGCGCACATCACAGCTTTATTTACGGCATAGAAGTGGTGATATTATTTGAATATAAGAAGCCTCTCTGACTCTAGCTCCACCCGTGCATTGAGTGTCCAGACACGACCCATGTCCAAGTATTGCTTAGTTTATTTCGTGGAAGAAATCTGCAGAGGAACACATGCGCACATATGGAAACAATGAGATATCAAAATGTCCAATCCGTCAGTTGACAACCATATTCATCGGCTTTTTACAACGCCGTGCCGATTTTGAGTTGAGTTTTAATCGCATTGTATAGCGAACAGTTACCCACTTCATGAACAAACTATTGTCGGGCAACAATCCGGAAAAGGGGCCCGCGCGCCAAAAGATTCCCTGCAGTACGGATCAGTCAGAATGCGGCAACTGAAAAGAAAATAGAGCATGGTTTGGTACCTCAATTCAGCCATTTCTTTTCCTGTAGTCAGTACGGCACCGACCTCATGTACGATAGCGCCCTGAGGACGCTGACAAAGATGATAAGCCTTTTGCAGCACTCGACAGCAAAATGACGAAAAAAACCTGTTTTGAGTCTAAGTGCTACCTACATACAAAGTGTGTCACCTAAATTGCGCGCCGCCTTTTAAAAATTCCGCTTGCGCTTCGCCGAAATTCAACAAACCTACTCTTATTAGCCGTCATCTTGGTCAACTGGGACTATTTTGTTATGTCTCGGATAATAAATGTAATTAGTTAGGCAACATTTTTTAACGCTCGTCTTAAGCCTAATATGTTCAAAGGTGAAGTAGTAAAAAGTGTTATTTAGTGTCGAGAAATAGCATCTCGCAGCTAATAAGTCCAATTTTTTTAATTACTTGGGGGGCGGGAGGGGGGTTGTGAAAGTGCACGAAATTTGATAAACACGACGTGGCTAGGCGCATGCGCGCAGTGACAAGTGCTATCACATGTGCTTCCAATATTGTCACGTGGTAGTGATGCACGCAACTCTCAAGGCGAAGCGCGCAGAACTCAAGCGATGTCAGGCGAACTCTTTATTGGGCCCAGCAATACAAAGCTAATGGAAATGCACATCAATAGCGGCATGAACAGTAGTCGTCGGTCGACGGAAAGACTGACCAGCGGCGCGATGCGTCGGCTTTTATACACACGTCATAACGCGTTCTCGCATTATCTCTGGAATTCCAGAAGCCACTCAAATGTGCGCATCAGCGTGCAAAGTTTCAAGAATGCTCGACACGGTTCGCGACGTGACATGCAAGATAAACGCGGCTTGCATTGGACGCAACGGAAAGTGATAACGGCGCTCGCCGCAAACAATTAAAGCAAGCGCGCGATTCACAGTAAAGTGATAACGGCGCTCACTTTAAACAAACGAAAAGAACCGCACGTGTCAATATGTTAAGAACGAACAATCGATGATAAACCCAGACATAACCTGCCGAATGATGATTTGTTGGGTTTAACGTCCCAAAAGCAGCTCTGATTATGAGAGACGCCGCAGTGAAGGTCTGCGGAAATTTCGACAACCTCGGGTTCTTTAACGTGCACTGCATGACATCGCACAGCACATGAGCCTCAACGTTTCACCTCCATCGAAACGCAGCAGCCGCGGCCTGGGTTCGATCCCACGACCTTCGGATTAGCCGCCGAGTGCCATAACCACTAGACCGCTGTGGCGGGGCTACCCTTCCGAATAGATCGCAAGAGGGAATGCAAAAAGGGGGCAACACCACTCGCCCTTTCGGCTGATCCCATACTGCAACGTGCATGCATTATCGTAGGATCCTACCTAACACCTTTGGGGGCGCTAATGTCACTGCGCGCACACTCCAGCCACGTGTTTCCTTCTTCAAATCTCGCCCGCTCTCTTATGAGTGCGGAAGAAACAAAACCATTGCCCTTGGTACCATCGAATTATATTATTTGTGCACTATCTACAATTACTTGTATCTTCACCATTAAGTATATTGTAACTCAAGGAAGCCAATTAAATGGTGTTTATTTTTAATAATTACCTTCGACCAATTAAAAAATTGCAGCTGATCTATGTCTTAAAGTAAGCAACCGGATATAACACGAAGGCGAAAGGTGTGTTCACAGAAGCAAGATAATGTTTTTTTCTACAGCGAGACGAATTTGCGCATTGTTATCCGTGTTTCGCGGGTATGACACCGCTGGACGTGGTCGTACACATGTTCACTACCGGTGAATCAGCACCTCCATCCCGACGACTAGCATCCATGGGCGTGACTATCCCCTTGAGGAAACTGCAGTAGTTTACGAGTAAACTGGACAGAATGGAGACAGAATGAATCGTAAATAACGCATGACAACGCCACTGATATAACGCCACTGATACATGCCCACTTATGCAACATTGTTCCGTCAACGTCGTTGCAATACTGCGGTGCAGCAATTATTTTCGTGGTTGCTGTTGCACTCTAAACTGTAGCGGGCATGTAAACGCCTTGGCACATGCATGAGCTACAGTGCTTCACTTTACTTCTCCTGGATGGCGGCACCGCCCCATGCAGAGTGCGTCCATGCACGCACGCGATGCACCGACCGCACCGACGAGGAGGGGAGGCGAGACAGGAAAAAAATTACACCATCTCCACGAAGGGGACCATGGGGTGATGCGGAGCATCGCTGGGAGTTTCAACGGTGCATTTAACGGCGGTGTTTACAGGTTTGCAGTGTTGTTGCTTCCATCACACAACACCACCAACTTCTTTCATCGAAGAAGGAGGAGACAGTACTGAAGCGAAGCGCGCGCGCGCTCTCTACCCGCTTTATTTATTGCAGCAGCTGTTGGAGAGAGGGAAGGGAGAGGAGAGTCTCGCATGCGTAGTGTGAGTGCGGACGGACTCCGCGCGCGCGCTCTCTACCCGCTTTATTAATTGCAGCAGCTGTTGGAGAGGGGGAAGGGATAGGAGAGTCGCGCATGCGTAGTGTGAGTGCGGATGCCGGTTGACGCGTGACATACCCGCGAGCAAGAGATGCTCCGCATCTAAAAGAATATAAGAAGCGTCCGTGCAGTTTCATACAAGTGTGTGGGTAGCGTAACCGGTAGAGCGATCGGCTCCTCCAGTCGGGGGCCAGTAGGTTGGGGGTTGGTTTCCCACCGCGGCCCACACACATTTCTCTTTGTCATTCACACCTTTACATTTTACTGCGTCACTGCCGTGGTGCAAATGACGTGGTGTGGTCGTGGTGGAGACCAGCATAAAGCACTTTCTTGTTAAAATTGTCCGAGTTGGTCTAGCCGACGTGGATCCACCAACCCAAGTTCAGCCACAATAAGAGCAGCTTTCTGTAAAGTGTAATGACTCTCTGAATTAAAACTGCTTGCTCACAGAAAGAGCCTTGGTTCGGCGTTAAGTGTACTTTATCCCGTTCCTCCCACTCTGAACCAAGTCCGTATTACAAAAGAGTTCAGACCTCGCACAAGGAATAATTTTTCGGGAGCTACTAGGCTTTCTTTTTAGAGAAATCCGTGCGGCGTTCATTGCAGCTTTATGTTGCAAACAGGTGCATGCTTACTTTCTATTTTGTAATCATTTTTCTTCTCTGAAAATTCATTTACGATACGGAGTACATATTTAGGAATATGCAGACGCGGGTGTTTAATTTTTTTTGTTGTTTCCACCAGTTAGTACGGTCTAAAATATTTACAAGTGCTACCACTTGATACATGTTCCACCTCGATCTATCGAAAACTACAAGACTTTTTGTGAGGTTGTAATATCTTTTGATCAGCCGCAGTAAGCAGTTAGTAATTTCTTTATTACCGAAAAAGCTACTTTTCCATAGCACATTCTCGTTCGTATTTGATCATTATCAAAATTTACTTCAAACAATAGAGTCTTATGCGCAAATTGTGGCGAGCGCAATGATTTAGTGCGCCGTGATAATGACAGTCCTTACTTGGCTATACAAATAGTAGCGCCCCCCTCACCCCTTGAAAGGCACTAGCTTAGTCTTTGACGCCTTGTAGGATGAATTCTCCGCCATCGCAACAACGTGCCGTAACGTTAGAGAAAGGACAATTCAAACAGCATTTCACCTCTTTAAAGCACTTCTACTACGATAATAAAAGCGCACACGTAAACTAGCCATTTGCTTTTATGGGATGAAGGGCTACTCCTGACAGTAATTGATAATGCATCAAATTTCTTGCCGTACTCGCACTGCTTCTACAGTTGTCCGCGTTTCGTTACTTAATATTATTTCATAATTTCAAGTGGGTGAATCCGAAATGTGCAAAGAAGTGGACATTCCCAGACAGATTTAGGCAAAGAGTGATAGATTTTAAAAATTTGAAAAATTCCTTTCAGGAGGTGCTTGAACGAAGGAAAATAATGTAGCCCCTGACCAAGTAAATAAGTTAGTAGGCAAGGAAAATCTTGAATTTGATCATGTTGCATTAAGAAATAACTACGCAATGTGAAAACAACATTTGCACCACGAACACACCAAAACCAGCGCTACTCTTGTAGGAGAAGCTCTGCTCGCATAAAACACTTTAAGGGCGACATCTTATTTTTTAGACTGCTCGTCTGTAACAACAACTGATTAAAATAACTTTGTTGCACTCCTTCGTAAATGCATCGTCAATACGAAACGTTTACGCTTCGATAATATATCCACCGTATTCTTGATGTATCGATCTTTCTAGTTTTTTCAATATTCTTCATTTTATACAGTAACAGGTCTCTCAGTAACTCGCTTGATAATGCGCGCCAGTTACAAGTGTGTCACCGCCATCCGTGCCGCTACATAGTGCTTCGGAAGTCAATAATTAAGTATTTTGGTGTCTCACCTTTCGGTAAAGAAGCTTCCATTATGGCAATCGTAGCGCACACAAGGATCCGTGCTGTTTTTCACTCCTCCGTTTGGTAGAGTTTCACCGTCGGGAAGCGTACAATCAACTGTTCACAAAATACATGGACGAAATAATTACTAGTATTAACATATATCTACATAACATATGCATTTAACCATATTACATATGTTTCGTGTACACGAAGTGAGTACTAACCTATAAGTGAAGAATATGGGTGATGGTAGTGAGGAAGCTAAGTGAAGAGTAAATGTCCGGAATTCGGTCAGTCGTTTAGAATATACCAGAAAACCACACCATAGTACGGGGCCATAAAGTTCCTAGCTCAAAAAAAAAAAATCACACCCTCACAGCGGGTCATGGCGAACTATACACACAACTCTGAAATTCAGGAATGTATAAGTTACGCAACTTGTCTTGAACATCGACGAGCACAAGAAACACTGTAGCGCGTAGAGAACTCCAGGAACACAGCACCCCACGATCCCTACCACATGGGGCAGAGCGTTTGCAGGTGAGGTTGCAGGTTTACACGTGCTAATTTTCTAGCAGATCTTGGACAATTCCTAGCATTAGGAATAGACATTCACTAGTGACTCAGGACACCACTTATAAGTTGCGGCAATAGCTGGCGCAGACTTCTGGCAGTAAAATGAGCTATTATTCAATTAGTCGCAATCTCATCGACTGAAGGCGTCTGCTCCTCTCCAAGCCGTCAACTCCACGCCATCACTATCGCATAGATTTTTCGCAAGGGCCACACATGCTTTTCGCAGATAATAATCTAGTGATCAGTTCAATTTCCCTTTCGCTTCGATACCTATTGCGCTTGAGGATAGCCTGATGTGAGAGTGAAATGTAGGAACAGATAGCTTCAGTTGTCTTCATAGCCGCTCAACACACAGCGTTGGCCTCACCTTGCGCAAATTTGATGCTCAAACGCATATCTCAATGCCTCATTTGTTAATGTTGCATTGTTTAGAATGTGGCAGCCTCTGGGTAATACTTTTCGTCCACATTTTCACTTGCACTGAACGTAGTTTTGTTAGCGTTTATGTTAATTATTGTGTGGCTAACGGAAGTGAGTACTGTTGATAATACCTTAGATACCAATGGGCTGAGGACAAATTTAATTTATGAAAAAGGTCTTCTAGAATTGCCAAGAACAAATCGTTTCCTGTTAAAAAAAAAATCTGAAACGTACACCTTCGCTACTTCATCTGCACGGTCGCATTGAGATGGCTTTTGAAAGTACAGTTGCTTGCTCTAGTTCGTACAGCAGCATTTTAAAAAAGTATTGCTCTTCTATATCAGTTCGAGGGTACCTCTGCTGCTCATTTGCTTTGGCAAGCAAGGTTCCAACAGGAAAAAAGAGTAACAAAGATTTATAAACAATATTTCTACCATTGCGAGTCCTTGGCAGCGCTATAATTGATACATTCAAGAAAACTGTACCCTTTAATATTTGTCTTCAGATTCGTTACGACATTTGTCGTGTGGGGCAGATTGTCATCTTACTTGCCCCACTATTCTTCAAGGCTCAAGGGTTTTCTTTTTGCAGGTGAATAGGTGCCTGAATTTAATAATCGACCATGTCATTTTGGAGCTAAGAAGATTAACATAGGAATACAGCGAGGTAGGATTTGTCGCCACAACATGGTTAACGTGACCGAACTTCCGTCAGCTCCAATCAGGAAATTTTAATTATTACTTTCTTTATTCATCATTAACGATACGTAGTGTTCTCAATGCTATGAAGCTACTTCTGACGCAAGAAAATAAGTGCTTAACTCTTACATTTTTTCTACACTATGAAATCCCAATAAGCTCAAAGAATATTCGTTCTAAACACTATCATTGCCACGCCTTTTCGTGATATCGAACAACAAAAAAACCTGCGGATTCCATGCAGAGTGGGAATCGGCGTCATGAGAAGCAATCAGCGAGTGCATTGCCCATGTTAATTCTGCGGTATTCAGCAAAGTTTCACGAATAGGATGAACGTCCTTGTGCAAAGTGCATAAATAGATGCATGATAAACATGAGTGAATCAGGAAATTCGATAGCACCGTAGCGACCGAATGGTAGCTCAGTATATGACGTCACGTTGGCTCTCACGTGAGTGCTTATCATGGGAGTCGTTCATCGAAGCTTGCTTCGGGGTCGACTAACATCGGAGGAAAGCAAGCACTCCGCTAGCAAAACATGCGTATAGCTTACTATACTGTTAATAAAGCGCTTCGCACGCATAGGAAGCACAACAAATCCACAAGGACCATCATAACAACTGTCGCATTAGGTTTATTAATGTATGTGCTGTACGGGAGGAGCCTCTCTAGCTCTGCGGTAGCGCACTTGCTTGGCACTTCTGGAGGCCGGGTTCGATACCCGCCTACCGCCTGGTAGGTAACCTTCGGGAATTACAGCGAGTTCATGTGTGTCTGTGTGTTGTGAATACATTTCATTCGCATGCTACGACAAATGGAATGCCTTTGTTTTTTTAAGTGTGTTTTCTGTGAATACGTGTTTGACTTTGCCGAAGATCCGCGTGGGCTGTACAAAATTCAAAATCTTGTGGCGCATAACCGAATGCCAGAGGGCCGAGCAATACTGGTATGAACCACAAGTGAGTTCAGCGCCGTTAATCCTGACGTAAATGGCGATTATATCAAGTTAGGGATGTAACGTTCAATCATTCATGTTCGCCGCACGTTTGCACGGTACTATCCAAAATTTGGTGCATATAGGTTAAACGACATGACCAGGAGAGTACTGGTAAAGATATCTATCTATCTATTTTTCTATCTATCTATCTATCTATCTATCTATCTATCTATCTATCTATCTATCTATCGGAACAAAAGGTACGAAGCCAGCAAACATTTATTTGTCGGGTAACTAAGTTAATGTCGCAGTCATAACGTCCGATGATGATGATGATGATGATCCTTCAAATATGGCGCATACCCACTACGGGGGATTGGCCAGCTTCTCTGTCTTCGTCTCTTTTTCCGCGGACCGAAGCACACTGCCCACTACAGTGCTGTCGCATGTCGGATGCCCACTACATATCTATCTATCTATCTATCTATCTATCTATCTATCTATCTATCTATCTATCTATCTATCTATCTATCTATCTATCTATCCGTGCTCTCCTGGTCGCCATGTCGCCAACCAACTACTAGTTTTGGAGAATGGTATTGCGAGTTCCAAAAACATATTCGCAGCTTACATGAGTAGGCCAAGAAGGCCTTAGTGAAAAAGCTTGTGTCACTTCTGTACTATGAGAGAGAGCGCCCAAAACCACAAAGAAAGAAAACCTCAAGACAATCGTCAATACCTCACGGTGGATGATAAGGCGCCTGTGAACAACGGGAAGAGCCTCCCATGCTTTCCTGGTAGACTAACCTGCAGATGCTTGCGGAAGGGCCGCTTGATCTCATTCGAAGCTCTCGCGTGAAGTGCAAGAGAGAGAGGTAAAAGGAAAGGAAGGGTGTGTATGTTACCCAGAGGATATCTTCCGTTCGCTACCCTGTACTGGGGAAGGGGAAAGGTAAATTAAAGAGGGAAAAGAGAAGTGAAAACCACATAGTGAGTGTGTGTGGTGTTTAATACAGCTTCTCTGGACACTGCGGCCTTACCAGTGTAAGACCATTGCAGAGTTACCAATGTAAGACATTGCTAGCATGGTGGCACGCACAAGACAAGAGCTGCCATCATAAATGGTGATGCAGCGAACCTATTTGTCATTACATATGCCTAAGAACAGCTCCTTGGGTCCCTAGTGGTTAGTGGCTATGACTTGGCTGCCGATTTGATGCTGGTGGGTCCTAATCATACCGGCCGAGCCAGCTGCATTTTGGTGGGACAAAATGTTGAGCCCTGCATGCTGTGCGATGATATTGCACTTAGAAGAACCCCAGCCGGTCGCAATTTCCGACAGTGAATCTCAGGTGGTCGAAAGCTCGGGAGTGCAAGAAATTTCGCAATATGATGGTGCGAACCGCTAAGGCGTCCAAACATGATGCACTCACGATGACAGGTACAATCTGCAAATTATGCTGCTCAAGGGCCATGTTCGCTTTTTCCTCGGTTGTGAATCGCGCGAGCACTGTCTCCAACATCCTCCTCTACCACGTGTCACTTTAAGAGTTCCAGAAGACGAAGCAGTTTAGCTTGTCTCGATAATTCCGTACTTGCCGTCTTCCAGTCAAACTGGATGTTTTGATGTACGATGTACGTTTTGATGTACGATGTCCCTGTATAACCACTTTGTCAAGTAACGAAAGCGAGTGATGTTCCGACAGGCTTTCCCATTGGCTGCGCCCGACGATTTCCATCTGGAATGAAGAAGATTCCGATTCCTGCAGCCATTTTCTTCCTAAGTTCCGATGAAGTGGCAGCCGTTGCACCTGGCCTATTGTTGGGGCCCCCACGCACTAGAAGCCCCACGTTGTTCGGTCCCTTTATTGTCTCCTCGCCTTCTTTTATTTTCTAGGCACTCTCGCAGAGAGTGGAAAAGCATACGAGATCGTGCGTTTAAGATTGATTACGAGCTTTTGCGGTCTACGTAGGGGTTGCCCTGCATGGGCTTGCAGAACCGGTCAAGTTATGAAGCGAATGGCGGACGGAAGTGTTTCAGACGACAAAATCGAGGTGGGGGTGGGGGGCGGCACACGAGAACTGGTTGCTACTTAAAAAACCTCTTATAGAGGGGTTTGATATGTTTTCCACTACACACCCAGTTCATCATCTTCATCTCTGCAGCACATGTAATTTTCGATAGCGACCCCCGCCATGCACGCCGACCGAGGCGGCTCTCCTTCTACAGTGAGGTTTCCTGCCACAAGCTGAGCACGGTCGGCATGTTCGATTTTATCGCTCTAGTGATATCACTCAAAACGAATAGGAAGAACACGGAAGATATACTTTTGTTACGACTTTAGCCAGTAACTAGCGCATATAATGTGGTGCTGCTGCAATGATTGAGCTCAAAGTGCGATCTGCTGCAACCTTTCACTGAATTCAGGGATGTTCGTCTGGGTGACTGGAAGATCTTGCTTGCGTACCTAATTGTTCTAGCTTGGGTTCCCGGATGATGAAATTCGTATACGCTGATCTTGTTTATATGCCCAACATTCTCGTTTGGCACCGCGACGATCCCGTTTCAATGCCTGTATGTTTGGCATGGGGACGATCTCGTTTGGATTCTCATTTGTTCGGTAGCGGGATAATCTCGTTTCAGCACGCACATAATATCGTTTGAGTACCTGGATCTGCCTTCCGTGTCAAGGTCACTTGAAGGCCCTTCACAACAGAGCTAAAAACGTATCGCTCTTAATGCTATGACTCGTTTTGTCGAACTTTGCTCGACACTGTAGGGACGCCTCAACGATCGAAACATCCAATATGAACACAGGCGCATTTCTCTTGAACAGAGCAGAGATCTGCGTACTATACTGACTGTCGGCGCTAGGCCGTAACATGAGCTACCCCTTAGGTCTCTACTATGCGGTCCACATGCCGTAAAAGTCGACGCTATGCGCACTGCTCGATATGCAAAAATGCGTCTATCCCCCTCGAAATACTTGGATAAGGGCAGAATTATTGGGAGCAGGCAGCTTTCGCACTCATTGTGTTCCATGACACCGATTCTCGCAATGCGTGGGACCTACGTCATTTTTCCCACGTGGCATTGCTACTGGAATGAAAACTCCACCGCACCATTGAAGAATATTAAACATTCTACTGGCGTTCTATGCTGCATGTCACTTGGCCGATGCAGTGATTCAAGTGGAAAGCCTCACGAGAATTTAATAAAATCAACCACCTGTGACCCCATGCAATATACTTACGCTCATTATATTCTCGCCACGTTATCGTTAAAGATAATACGTTCCACAAATGTGAGCAGAAAATGACTGCGAAGAAGATGTTTGCTTCCCTCTGAGTCCAGGCTTTCTCCATTCTCTGAAAGTGACGGTTAGGCAACGTCAGCTGTGTGCCTTATCCGCAAATTGCAAGAGAAGTGCTGAGATGTTCAGCCGCGAAGTGCACCATGAAAGCGCATGCAGAGTGGTTAATTTAAAATGCCGGACCATAACTAGACGTACATATCAAGAGAAGGTATACCTAGAAGCCAGATCGCGCTGAACTGCTTCCACTAATGAATTGTTGAGCCGGCAGCAATGGAGCGTTGACTTATCCATGTAGAAGTGAAGAGGATGCCACGCCTTGAAGTGTAGGCAGATGCCCATATCTTAGGCATGGCGCATTAGAAGCCTCTGTTAGCTGGAATATATAGGGGTACCTACTATTTTTAAACATAAATGCTATATTACAGTAGTTATCTTCTTAAGCAATTCCGCTCATCAATGAGTAATTATTTAACAAATATGTTTGGAATACAACTTGCGTGGGCCGAATAGGCGTTCATAAATGTGTCAGTCTAGAGGATCAATGCCAGATGAAAATGTTTGCCTCCCTGAAGCAAAATCGCGAAAGTTGAGAAAGTCTTCACCCTCTACAGAGCGAGCAGAAATGTTGTCCGCAGATTCAGAGCAATGAAATTCACAGGCCATCAAACTTGTGGTAGTCAAATTTATAGCAATAAACATTGATGGCCATAGTTTTGATGGCCTATAAATTTTATTGCTCTGAATCTGTAGATTAAAGCAATAAAATTGATGGCCACTTTACGATTTCCACTGTAACCTTAGAGTAAATTATTTGTGTTGTCAAAACAAGTAGGCAATGCTCGGTTTATCCGTTTTCATGTAAGGAAACGTGGGAAACAGCAGGTGCCTTTTTTCAGTAAGCAGTGTCCACCGCTGGCGTCTCTCTTCGGTAAAACACTTGCCTTTCGTGCAGACGGCCTGAGTTCTATTCCTTGTCGACTACAGCTAGCGTACTTCGATGACTCGATGGAATCGTAAAGTATATTGCAGCTAAAGCGTTCTGATCTGTGCTGCGCGAGATGTTACCTACGTGCTAAGAACAATTGTTTCAGTTTAACAACAGATGGAACTGAGGCTTTGTTTTAGTACCCTTATGGCGGATGCAGGATGTCCCAACCTTTTAAGTCACGACAGACGTTTGACCACCAGCCGGAATATGTTCGCCATCTGTCACAATTAGCAACACACAGGGAAGATTTCCTTCGGAGATAGCGCACACGGTTTTTGCAATGCAAAAAGGGGAAATCTAATTCCCCAAGTTGCCTTTAAAATCAGCTTTTCATGTAGTAAATCATGGCATAAATCAAAGTTGCATCAGTCAACCTGAGGCGTCACCTCGTGTGTTCGCAAAATGTCTCGGTGCTTAGGTTGAACGCTTTTCGACTGATGCATGCGCAATTTTATATGTGGGAGTATTTTTCTTTCTGTGGGTCATTTGTAACCTGCATTGACGTCCCAGTGTATTGGTATAGACGGTAGTTCTGTCTTCTCTTGCTGTACCTGTCATACCTGCTTAAAAGAGGGGCCCCGTCTTTTAATTTTAAAGGAGATAATCTTGAGTTGCAACACCGAAACCATGCTGTACACGCATAATAGCAACACAGAGTCAAACAAAGCGGCTCTCCCATCACATACACCAAAGACCATGCTGTACGGATCATTGCTGGCATGCGTGGGCTGTCGCCTCGTTGTGGAGCACTTAATTATGAAAATGACTCTTCACTCTGACCGCACCTGAGACCCGCGTTGATAAACCTAGTGGAACACGACTCCTCCAAGGCCTCGTATACGTAACGTAGCACTGGCAACGTGATGTTAGCTAACAGCAGCTGAATAAAAAAGAAATGCAAGGTTCTGAGGCTCCTGCCGAGAACTGGACGCCGCGATAAATCAGCCAGTCATCCAGAACAGTTGTAGATAGCGTGGTCATCGTAGCGTGTGCCGCAGGCGCGAATGTTGCTCAATATTGTGGGGTTCGGGCCACCTGCCCCAGGGATGAACGCTGACGCGGCCGGAATGTTCAAGGAAATGTTTATTAGTATTAACTGAACAACACTGTGGAAAGTTAAGAAACCGAAGTACTTGTGGGCACACTCACTCACCTCTAACCTTCGCCTCGGCGGGGCACACAGCTCCACGCTCAGCCCAGTCCGCCGCCGAAAATTCACTCACAGCTCGCGCACTCCACTCGCGCTTGTCTACAGCTGACTGTCCCGGCAGCGCGCTCACCAGCCCGCCGATGAGTGCCCCGCGCCAGTCCACTACCGAGTGTCTTAGCCACTCTTGTGCCGCTGCCTTTAAAGGAAGCAAGGGATCCACGCGCATCGCTACTGCGCAGCACATGCTGACTTGACATCAACATGGCGAAGGGCATCGCTCCCACACATTTTCTTCTTCCAAAAAAAAGAGTCGTTGTGGGCGTGCCTCACCCTCCACCGATGCTGACTTTGCCGCTGACGTCAGTCTGATCGACGCTGTTTCTCTGGTCGCTGTCGACCCCTGATGAAGATGTCGTTGTCGATGCCGCCTTGCCAGTAGTACGATTTGCTTTGTCGCCGAGCTCCTCAACTTCTTTGGGAGCGCCCATGGCCTCAGTGGCAGCTGCGGTCCTGGCCTCTGACGTCCTGGCCTCTGATCGGGCTCGGGCTCGAGTAGTCCGTTGATGCCTGTCGGCCTAGCAGAAGCCGGCCTGGTCACCCACGGGTCGCAGGTGCGCTGTTCGTCTGGGGTTCCCTTCGCCTTCTTCAGTGACATCTCGCCAGCAGCCTTTGCATGAGGCTCAACGATTTCCTTATGCCCGGCTTTTCCCCCCGTGGGTGGCATCCTTTGTTCTTATCACAAGAACGGCTTCTCCAGCCTTCCAAACGGTTGATATCACGGCACCTCGGCCCGCAGTGCGTTTCGGCGTTTCCACAACTGCACTCTCCCTCGCTGGGGCGGCTTGTTCCCTTTCAGCTGTGCCCGCGTCCAGATAGCGCCCGTCGCACAATCTGGGCCCGCTCGGTCTCTTGACTAGCATGTTCGTCCCCCCTGGCCGCCGAATGTTCCGCGTCGTTCTATTTGACGACCTTACTGTCGCCGCGGCTTCTTCGCGCTCACCCGCGGGCTCGGCCTCGCCGCCGTGTGGCTTTTGGTGGCCGCATACGGCCACTTCGTCCTTCGCGTCGTTTGTCTCGATCTCGGGCTCTTCTTCGGTGTCGTCGCCAGCCTCGACCTCAGGCTCTTGTTGCAACGGACCCCTTCGTTGCCCAACCGGCCTCCCTGACCATTGACCGTACATCTGCCTCCAAGTCTCATCGAGTCCCTGCATGGCCTCGCAGCTCGTTGTATCGCTACGGCTGCGTCCATCCTTCTTGGTGCAGATGTCGCCACTTTTCTCGTTGGGCGCCAGATGTGGGGTTCTGGTCGGCTGCCCCAGAGATGAACGCTGACGCTGCCGGGATGCTCAAAGAATTTTATTAATAATAACTGAACAACACTGTGGAAAGTTAAGGAACCGAAGTACTTGCGGGCACACTCCCTTGCCTATAACCTACGCCCCAGGGGGAAGGGGGGGGGGGGCGCACACCTCCCACGCTTAGCCCAGTCCATCGCCGACTGTCCACACAGCCCGCGCACACCACTCGCGATCGCCCACCGTCGATTTCGGGCACACAGCCCGCGCACGTATGCCGCACTTGTCTACAGCTGACTGTCCCGGCAGCGCGCTCACCAGCCCGCCGACGGTTTCCCCGCGTCAGCCCACAACACTGCTCAGTGTCCCGGCCGGGCTTGTGCCGCTGCCTTTATAGTAAACAAGCGATCCACGTGCATCGCCACTGCGTTGCACATGTTGGCTTGAAACCAACCTGGTGATGGGCGCGGCTCCCACAAGACGAACGAGTCATTTCCGTTAATTCCCGCAGCCAATGACGCCGCCAGTCTTCGGAAAGTCTCAGTGTGCCTTTACAATGCCAGGTAGTCATGTAGTCATTGTCGGCAGAGTACACCCCCAAGAACTCGCTCCCTTTTCATAGGATTTAACGACTTGCTGCTGCTCCTGAAGACGAATATTCCAGAAATCCGAATTTTGAGGACATAGTGAGTGGGCACACGCACAGCCTAACAGTACGGTATTGGGACAAGGCAGCATGGTGGGTACCCAAGCATGCAGCTAGAGAATACCGGAAATTGCGAGGCGGTGTATATATAGCGGTGTATAGACCCGTATATATCTCTATGGCTTCCTCGTGTCGCCTCGTTCTTTATGTTTCAATTGTACGCACTTCAAGTCCGCCATTCACAGTCACAAACTCGCCGAACTATTGGCTCTTTTGCTATCTCTCATAGTAGAACGCTGCTGTGGACTTTAGACCTACAAGTAATTTAGACAACGGCCTAAGGTGGCGACATGGGCGTAAATCATCTGATCAGTCATCGAGTATCTTAAGGCTTTGCCTTTTTGCAGCTCAAGGAAATTGGTTTTTCAAAAGAATTCAAAGCACAACCACCGATGTTGAGTGGAATACAAATATTAGGTTTCAAGGCAAGAGAGTTTCATTTAGGCATATACGTGCGTAAAAGGTTCTATAAGTTTTTTGCATTCAATAATCAGCTGTTGCAGTTTGTCTGAGTAGAAGGAAACCTTTCGTAAATACCCAATACTACATGCATGCTTATGAAGAGAAAGAACGGGTAAATGCACTGCGGCTAAGTGAAGCACGTGGCCAAAAGGCTGCCGAATGTAAAAAGAGTGAAATTATGAAATAAACAATAGGTACATCTTTGATACGAAAGTCAACAGACGGGTCGTCAGTGTTGACAAGCAGCTCTCGCAGGATCGTGTACTTTGCAAACGTTTGGGAAGTCCATTCAATTCCAATGAGCATAAAGGGGCTTTGGTGGGCTTGCGCATTGGACAGGTGCAGGAAAAGTCTTAATGATTCTTTCTTCCGAAAGTCGTCCTCCATAAAGCAGTGAAGTTTAGCCTCTAGGGCTAAACTTCACTGAGTTTTCAAAGATCGACAGACAAACAAAAGTGGTTCAGTTACCCGTCATACCAAACAATGTGCACGTCACTTTCTTCGTTATTTATATGAGGAAGCAACACACCGCTACACAGGGTGCACACCGTAGGTGCTCCACCGCAGCGGAGCCAGGGTTGAAAAACATAATTAGGAGCCCAGAATTTAGTACGAGGTAATCAGGTACAGCGGAAACTTACCGCCATGCCAAAGCAGCTGTTGTCGGAACGCGTACCGCCTATATTCGACAATACGTGGGCTGAATCTAAACAGCAGCGTCGCATGCTCTTTGATAGAGAAATACGATCATAGAGATGATAACACTAACACTTCCAGAAATGTCGTTGTCTTGAGAGCTTTCTAAGGGCTTGTGACATTTAAAGAAAAACACTTGAGAATGGCAGTTAGCTCTCCATGAGTTCAGGTAAATAATGTAGCTGTCTCAAACAGCTCGTGCACAACGCAGGTGCGAAGGCTCATTTCCCGGTAATTTCAATTGTGTATTCTGTAGTTCCAGAGCGAAAAATACATATTGCGCTTCTTTGAAATTATAAAACCAAAGTAATTTGTACGCGTGTGAAATCTGAGGCCACAGCAGGGCTGGGGTTGTCCTTGGCTTCTCCTTGTGTTTCACTTGTGAAATATATATATTTATTCACATCATCATTGGGCAACTTTACGGATCGGATTTCCCCCTACTTGGACATGCACATGCGCACGCATTGACACAGCTAGGCGCACTTGGGCACTCTTGCGCGTACAATAGGCAGCGTACAGTTTACAGTTTCTCGCAATCTCACTCGTTTAGGCACAGTTGTACCACACATCACTTCGTGAACGTTCTTGAAACTCGCAGCGAATATTCAGTTTGAGTTTCCTCTTCCCCATAATTATTACCGCCTTATGTAGCTGTTGTGGACAGCCAAGTTGAAGCGATGGCATCTAGCCGAAAATTTGCACACACCGGGACGATGCACGTCCCTCAATTGGAGATTGCTTCTTTTGCCCACTACATACATCATGAACGGTAATGATATATTATGAATTGTGT
>CM023488.1:54033686-54068037 GCA_013339685.2 Hyalomma asiaticum
CGTTTTACGAACTCCTCTTGCGAGTTTGCTTTGAATGGAACCAAGGACATGATTATTCTAAATTTCGTATGAACTTTAGAAGGATGCTGTAGGGATGGTTTATTGATTGAATTGAATGCCTGTAGTTTAGCGCCTTAAGTATCAAAACTCGGGTGGCGTTTCATAATACCAAATATTCTGAATTCTGGAAAGCGATTAAGTGTGCATGATTATTTCATTTTACACTACTTTTGAAAATAACTCCTTAGGATTTATTCGACGATGCCTTCTAAACGTACAGTTGTCAATTAGGCATTAATGTGGCAGCGAAGCACTGCGTCGGTCGAATTTAACGTGATCATTCTTTCCAAACTTACTTTGATCTGCCATCTGCTGCGCCTTTCAGAAAGCGCCGTAAAATCAAATTGCAGTTTTAAAATGTTTATCTGGTTGGATAGTTATTTATATATTCCGCAGGTCCTGCAAAAATCTGTATGGAGGACGGCATGTTAGTCAATATATCATTGATATGGTTTAGAAATAGCAGCCGTTCGAAAACTGAACCCACTGGTAGTCCCGACTTGATCTGCATCTGTCAAGGTATACAGCGATAGCTTTAAAAAATTTTGGTCGTTTAATTAAAGAGCCTTCGTTACACCTAAATGTGGTGTTTTACCTAGCCGTAGGATACGATGATTATTTTATTGTCTGATTAAGTGCCAAAATGGAGGGGTTCATATAGATCAAGTGCCTTAGTGTACTTTCTCTTAGTGTATTATTCTTTATAAAATGTGGGGACAGAAAGAAAGTAAAAATAAGGTCCTTGAGACCATCAACTATTTCGGCTTCGCATTTAGTATTTAATATGGCTGTAGAACTGCAAGTTCGTGGAAGTGGATGGTTAAGCTTCCGCTGATTTTTACGTATTGATCAGGGCTGGACATATTGGTACACTCGTTCGGTAAACTTTACTTTCTAGATGTAGTCGGAAAGAGCTCGAAAGGTAATATTTTTTTATCGCTAAGCTCGCAAATTTAATTAGACATCGCAAGTTTATCTATGTAGCAGAGATGCGGCTGTCGGACACCCTATTTCAGGACATACACCTCCGCGTCAAGGCGAATGGACCACCGAATTAAATTTCAAAGGTTGTATCCGTACAGAGTTGTGTAAGTCAGTTTGCACAGTACGGCATGCGCAGTGAGCAGCCGCCATCAAACTTAAGAGTAGAAATGTGACCGCAGCAAAAACTTGAAGGGTCTTAATGCGTAAGCACACTGGTACTTTTCTTTCTCTGGCAAACACCAGGCACCAAAGGCCACGATTCAAAAGACTGTCGTTACTGCTGCGCTAATGTTTGAGCACTAGTAAGCCATATTAATAGGTAGTGAAAATAACGCGCAATATTTCGGATATAAAGTAAACCGTGCTTTTGTAATAAATGTACTCACAAAATCGAAAAACAAAGATAAATAGTCCACAATATCGTTAACCTTGCTGTAATTTGAACTTTTAAAGTCCTTCACATATTTCGGATCAAGAAGAAGGGCCACCCTCACGGTGACAGTTCTTGGCCCTGAAAAAAAAATTCACTTCTATTATGCCAAGCATTGCATTCGCAGGTAACATTTTCAGGATTTAATACCAGTTACATAAGGCTGGCCAGGTGTCTTAAACACTAGGAAGCTGATTGACATGCACTCAAGAAAATTTCTGTAAATGTGTAACATATTGTAATGAGAATCAGGATTGGCACAAGTGCTAGGTGGCATTCCTACAACTACAAACGATGGTGGCCCTAAACAGGCGCGCAAGCTTAGTCAAGACACCGCAAGCCCTTGCGATGTCATAAGCACTTTATTGCTCCGCTACTTTTTGCTTCCTTTAAGTTGGAATAGATCGTGGCATGCATGGTATTCGTCTCCTTGTATCAACAAGATTATATTCCTACAGTGAAATCTCAGTATAACGATCTCCAGGGTGCAGCGACAAGGTTTTAGTTATTCTGACGTGTTGTTACAGCGAAAACACCTAAATTCATGATATATACTTAGACGCGGCCACTTTCTGAGCTGCGCATGAGCCTTGCACGTCTCAGGAGCGCACTGACGATAGAAGCTTTGACAGCAGTAAGGTAAGTAGTGTTGAAATGTAGGTATAAGAAGTCTGTTCCGGCTTTCGCGGAAGGGGGTATCCGGGTACCACAAAAACTAACGTCAAAAATAGGACGGTCCCTCCCGCGTCCACAAGACCGCTGAGGTAAAAATTTCCTGGAGCAGTAGACGAAGTGCCCTGTGCGGATTGCCACGCCACTTGCATCGGCGAAACAAAAAAAAAACGGAAAAAATTGGCAGATCCCACGTGCAGTGGGAATCAAGGGAATGCGAAGCACGCATAAGGAACGTAAAATGGATTTGCATTGTTGCCTCGCTATACCGAGTTTGGTACATATGAAGTTAACGAAACGGCCGCAAGAGCACCAAGACAGTAGCATGTAAACCATGCCGCTAATACACGCATGTCACCATTCCAACGTTATGACTTGTCATTTACGATCGCCATGCAGTCGTGTTGTGCCACAGCAATTTTGGTATACACCCCTTTAAGGAAACGAGTGGCATGTAGATCATGCCGCTAATGACATGCATGTCACGATTTTCATGTTACGACCTGTCATTTCTGATCGTCATGCAGTCATGCTGTGCCAAACCAATCTTCGTATAGGCTCCGTGCAGTCGAGTTTTCCATGTGCGTCATCAGCGCCAGAATGCATTGCCTGGCGGAGAGAAGCAAAATTTGGCAGATCGTGACAGGAAAATACGCGAACGCGATACGCGTCTCTAACTCTACAGCAGCAGCGACCGCCCCTCCCACTTTCTTTCGTTTTATTTCCTTTCAGACACGCGCTCCAAACCTGCGGCAAACTGTTCCAAAGGGCGACGCCGCGAGCGTTCACGTGGTTCGCAGCACGCCCGGAAAGCAGCGAAGAAACGCGAGCGTCGCTGTCGCCTCGGTTTCCACCGTGCGCGCGAGTCTCATACGTGCGACCGAAGCGGCCAATTTCAGCGATACTGAGCCGTCCGACGAGAGCTACGTAGCGCCCTCTGGTCAGTAGACGGAGCCCATACAGCCCATTAACCATGGCCGGACTCGGTTCTCCTCCTCCGTGCTTAGGGAGAGCGGAGGGGGAAGTCGAGTCCGGCCGTGCATTAACGAAACGGCAGTATAGCGCCAGGACCATGGCATGTCAATCATGCCGGTCACGACATGCGTGTCATGATTCTACTGTTATGACCTGTCATTTACGTTCGTCATGCTGTTGTGTTGTGCCATAGCAATTTTGGCATACATCCCATTAACGAAACGCCTGGCATGTAAATCATGGCTGCCATATGGGCGGCATGATTTACATGCCAGGCGTTTCGTTAAGCATAACATGAGTGTCATATGACATGCATGTTATGCTTTTCATGTTATGACCTGTCATTTAGGTCCGTCATTCAGTCATATTGCAATTTTCCTACACATCCCACTAACGAAACGGCCAAGAGAGCACCAAGACCGTGGCATGTAAATCATGTCGCTCATGACATGCATATCATGATTTTCATGTTATGACCTGTCATTTATGTTTGTGATGCAGTCATGTTGTGGCATGCCAATTTGCGTATACGTCCCATTAACGAAACGCGTGGCATGTAAATCATGTCGCCCATGACATGCATGTCATAATTTTCATATTGTGACCTGTCATTTATGTTCGCCATGCAGTCATATTGTGGCATGCCAATTTTCGTATATATCCCATTAACGAGACGACCAGGAGAGCACCAAGACTGTGACATGTGAATCATGCCGCTCATGACACGCATGTCAAGATTTTCATGTTAAGACCTGCCATTTATGTTCGTCAGGCAGTCATGTTGTGTTATACCAATTTTCGCATGCATCCCTTTAGCGAAACGGCCAGGAGAGCACTAAGACCGTTGGATGTAAATCATGCCGCTCATGACATGCATATCATGATGTTCATGTTATCACCTCATAATTATGTTCGTCATGTAGTCATGATGTGGCATACCAATTTTCGTAAACATCCGATTAGCGAAACGGCCAGGAGAGCACAAGATCGTAGGCGGCTAGATAGATAGATAGATAGATAGATAGATAGATAGATAGATAGATAGATAGATAGATAGATAGATAGATAGATAGATAGATAGATAGATAGATAGATAGATACGCGCAAACTCGCCGAAGTTCGCTAAGAAATGCTTCGCATTTTAAAACTTCCAAGAAAGAATACGCCAGCACCGGCACTACGTAACTTGGTTCAACTCCGAACAAATCTGGTTCGCCGAAAGCAGCAAAAAGCAAGACTACCGCATCAACTTCGACGGCGCACGGGTCGTCCGAACCGAAGCCGCCCAAGTTTCTCACCCTCGCGTCTCCGCCGTCTCCAAAAGTCAAATCTGCTGCTACGGTCCCCTTCTGAGTGGCGCAGTTGTGTTTTTATGTGAGTGACAGTTAAGCTGCACTCCTTCCCAATTTCTTTTTCCTACACTGGAATAATCTCTCCGCCCATCCTAGTTTCAGGAGCACCAACAAAAGTCCAGTCGTTCTTCAGCTTTTTGTTATCTTTCACGCCAGGCTATGTTCTTTTACGGAGCGCGTTCCTAGGCATGCGGTTGGTGTGTCATCTCGTCTACTACGATGTCCCTGCGATTGCCCCAACAAATTCAATGAGGCTAATGAACTCTCTGACTTTTGAGTACAAGTTCGTTATGCTGAGGTGTTGTTAGTACGACGCGGCTCTAAACATAGCCATGGTTTTTTAAAAGTTCTGTGTTCTGAAGTACGTAGTAGTGAAGTAATTTTTCATTGAAATATTTCCATGTCTGCACGGCATTTATGGAAAGTTCGTTAATCTGAGAAGTTCATTATATCGCTCTGGCGAAGTTTCGCTGTTTTCATAGCGACTACAAGGGAGCCGCACACCATACACTGGTTGAATTCTGACATCACTTTCCAGAACTGTCATGCGTTGTTTTATTTAACGCTTCCAGATCATCCCGTTCTTTCGCCAAGGGCGGTCGCGAGGTGAGAGGATGTAAGCAGGCTTTTTGGGTAAAATCTAATTTGACATTATTCTTACACCCTGAGCATGTTCGAGGAAATCTGCGTTAAAGTGGTTTCACCCCGACTTCCTGTTTTCACTCCGACTTCCTGACCGATATTTTGCGCTACGCAGATTATGCTACACCTACAGTTCAATGGTTCATTTTAAAAGCAACGTGAATACACAAAGAACACTAAACGACTGTGATGTAGGTAACTATATCTGAAAGTAGGAGTAGAAACAATCCGAAATTAGTTATTTACAAAAAAAATTTCTTACCAATTATCATCTTGAAAAATAAGATCTCAGATTTACCCAGGAAATTTAAGGTAATAGAAACCCTCAAAAGGAACATGACTATACGTGTAAGACTTTTGACACAGTGGTTGTTGGTAGTGTAGAATTACCGTTTCTCCACATTTGTCTTTTTAATGTGGTACATTTGATACCACCGGTATATGGGAGCTTGTGTGGTTGGTGACATCAGGAGAGCGGACAGTGCTCGGTATGGCACAACGCGACTGCCTGGCGAACATAAATGACAGGTCACAACATGAAAATCATGACATGCGTGTCATGAGCGGCATGATTTACATGTCACAGTCTTGGTTCTCTCCTGGTCGTCTCGTTAATGGGATGTATACAAAAACTGGTATGCCGCAGTATGACTGCATGGCGAAAATGAATGACAGGTCATAACATGAAAATGATGACATGCATGTTATGAGCGGCATGATTTACATGCCACGGTCTTGGTGCTCTCCTGGCCGTTTCGCTAATGGGATGTATGAAGAAATTTATATGGCACAATATGACTGCTTCACGAACATAAATGGCAGATGATAACATGCAATTCATGATATGCATGTCATGAGTCGCATGATTTACATGCCGCAGTCTTAGTGCTCTCCTGGCCGTTTCGCTAATGCGATGTATGCGAAAATTGGTATGGCACAACATGACTCACTAACGAACAGAAAGGGCAGGTCATAACATGGAAACCATGATATGCGTGTCATGAGCGGCACGATTTACTTGTCACAGTCTTCTCTCCTGGTAGTCTCGTTAATGAGATGTGTACAAAAATTGATATGCCACAATATGACTGCATGGCGAACCTAAACGACAGGTCATAACATGAAAATCATGACATGCATGTCATGAACGACATATTTACATGGGACCGTCTTGGTGCTCTCCTGGCCGTTTCATTAAGAGGATGTATACGAAAATTGGTATGCTACAACATGACTGCATGGCGAACATGACTGACAAGTCAAAACATAAAAATAATGATATGGATGTCATGAGCCACATGATTTACATGCCATGCATTTCGTTAGCAGGATGTATACGAAAATTGGCATGCCACAAGGTGAGTGCATCACGAACGTAAATGACAGGTCATAACATGAAAGTCATGACATGCATGTCATGAGAGACATGATTTACATGCCACGGTCTTGGTGCTCTCTTGGCCGTTTCGTTAGTGGGAGGTATAGGAAAATTGGTATGCAACAATATGACTACATGACGAATATAAATGACAGGTCATAACATGAAACGCATAACATGCATGTCATGGGTGGCATGATTTACACGCCAGGAGTTCCGTTAAGGGGATGTATACCAAATTGCTATGGAACAACACAACAGAATTACGATCGTATATGACAGGTCATAACATTATAATCATGAAACGCGTGTCATGACCGGCATGATTTACATGCCGTAGTCTTGGCGCTATACTGCCGTTTCGTTAATGGAATGTATACGAAAATTGGTTTGGCACAACTTGACTGCATGACGATCATAAATGACAGGTCATAACATGAAAATTGTGATATACGTGTCATGAGGAGCATGATCTACATGCCACTCGTTTCCCTAATGCGATGGATACCAAAATTGCTATGGTACACAGCAAGACTGCATGACGAACGCAAATGACAGGTCACAACGTTAGAATCATGACATGCGTGCATGAGCGGCATAGTTTACAAGCCATAGTCATGGTGCTCTTGCGGCCGTTTCGTTAACTTCATATGTACCAAACTCGGTATAGCGAGACAACAATGCAAATCCATTTTACGTTTCTTATGCGTGCTTCGCATTTCCTTGATTCCCACTGCACGTGGGATCTGTCAATTTTTTAGGGAGAGCACATAAAGTATGAATGTTAGAAAAATTTTTACAGCCCTTACCTGCTTGCTGCTGTCTTTCTTGAAGTGGGACAGCCAACTGAGCAGTCTCTTGTAAAGAGGGAGTTTCTGCTGTTGTAGAAATGTTACCATTGCTTTGTGATTATCATAAGGAAAATTGACGAAAAACTTGCGCAAAAACTAAGCGTGCAAAGTCAAGCAATGCTGCATCCTTTTTATAAGACACAGCTTACCATGACTGCCTAGCTTATATGATATGTCTGTGTTTTTTTATTTTGTAAGTGTTAGCTTCTTTTCCGTTTTCACCAACAGTGATGCCTCAGTATGATCAAGGTAGAAGGACGCTTAGTTTTGGTAAGCTTTGCTCGAGCAAAAAGAGAATGAAGATTGAACGAACTCTGGGAATTGAAGTCAAGATGCCGCTAAATACGTTCTTTGGCTGCAACTGTGAAGGATTACACCTTAGCACCGTATTTCATTTCAGAAAGAGCCACGCCCATCAACACACCTTTTATACACACTGTGGCAGCTAACATACTCCACGCCGTGCACACGCGGTACCGACTTATTCATATGGTTAGCTAAACTTCACTGCATGCTCTTTCATTCTTCTTTTTCTCTCAACTCCCAGTTCTGCTCCTCCTTGGTCTCTTCTGGCTCTTCTATCGTGTTCTTTTTCCGAGTTCCTCTTCTGCTCATTTCTCCTTTTTTTCATCTTTATCATCATCCTGAGTCGCTCGTCTTCTGTTTCTTCGCACTGTTCTTGCTCTTCTACATCGTCGTCGCCTTTCCATAGGCTCCGTACACTCGATTTTGCGGCTACCCTGGCGCCATCTGCCGGCGGCGACGCCACAGTATCGGGAAGGTGGGTCCGCGGCGCGGCCCGTCTCGGCTTGTATTTGCTGTCCGCGTGCTGCACTTGGTGTCAACCACGTTTGGGGCCATTTTGCTGTGTTCAGTAGCCAGTTTTTCTGTTTTATCTTTTTTCGGGTATGTGCAGAGACAGTGAAATGGCTTGTGCTTCGAGGGCAAGCGTCGAAAGTGACAGAAGTGCGAAAAAAAATATATAAAGACGTGGGACCGGCGATACGGCTGTGCGAAAGACTGTCACAACCGCGAAAATCAGCCGGGAATAAAGTTGTGCAGGTTTCCTCGCAGAGCTTACAAACTATAACGGCGAAGAAAGCAGATCGCAGCTCTAAGGAGAGTAAAGTCAGCTTCTTTCATATTTATGTTAAGGGTTTTTGTTGCACATCGTGCTACACATGTGCGCTTCGCTGCTTGTTGTGTGACACCGGCGGCGAAGCTTTTTAAATGAACCAATAGGACTTTGACACGGCTCTCCTGATTTGAGAACTCCTTGCTGTAGACTTTGTATTCGGTGTCGTGAGGATTACAATGACTCATGCGATGAGGAATATCTTCTCCAGGAAGTTTATTTTGTGATGTCGAGAGCTAACCTCTATATGATCCTTGTTCGGGACAATGGACTCAGAGACTCCCTTTCATACGGCAGGATTTATCTTGCGAACTTCCATTCGCGACAATGCAGTGAAAAGCCAGCACATACGCAAGTATGCAAAGAAATTCGCAAGCTAAATCGGACCTCGTGAAAGGGGCCTAACGAGTCTTAATGAATCTACAAAGTCAATCATACTTGTGTGATAAAGCGCTAATTGGGCGGTATTGTGTGGGGAATCAAATTAGGTGAAGCCTTATCGCAGCTGTTTTGTCAGGGGCAACGCGATTATATCTGTGCGGTTCGTAAGTCTACTCCGCTGCACATCACCGCGAGCAGTACCAGTGAATTTGAGTATGTGCTTCAGAGTGCTTATGAATAAAAATATTGATCAAGCAAGCGCCTGTCTCACTTTTTGCGCTAGGTGACTCGTAGTTGCGCCGATTAAGTCGGCAGGTAGGTCCCGGTTCCGCGCTCACCAGTGAGCTGTCATAGGCTGCTTAAAACTGCTTGAAAACTGCAAAAGCTTTTGTTTGGCGTCGTGCCAGACTACGCCGACGTAGCACGCCGTGCGGTGCCGCACAGGCGCTTTCAATCAAGGTAGTTCTCAATTTCGATCACCCTTGGACGCCGCTACACGGGCCAATAAGCCGATTTCCAGTTATCTCACTCCACTCGACATGACGGTGCTGACAACAGCCTACGATCGAAAGCTCCATCTCGATGTGCGGATCGCAAATGACTGAAAACAAGTCGACCAAAATCGCGATGCAAAGTAACCATATAACTGTGATTCAGATCGAAGGGTATATGTAAAATGTCGATGTGACAGGGAGAATGAAATGAGAGGCCGCGGCGTACAACGCAAAAAAGGGAAATGAGGCATCCATCGTCAAGAGAGAGGCATTCATTAAATCTTGGTCAACCTCTATTTAAAACACAACGTCTTCAAGATGAAAGTTTGGTCACTTTGATTCTGACAGTGGGTTTCATTCACGTGCAGGATGACTTCGTGCCATTGTTTTCCGTGTTGCAAACGGCACTTGGCACGAACGTTTGGGGCCTCCACTTCCGTCATCTCGAGCACGGGTGCATACAGCTACTCTCCGCTGGTTAACGCGGCAGCAAGAAAGTGCCCGCTGACTCCTTTAATCGGCCAAAACCCCGGAAAAATATCTGCGTCGTAACCATGGAGCAGCCTCGCACCGTAACGCATAAAAAATAGAGGATCACGGGTATGCGTGCGGAGCTTCGCGCGTAGTTTCGAACGGTTTCCCCATCTCCCCCACGTCTCGCACCTTCTCACTGACGCGCCGCTCACCTCAGGCGGCGCTGAATGCCGCGGCGCCAACGCTGTTTCAGCAGCGCCGCCTGTCGACTGTACGGAGCCTATAGTTCTGCGCAGTCTCCTTTTGTCCTTCGTTTCTCTCTTTATCTTCGTAAGCGTGCTTTTGCTTTAGTTTTCGTTTGCCGCTGTCTGCCTCCACCTATATTTCACCGGTTAAACTGTTCACTACAAAAATAGTGTATGTTACACCACTCATTCCAGATGGGAACCGAGGCTGAAAACTTATTGTGCCCAACCACGTGGCGAGAGTCAGGAAAGTTCGGTAGTGACACAGATCTCTTTAAACTCGGTTCAAAATCGCAAAAGCGTGCAGCGGCAGGACTGTGTTTTAGTGACACTGCAATGTTACTCTCACGAGCATGCAAAACACTGGCAATAGCACCGGCCTCTCAGTCAGCTGAGTCCTTTACTTTCCCAAATAAAGAATGAACCTAACTGTTCTTAGAGGAACAAATATGTTGCTGACATACGGTAAAAAGAATTCAAGCATTTCGTCGGCGAAAAGGGAGGGCAAACGGCACAATGACGGCACCGCCTCTAACCGCCACTATCGCCATACCACACGCACAGTTTGTCGTCACTTTGGAGGGCTGCAATGGAAAGTCTTATATACGCTACTACTGGAATACCATTTTCTGATTTCACATCTGGGTGCACGCCTACTGATTACTCGTGCCACAATGGATACTTCATTTGTGAGATAAGATAGAACATTTCAAAAATGTAGTTAAGTTACATTTATTAAAAATAAATGAATAAATATTATTTGCATTATATACGGTGTATTGCAATGATGTTTAAGACAGCAACAATGAGGCGGCACCAACTTCGCTTGAAATCTGCGTAACAAAGCCACCGTAGAAAACAAATCCAACAGCGCATAGTGCCCAATGGCATGACAGTGGAGGAATACGAATAAACACCTTATAGGTGTATTGAACAATAGTACAATGCAATACAAATTTCAGAGATCCATAGTACCTGTGCCTTATCCAAAACTAGATAGACCATTACGTAAATATTCTAGTTATTTTCTGCGTACTTTCACCTACTGTGTCCAACGCAGTCGCAGCCTGACGAAGACAAGTCAACTTGACGAAACGTTGGCTCCTGCGGCATTCGCTCTTCTAAATTGTATTTTAGGATCTTTTCACCAATATGTCCAATATGGTAAGAAGACATGTGATTATAGCAGTTTAAATCACCTATTCTTTCTGCAGTATGTTTGAAAGGTTGATGAACTCAAGTAACAAAATGGGTTTTCAGATTAGAAAAGACGATAATATATGGCTCATTGAAGGATACTTACGGAAATATTTGTAATCCGAGCCCAATGTGAAAGACAAGAAAGCGCATATGAGGAGGTACACAATCATTGCGCAAGATTTATTGGCTGTTCGATTGCACAGTTTTGTGGTTATCTGAAAATTCAGTTCCGACACATTTAGCTGTATGGTGTACAGAGCATTGGAAAAAAGAAACGCCTGCATTTTGCATAGGGACCTGTTTACGGTTGGATACAGAGCAGACTGCCAAAGAATTCAAAACAGTACAGAAGCAAGCCCATTCCATGAAGTTCTCAGTGAAATATACGACAGAATTTCAATAATAAAACGTGGTTACATTTAATTCACTCATATTTTTGGCCCGTCGGCAGTTACAGAGTGGATAAAAGGTGCCGCTTCCGTAATTGACGTAATGCAGCGATTACAGAGCTCTAAATTCAAATAAAATGTAAGAATGCATAGGAAGAAAATAATATTTCTACGAAATATAACGCCTACATATATGCCCACATTCAGAACTTCAAAGAAGTAGCATTGCGTATGAGAAAATAGTGTGAGCGCTAAGTGTGCTGTTCATCGTCTTCCATAAATGTACTATCGTGAGCAATATGAAAGGAAACAGAACAACACGTGGCAAACAGCCTCGAAGCCGACTTTGAGCAATACGCAGATGGCGCTCTGAAAAACCAAGTGGAAAGCAGGGCGCTCTTCCACTAACTGTTGGCACTCCCATCGACCTGGCGTTTCTACAAAGCAGCAACTTACGCTATTTTACCGAGAACACCGTATCATCCGATATTCTATAAGACGAGGTAATTGTCGCAGTGACATTCAGCGATTCGTTTCCTTTTCTTTCACCTTTCTTTTCTTCACAGAAGCCCTTGTGCCAATGCCAAGTCTTGCACTTTGTCCAAGCAATCGCATGGCAGGAGTTCCGACACTTGTTAGAACAGCGTTCCCCTCTCCACTATGTTTCAGACGGCTGCTGTCACATATCACCGATACCTGTGTTTCAGGATGTTTGCCGCGCGTTTTTGTGTCCCCTCTCATATTGCTCACGATAGTACATGCAAAATTAAACGTTCTTATAGAGCAAATGTGCCACAAACGCCTACATGGGTGCATCTTTCGATGGCGTTATAAGCGACTTCCAAATTATTGCTTAATATAAGGGGTTTTAGGTCCCAAAAGCACCATCTGATTAGGAAAGACGCTGCAGTCGCGGGCTCCGGAAATTTCGACTGCCAGGGGTTCATTAACGTGCACTGACGTCGCATAGAACACAGGCCTCAACATTTCGCCTCCATAGAAAGGCAACCGCCGCGGCCGCGATTCAATGCCCGCGAACTTCGGAACCGCAGGCGAGTGCCATAACCACTAGATCACCGTGGCAGCCTCTACGCCGGTGCTCTCTTCCTTTAATTCCGATAATTGATGCCATTTTTAAATGGTTGTCGCAAACAAAGGAAACGCGGCGGCCTCAGTGCGCATCTGAAGTATTTCAAAAGTGCCGGCTGTTTTTTGTATGTGTCCTACCTTCTTCTAATATCAAGTGCTGATCACTATTTATGTTAAACGTGGTTTTTTACAATGAAAAAAAATCGGCGTAGCTGGCCTTAGTGGAACAAGCATACACACTGCGGAGCTAAACGGCACCTAGCTGTCCTGGCGTTTTCTAGGTTGTAATTAAGGATTTCCCGGTTAAATGAAGCGGAGCTGGGTTGGCGAGGCACGCGAAACCATTCGTCGTTGTAAGCGAGAAGGCGTCGAGCAGTGCAAATGCCAGGAAATGCGCCTTGGAGGCCAACTGTTCTCAGACGCCTTATCATCCATAATGCGTTTTAATGCTTGTTTTGTGGTATCTCTCTTCACAGACGTATGTTATACAAGGTTTGTAGGACGATCTTCTTGGTCTAGTCACATAAGCTGTGAATGTCTATTTGTATTCCTTCAACCGACAGGTACTAGTTTTCACAAATATAAAAGTCCTTGTTTGCGCAGAATTGTCATTCGTGAACACTGAGCTCTACGGTGTATGCCTAATCGCTAATGTAGCTATGCTGTTCAGCCTTAGATTATTAGACTCCCTTCAAAATTGGCTTACGTCATGAAATGTGATGACGGAGATATATACAACGCACTGTAAAAGTAACGCTAGACGGGCAAGCAAGAAAACAGGAGAACGGAAGAGCAAGACAACAACGAACGAAGTCACAAGGAACAATGCCTCGCACACCAAACTTCCGTTTCTCACATTTTCTCTATACGAGTATAGCTCCTAAACTTTGCAGGGTGCAGTTATGACAGCGATTCCCGGGTCTGTGCGCGCCAATCCCCCGACGTGAATATACCTTCCAGAGTGGAAGAATCAAGAAGTTATGGCCACCAATTGTTTTAACTTATACCAAACACGCACCGTCTACAAGCCTCTGGTTTTACGCCTCCATCGAATTGTCACTACCGCGGCCGGTATCGCATACGCGCATTGTGGGTCTGCTAAACATGGTACGCAGCTTCACTGTACAATTGTGATCAAGTTTTCACTGCTCCGAGAGTACAGTTTCCTTAAGCATCAATAGGCATGTGCCGAGGCATCTATAGCAAATCAGCAAAGATGGTTTCACCCTCTCTATCAAATACTCTCTCTCTCTCTCTCTCTATATATATATATATATGAGACGTAGCACTTCAGTAATGTTTCATTTATTTGTCGACGTTTCGGTCAGAGCCTGACCTTTCAGGTCTTGTGAAAGGTCAGGCTCTGACCGAAACGTCGACAAATAAATGAAACATTACTGAAGTGCTACGTCTCATATTTATATTCATGCGGCAGCCGAAGTCATCTACTTCGCCAAACTATATATATATATATATATATATATATATATATATATATATATATATATATATATATATATATATATATATATATATATATATATACGCGTGCGTGCGTGCGTGCGTGTGTGTCTGTGTCCTTAGCTTGTGGTGGTCGTCTCGGTGACTTGATATATACCGAGGCTAGCTTGGCCACGGAGGAAATCATGAGCGAAGAAATTGCCTCTATAGTGAAGAAGTAATTAAGTCATGGGTACATTATGATAGCTATCTTGCAGTACCACTGAATCGAAGTAACTCCGAGCCAAACATTCTAATAGATGCTTTTGCATATAGGCGCTTGTTCAGTTCGAGCATCGGACAAGGCAACAGAGTTCATTAACGCTGTACATACCGTAAACAATGCACTGAACCATCAGTTTTTCTCGCACTTGTCTTGCACGACTTGAGATAGTGATGCGCGTGCGACCATGTGGTAGTACAGTGATTGCAAATTGCTCTTGCAACTACGTAATATGGAAGACATATGTACTATGTCTAAGAGTGCTTTCATATTGCCTTACAGAATCCGACAGAAATGTGCCAGAGAAGACTGCCCCGATATTTCCCTCCGATGATTGCGAAATTGTACCCAAACACGAGCGACATATTACCTCGTGCCCTGTGCTATCCTTGGCGTCAAAATTTAACTGATGTGCCTCTTAGGCCAACAGTGCACTCAACGAATCATTCTGCAGAGTGAGGTCAAACAGTTTCGCAACGCTGCGGAAGTCGAACTCTTACGGCTAGCTCATTGCTTGCTGCCGCCCGTGACAGTGGCGCTCGAGGACCATTATCTATCAAACTTTTGTTAAGAAAGGCACAGGACCTGTTTAGATCAGAGCGTCGGAACCATTTTGTTCTCCCGGGCAGCGTATTCACTTTAGAAGTCGCGGACGACTCCGGAGAGCCCCAGATGCCTGTGGCACATTCGGTTTTCACGGGGACATCTTGGAAGCCTCGCTCAATGGCAAGACACGTAACTTTTGAATCACGCCATAATGGCGTCGTGTATGTCAGTGAAGTGTGCGCAGGCAGCCCAGGAATAGCCCGGGATTGATAAATCGAAAATGCTCAGGGAAGCAGCTATCCGCAATTCATGCCTGTGTTCTCGCTGTGGGCAGTACGCTGGATAATGCTCCAGCAGTTAGCTGAACTAAAGGCAAATAAATGAGCAAGAAGGTTACGTGCATCCGTCAGACGACGCAAATCAACCGAAGCCAGCGCAGCGGAGGACCGCGGATCTGTGACTTAAGAAGCAACGAATGCAGCAACGATCTGAACCATGTGCTACGGCTTCCTGAATCTACGCCAAACTTCGCGCCTTTTATACGCCGAAGGAGCTCCCGAAGTCATGGCGGTACAAGACAACGCACGTGGAGTGCCACCTGAGCGTGATTGAGTAGGTGGTGCGTGACGTGAGGTCTGGCGTCGTGAAGCGCGCTGATCTCCTCGCGTGTGCTCCGATGAAAAGGGCACATTGATGGCATAGTATTACCTAGAAATCGTTTTGCATATTCAGCAACAGTTGTGCTCTCTGGAATCTTCAAAAAGGGGAGGGAGTAAAGAAACTAGAGTCTGTTTTAAAAGTGGCAATGACAGAGAAGCAATATGTCCTGATCATTTTTAATGTTTTGTCTTTCTGTCCGAATATGATCTGTAACCTTTCGAAGGAATTCAACTCCAGAAAAATATTTCATAGCTTATCGTATAGCTAGCTGATCGGGTATTACTCAAGGAAACCGTCACGTAAGTTTCAAGCTGGTGCCAGAAACGGAACATGTTCTTAAGCGTTTACACATGCTGAGTTCTCAATATATGAACTAACGAAACCATTTTACACCATTTTTATTCTGTACATGACATTATGCTAAATGAAATAGCGCCTGTTAAACATATCGGACTTACAACCCCACAAAATCTAAGTTCGGTTATTCACAGCAATACTGTTTGCACGAAAGTTTTTATATCTACCTGGTTTATGCGACTCAGGCTTACAAAAGCCCAATGAGCGCCAACCGAGGAGCACATAAAGCGCTCGTCCGGCCATGTCTGGAGTATGCCTCATGTCTATGGGACCCTTACAGACAAAAATTGTTATATTTGAGAGACTGCAAGGATTCCCGTGAGATTCACCGGCTGCAAATACAAACGCACCGACAGTGTAAGAGAAATGATAAATTATATTGACATAGATACAATTCAACTGATGTGCCCAAAGTAGATTAAAACGCTTTGGCCTTACATATATTACCATTTTTCACAAATTAACAATCATAATTATATCAGCCACCACGTACTGTGCACAAGTGCCCGGTTTGACAACGGGGCAACGATAGAGGAAGAAAGCCGTTTAAACGCTGAATTTAAATATTCCCCTTTTCCGACAACCATAGACGCTTCGAACATACTACCGAAAGCAGCTGTCGACAGCCCCAGTGTGCAAGCTTTTCTTACACAGTTGATGAAAATGTGTGCGTAAAGGTGTCCTTACACCGCTGTATTTCAAGTTCAATGTCTCATCCGTTGTTTTCGTGATTACTCTGCTTCAATTGCAGTGTATTCGAATGGCGTTGTTTTAGGCGTTCATTTCGTGTTTACATGTATTTTTAGGGGCGAAGCTCCTTAAGGCGGCACCCGTTCGTCCCTCGTCGTAGTCGTAGTCGTAGTGCGTAACCAGTCTTACGCTTTGACCTCCAAGATGGTGCCGGTGGGAGATTTCTCCTGTGCGTTGTTGAACAATAAAAAATTCACAGCGTGCGGGTTAACTAAAAGCCGAATTCTTCTGTCTCTCATTCCCCATTAGCAGCCATTGGCATGTTCCAGTAGGAAACGTTAGTAGAAGTAGAAGTGTAGTGTAAGTGTTAGCTAAAAGCCGACTTCGTCTGTCTCTCATTCCCATTAGCAGCCATTGTTTACCTCCAAGGTAGTGCCTGGTGAGATTTCTCCTGTGCGTGATTAAACAATAAAAATTTTGTTCAAAACGCCGTTGATTGATGAAATAAACCAACGAAAGACGCCAGATGTTTTCTAAAAGCAAAACGAGACGGCTCGCGCCCTCGCCGCGAGCGCCGGGAGCCACGCGCTCCCCTTCAAACTCGACACTGCCCCGGCAAACGCGAGAGACAACGTTGGCGCAGGCAGCGTCTCCTAGCGAGTTTCTTGATTGAGAAATACCGACTGCTCGCGTTGGAGAAGCGTTCACCGGCAACCCATATATATATATATATATATATATATATATATATATATATATATATATATATATATATATATAGGCGCTGCATCTTGACTTGCAATGAAGTGCCGGTGGGAGATTTCACTTGTGCATTGTGCATAGTTGAACCGTGAGGATTCGTAGCATGCGCGTTAACTAAATTAGTCCGGAACTCGGCACGATCTACGATGCACATCCCGAGCTTCGCCCACTCATCATCATTCACTCCGTGGATATGCTGTAATTTTTTTTCGCTGTGTGGGCTCCTGTCTGGAGGCAAGCAACTGTGTCGCATTCCTAAATAAATAAAGAATAATATTTGGAGTTCTTGAATACTGTTAAAGAGTTTCTGACTGCAAGGGCCGGAAAGCGGCTAGGAGTTTCTGCTAGAAAGGAAGATTGGAAACATCATGTAGCTTAGATTTTTATATCCTATATTTTACATTTCAATAACAGCGCGAAGACAGACAGGACGCAGGGAGCAGGCACGGACGAAGGCAGTCTGAAACTGAAATTTATTCATAGAATATATAGGTACACATATAGGGTGAAGTTAACCAACGATAACGAAGGAAAATAGAAAACACAACGAATGGGTAAGCTTAATTCAGTGACTGAAACCTCACAACCTAAATGTGAAATTGTCTTCAAGGCCTCAATCATTGTCCTATCTACTTTGATCCTTTATCGTTCGGCCTATGTGCGCACATATATGCTCTGGTAAGAATTTCAGTTCAATTCACTCCTCGTCCTTGTCTGCTTCCTGCTTCCTGTGTGTGTTAACATTTATTGCCATGAATATGTACAAGCTGACCCGGTTATCCACCCTATATTTTACGTTGTGTGACCGTGCTGTTAAGGGTAGACAACTGACGGAATAATATAGCGTTTCCGATATTGACTTCCAATGCACTGACGCAAAAAGACATTAGGTTACTTCCATTTCTACTGCTGCGTTCTGTTGGCTATCATCGTACAGATACAGCTATATTGCATCTATATGAGATATATATTGCGCTGACCACGCTATGCTTACGATACTCCGTTTCACATATCAAGTGCAACGCTGTAAGGGCTTGGCGAAAGCTACCAATATTTCTTGCACTACATGCGTTCGCACCAGGAAATAGTTAATATCTTTACAACCACGGTGCAGCTTTTTCTACTTAGTGCTGGATAAAAAAATTGCCCGCCAATCCAAACTGTGAAGGTGGTTGGAAAGCGAAGCTTTTTACGCCACCCTCACGGTGACCGCGAGAGCTGCTGGGTTTTTCCTACGACGCTGTTGAGCGAGACGATTTTGTTCTTTCCGCGGAGCCTTATATTCACGCTCTTCTTCTAGCCGTCTTTACTTTCCGTGGTCTACCCATAGTGGGGTAGTCTAGAAATGAACCGAAGCAGTTACTAGGCTGGAAGGGTTTCGAATGACGTCAACCTTCTTTCAAGCAGCTGCATAAGCTTTGCAACAGCTGCAATCTAATCTTACGGACCGCGCCGAGCCTGTTTCCGTTGTTTGCCCGCAGCCCTTATCATCCATCATGCTGGCTCATCACTTTGAAGCTTGTTTTGAAGCTCGCTAGAAGACGCTTCCTGCCTCAAGCTCGTCTCTCGCGGGTAAGGGCGCGTTCTCCTTCTTTGCGAGCTGGTCGAGCGTTCATCGAAGAAAGAGCCTTTCCATAGGCAACGCGCGCCTTTCGCTCTCTCTCTCTCTCTCTCTCACACAAGACAGCAGATGGAAGAGTGAGAGAGGTAGCGCGCCTGGAGGCACGCGCCGAGCGCGAGCCCTACCTCGCGAGCGCGTCCGCGAGCTTGCGTTCGTCGGGATCGTTTTTTGCTTACAACGACGGACACTACGTGACCCTTGGCTGGTATAGGTACAAAGCTTCGCTTTAAAAATGAAAATGTTTTCTGCCATAGGCAATAAAGAACTAGGTCATACGTCTGTCAGTGAGTTGATCCGTGTCTCTCAGCGTCTCAATGTTTTCGTCTGTTAGTTTGTTTATTTGAAGTCGGTGGCGAAGCTTCACGTCCGTGCTCTTGCTCCGCAGCTCTTACAACGAAACAAGGCGGCTACGGGAGGTATGGGGTTGTACGTTTTCTTACCGAACTTTTTGCCTAGCGTGCAACGCGGTTATTACTACAGGGAAAATCTGAAGGTTTTGACATACTATCTACGCCGTCATTTATATCTGCCCAAACGTCGAACTCAGTCTTGCGTTTTGTTTTTCAGCGTCATCCCCTAAATATATATATATATATATATATATATATATATATATATATATATATATATATATATATATATAGCCCGACGAAGAAACGCTTCGGTGGCGACACAGCCACGCTGTTCGCGGCGAACCACGGCGGCTTCCCCGGGAAATGCCGCCTACTCCATGCAAACAAGCGGAAAAGGCGAGTGAGCCACCCCATCGGTACGGAACAAACCTCCGGGTGGGTCCGCATGACTCCACGATGGAGCGCCTACGTCACGGACGCGGACGCTCTGATTGGTATCCTCCCCGGTGGCTCCGCAGCCACGGAAGCTCGCGTTTTACCACCGGCGGCGCGTCGCGCGCGTTTTTCCGCTAGTGTGAACAGGCCTTTATACTTTGCCGCCTCATCTTTGTGTTACAAACCCCACACTTACATGTTCATGGATGCGGCGGGCGATATCTTCCTTATGTTATGTGCCGACTCAAAAAACAGATGATGTGTATTAAATTTCGGTTTCTTGTATATATATATATATATATATATATATATATATATATATATATATATATATGTGTGTGTATATGTATATATTGGGGTCTATACTGCAAATATTTGCGCTAATATAATGTTATCCTCTAGAAGTAGTGGCAAACGTTTTTCCGATGTATAAGAGTCGGCATAAATCGTGCATATTCGTGAGGCAATGGAAGTTATTTCTTGCATTTCTAACGATTGACTTCCTCAAACCATTCCCGCGGATCGTTTACTTCGCCCTTTTAGGAATAAAATTTTACATTCTAATATCTCCTTATTGAAATCTTAATCTGACATTGCGCATAGCCAGTGATTAGACGAGCAGTGGGCAATTCCACAGTACAGCCACAAGTCGTGCATGTCGGAAATGTAGGTGATGTGAATACCACAAAGAAATGCAATGAGCTTTGAGGACCACTTTAAATTGTGTTCATTTGGGATAAATATTGTTCCAGGAATCATCTGCTTGGCGTAAGATGCAAAAGCCTAGCCATTAGGTAGTTGAAGACCGCACCTAAAGGCTCGAACCCCAGTTCTCGTGTTACAAACGGGAAGCCCATTCCATGGAATGTGCCCGGCGACTGATCCAATTCATTTTTGTGTTCCCATGTTCATGTGCTAATTGAACCATCTGACTACGATTAGTACCATTATCATTTAGCGTTTTGTTCATCATGCCCCTGCGCGTCTCACTGTTTTTTCGAGTCATTGTCATTTCTCTTCTATGATAGAAATTATATAGTTTCATTCTATTCTACTATTATCACCATTGTAACTGTCTTTGTACCAATGAGATGTAATATCTCGATTCGACTGTTATCACCGTTGTAGCCCTCTTTGTATCAAAAACATCTAATATTCTCGATTCTTGGAACTTAGCACTTTCACCAATTTTAGTGCTCTATACGGTCATTGTCGTAAGCAAGTGCTGTGGTGATCTCAGCTGGACCGGAGTATGCATATGAACGCTGGCAGCAAGGCTTCCGCTTTGAGTTAGGAGCAAGTAGTCCAGCGGTCCAGCGGGTTTACCACTTTCGACACAAGGACCACACAGACGACATCGACCGGAAGGACGAGGCTCCTTTGTCCCTACTGCCAAAACAAAAAACCTGCAATCAAGCGCTGGCCTGGCTATCACGAGAAATTGAAAGGCGGCAGAAAAGCGCTGCTGTCACCTTGAAGCAATCGGTCAGTCAGGTGGCCAGTCACATAAAGACTGCATGCAGCGTGCCAGGCAACAGGAGATGCAGCTGAAGTGACTCGCCTGGAACTCCCTCTTCACTCTACGGTCAAACTTTCAGGCACGAATTATCTTCATTAGTAACTCTTCAACTCTACGATACGTTGACTCTCATGTTCATGTATTACCATACTGCATGGCTGGGCAGTATGGCGAACCAAGACTCTCACGATAGTACTTGAGTGATCGTTTTCAGCATATGTATTTCTGTATGGATATAGCTCTGTAAATTGTGTTGTTATGTTGGGTTTAACATCCCAAAACCAGCTCTGATTATGAGAGACGCCGTAGTGGAGGGCTCCGGAAATTTCAACCACCTGGGGTTCTTTAACGTGCACTGACATCGCACAGCACACAGGCCTCAACATTTCACCTCCCAAAATGCAGCCGCCGCGGTCGGGTTTGTAAATTGTAGTTGTAGATACGTTGTGCATCATGCACGATGTAGGATCGTACCGCGATATTTTGCCTGACAAACGTGCCTCTTTCCTCGCATTCGGAGAAGTAACGCGTTTAAGGGAGGAAGGGAATACTTTCCTGTTGAGTTAACGAAAGGAACATCACCAGTGTTATTAAGTTAAAAGGTACTGGCAGTTCGATATATTAACACTCTAGTTAACAAATCTATTTGAGAGGGGAAGTCTTTCGGTTCGTTGATGACCTGAAAAGGATCATCGCCATGCTGTAGAAGCTTGCTGTCATCAAAGCAAAATTTATATTTTTTCAAGAGCTAGTTTGTGCTCGTCCGCAGTGAAAGGTAAGTGTTTCGCTTGGAACTCGTATGTTATGACTTCTGTCTCGAATAACGCCTATTTGAATAGTTGCTGTGGTTATGCGGCATGAGCGCCACATCATTCCTCACAAAGCAAAAACCTGAGTTTGAATGGCCACATTTCTTAACTCCTTGGTGTTCACTGGTGATTCGAGCAAAGTACTGGACATACCTCGTTATAATGTAATGCAAGCATATACCTGTAAGCGTGGTAAGTATGCTGCACTTAAAGTCTTTGTGAAGCATAGCACACCAAAATAATTAGGATTTCCAGTGTTCCATATTCTTCTATCCGTATTGGGGAATCCTTTTTCTTTCTCGTGTGTTTTCAAAAGTATTTTTAAAATATCTTTTACCATAAAACACCACAATTTCATGTGGTTGTGAGCTTGCCAACAATTTCGCAATGTGTGTAGAGCAAGTTTTCAGCATGTGCGCTTCACTGTCTAGATTCCTAAGCATTTTCCTGATTGTCTTGGCTCTCTCCTGTAATTTCCTGTTACTCATGTGGTGACGTTTTGATTGACACATGCATTTGAGGCGTTTGTATTGTACTTGTGGGATTATAAGTTTCTTACCTATGTCACCTGTGTATGGTGTAAAAAATGACTCCTTTAACTTCATACTAGTTGAAAGTCAATGGCCAAGAACAAGAATTATAGTGCTCTACGCAAGCCACAATCCTGCTATAGCAGCACAATGCAAACCCAAATTACTCGATATATTAAGCTTTACCACCAGTGATATTCTCCTAATAAATACACTTGATTACGCGGAACCGAAGTGCCTCAGCAAACGAAGATAAAATGTCAGGTAAACATATTAAAGCGTTTCTTTTTCAAATGCTAAAATCAGGAAAAGCAACATATCATACCGGTATTAACTTATTTAAAATATTGCTGGGCACTAGGGTGCTATAGTTTTCATTTGTTTCCAGTGCATATTTCATATTATATATTTATCTCCTTGACATATCATTACATCACTTGTGTATTACCTTCTCAATCTTTCCGCTTTATATTTTTCAATAAATCCTAACTATTCACGTAACGCATGTCAGCAGTAAAGTTTACTCTAAGCATGCGCTAATGTGTAAGAATGTCCAAAAATTCGCCGCCGACATTCTCATGAAAGCCTCACCAACACACGTTCAATTACCGCGTGACCTCTGCATTTTTCCTAAATCTATTTTCCCAGATAATTCAATTACTGGCAGATATTTTTACACCCTGCAGGAAATATTTGCTAGGAGAATAAATAGTGTACTGACTCGCTAAATAAATATAGAAACAATATCTTTTCCGACTGCTGCATTTAAAGCTACCTCCGTTCTTTTTTTCACAAAATACTGATAGGGCATCCTTTTTTGCAGCATATGTGGCGTTATCAGCAACCCCCCCCCTGGGCTGTAGAAAGTCCAAAGGTGCGCATAAGTACAATTCACGAAACTCGAACGTTGTTAATATTTTATGTTGGGTGACACAGCCAACAAATTCTTGCTCAAAAGAGTTTTCTCTTTTGGACGAATGGGCTAACGTTCAGAAATGTAAAACTGCTCGCCAAAGCACTCTCTGTATTCGTGTTTCATCCCTAGTTCATTATTATTCTATGAATCACCGAGGTTGCTTGACACACTCAAATGTCATTGTAAAAAGGATGTTCCATCTGTTACACGTTGTCGGCTTATTTTCTATCTACAAACCTTGCACTTATGTGCTCGTTATTGTAGTGGAGAGTGACTCCGAGATCACGCGTGCTAGCTCAAAAATAAATGACGTGTACCATCCCTCGCTTTTCCGTGTCCATGTATTTCGGAAATTTGCTAGGTATACTAACTTATAATGCCAAAGTCTCTCCTACATTTATGCCGGAAGCGTTTAGTCGAATAGAAAATCTAAGAAACATCACAGCTTTTTGTGAAGGAACTGATTGCTCTGTTCCTAAAAAATGCTTTCCACTTAATTTGGAGCTGCTGTTCGCTTGGACCTTGTAACAAATGATACTTAAAATTCAATACCTCCTCATTAAACACTTAATGCAACATGTCACTTTCCGTATACCCGACGACACAGCATTCCATAGGTTTGATTAGTGCCGCTGCCCCGCATCACAGCGATTTTAAAATAATCAGCGGCACCTGCGAGAAAGGTCTTGAAGACCGCATCGAATTGTATCAGTACATGAGTACGATAAACCAAAGGGGCGATACTTGAAGCTAAGCAATGTGACCTTTCTGTAACAGCCGTAGCGAAGCTGTGGTTTACGCCCTACGAATACTATTGCCACATTTGGTGTGGCTGTAGGACCTGGATAGCAGAAATTTTCGGCCGTGCTGGCAGCCGTGACGTTCACGCCGAACAATTCCTATCATGTGGATAGCGGAGTCGTGAAACACTGCATCAAACGAGAGGATGTCGTAGATCTAAGCAGAAGTGTCAGCCCTACAATGGTGGAAGCACACAAGGCACAGCTCACCATGAAGGGCATGATGAGCTGTACGTGATGACGCCTTCCTTTTGCCACTGTCGAAGAACTCTAGCGCCATTGCTTAGATCAGCGAGTGTGTAATTTAGAATGTCTGGAGACTTTTTCTTGTGCAAATTGTCAGCGAAGAAAGGCAAGGAGATGGTTTATGGCATTTAAAAAAACAAATGTGTCCCAAGAAAGTAAACGAACGGCCTGAATCACACCTTGCGAAGCGGTCCAGGTTTGTAACAGCACCGATGTTCCACACTTGCGTAAGCCGGCTGCGATGACAACTCGTTCGCGTCCCTGCAGCTCGACTCTAATGGTATGCCCATGCTGGGGAATGAGTTACAGCAGGAAGCAGGAGGAGACGGAGCAGACAGAAGCCGCCCCATCCGGTACGGTCAGGCGCACAATGTCTCTCTCGTACGCTGCTCTCCACCAGGTATGGTAGTGGCCGGTATGGCTCTGTCTATAGTGCTGCCCAATCGGCTCCAGAGCGTAACGCTGCACGTAATTCTACAAGAGAGGGAACTCAAGGGTCGGCGATTTTCGCTCGAGCGCGCGCCTGAACAAGCACCTTGAGCCCTGAAATATTGGAGACCCCAGCACCTTATACATGCCCCAACGTAGTAACTACCAGGACTTTCTTTTGTTTTTTAGGGGCGAAGCTCCTTAAGGTTTGGGCCTGTCCGTCCGTTGTTCCTAGTAGCGCGTTACCTTCAAAGAAATGAATGATGCTACATGTGGGAGGCGCACCCTCGGCGCGTGCCTCCCGGCGCGCGAGCTCTCTTACGTTGGCTAGGGAAACGCTCTTTCTTCGATGAACGCGCTACCAGCTCTCAAAGAAAGAGAACGCACCCTCACCCGCGACAGACAAGCTTGACGCAGGCAGCGTCTTCTAGCGAGTTTCTTATTTGAAAAGTACCGACTGCTCACGCTGGAGAACCGTTCACCGGCCACCCATATATATATATATATATATATATATATATATATATATATATATATATAGGCACTGGATCTTGACTTGCAATGAAGTGCCGATGGGAGATTTCACTTGTGCGTCGTTGAACCATAAAGATTCGTAGCGTGCGCGTTAACTAAATTAATGCGGAGCTCGGCACGATCTACGATGAACCTCCGGAGCTTCGCCCACTCATCATCATTCACTCCGTGGATATGCTGTGAATTTTTTTGCCCCTCAAAAAGGTTATGCTAAAGCTATGTGCTCTCCGCCCCACTCATGTCACTGCGCTTTATCGAAACCCCTATAGACTTCACCGGCAGCGTCTACTTACAATGCCGAGACACGTGACTGATGAGAGCTTCGATCAGTGACACTGCTACGACATCGCCTCATTGCTTGGCCAGGTCCGGGCTGATGTCGCCTGTGAATTTCCGCCGCTTTCCAGTGTGGTGCAACAATTGTCGCCTTTGCTTGTAAGCATTCGAAAGACCATAAAACAGCAAGATAGTGGAGCTCTGTCACCGGCCCGCGACTATGCACCATAGAGGAAAATGCGCTCGCCGAGTTATTTTGCCAACAAGGCATGAGGCAAGGGCTCCGGTGGATCTGCTTTGGGTTGTCTGCATGGTCCTCGCGGAGGAACGAGCAAGCTCTAGTGTACTATCACGCAGATGAGGCTTTGCACGCTAAATAGTTAAAGCGGAAAATTCAGTGCGAGTGGGCAATGCGGTGGGTGACACGAGTACAGAACAGAAATGGAGGCGTGATAAGCGCCAGAAGAAGGATATTAAAAAAAGCGCTGGGACGAGCATCATAAGGCGGCACTGGGCGCCCTGGGCTTTAGATTCGATAACGACTACGTCTACTACGAAAGCACGGTAACCAGTACACTCGGTGAAGAACGTACCACTCAGAATACCTTTTATTTTGATAAGCGTACCTAACGGAGATAAGTTACGCTCACTTTTTGAGATGATCAGCTTAACAGTGCACCAAAGTTGATTAAAAATCCACTGTTGTGCAAGCATATGTAAGGTGCATTAACGATATGATAGTAATGATGGCAAAATATCTTATAACTCAAAAATGCCTGTATTTAACAGATTGACAATGACTCCGCAAAATGAGTAACTTTCAAGAACAGATACAACTAGCTGCTACTAGGGTCAAGGAAGCTCTACATGGTGATACGAGAAACAAGGTTTATGATGATGACGCAACAAATTTGCAATGACTAGGAAAAGAGCATGCAAACGCTTAATTGAAAGGATCTATTCGGTACTGTTCCATGATAAGGGCGCAAGGCGGCCTTGTGGAATTGGTTCAAACTTATTGATCAAACGAGGTCCCGGGTTGCACTAGAAAATGCCTAGGAGTTCATCGCTTGAGGACACAGGAGATATGCCTATGATCTGAAAGAAACTCCATTTAGAGTAGTCAACAAAGCTCATTTGACTTTTGTGTTTTTACATTATGTACTGCAACGGAATTCTCAGTACTAATAGCTCCTGCCATCGTCATGCGCATTTATATTAGGGTCTCTGAGTATTTCTGGCAACAAATATATTCTCTACGTTGACATTAGGATCTCTCATCTAAATGTAAATCTACTGACTAATTTCTGATGTTTCCTGATGGTTTCTGATGTTTCTGACATACCTAAACCAGGTTACGACTATGGGAGAGACTGTAGTGGAGGGCTTCGGGAATTTGGACCACTTAGGGTTCTTTAACCTACACTTACTTCGCAGAGTGCACGGGCCTAACATGTCCCTTCAGTCAAAATGGAGCCGTCGCAACCGGGAATCGATCGCGTGACCTTCGGATGAGGAGCCGAGTGCCATAACTGCTTGACCACTTAATGACGCAAAATATAAATCGATGGAAGAGTAGACTTTGTACGTGTAATAATTGTGTAATTAACGCAACCAGTTCGTAAGGAGATATTAGACTGTCTAAATTGATGGCTATAAGAACGAGGTGTACAACTGCGCCGACTTCCTGAATATGACTCCTTGAATCCACTGATCAAGTCGATATTTAGAATCGCATAAAACACCCGTGTCGCACTGTCACCCAAACATGCGCTTAAAATGGGCTTTCTACATAATGTAATATTCTTCGTACATAAGAAGCGAGGATAATAAGGCAATATGAAAGGACGTAGCCGCAGACGTCCCCAGATACACGCGATGCAAATGCAAAACATAATATGCGTCATCTGTTGTGTTCAGCGAAGCTCTTAGCTGCATGCAAACATCACTAGCCTCAATAAGGACTTTGGAAGTACGCACTTAGTAACGACAAAATACGCCGAAAACATGTCACAGATGGAGGGTGCACAGATGAAGATTTAAGTGCTTTGGTTACTTCCATGAATAACGGACTAACATTAAAGTCTTTATAAAATATGCGCGTCGTTGGGCTGGCGGTTTGAAAATTATTAAATGCCATTCTATTTCAGAAAAGCAGAAACCCTCTTTACGAAGGCATTGTGGGTTGCGGGCACATCATCCAGTCCCAAGGGCTTTCCAATCAGCTTGAATTGTAACCGTTATTTAATAACTCACTTTTTGTTTACCGGAATCGCGGGATTATTCAGAATGACGGAATTGTATGGACTAAGAACCCGGTGCCATATTAGTTTGCCAGCAAGAACAATTTTTCTGCTACATTGTTTGCATCTTGTTTGCTGTTTACTTATCTATATACAGTGATATATTTGTTTTTAATACTTGATTGATTTCCACTGTTGACTCCATGAGGCCACATTAGAAAAAGGGCTTATTTGCATGTGCGAGCATAGGAATAAAAATAGCAATAATTTCATAACGCAGCAGAACAAAACTGGGCTAAGGAAGGAAGCGCCAATTTACGTGGAAATGCAACATCCGCAAATGGCCTGTTCAAACACAGCGTGCATAATTTTGATACTGCGATCTACTAATTCTCTTGCCAAGTAGCAGCGCTAACAGCACTAGTTTAATTCCGGTTCGCGGGCACCGGGCCTATAAAAATCTTAGCAGTGTAGTGTTTTGACATAATAATAGGGACTTCTTTCTTTTGTGCTCCCTCACGTCGGTTATGTGAGTAGACTTTTTCTTAATGAGGAAAATAAAAAACCGACACTGGGCTAAATTTCACGGGACGTCGAAGTATAACTAGGTTTTCTTTCAATCAAGGCTGTATTCAAACCAGGACAAATCCCCTTTGCAACATGTACTCAGCAAACAATTTCAAATAAAAAGTGAGCCAAGTACTTTAAATGCTCGATACAGATGAGCTAGATCCACTGAACCAGTGCATTTCGTAAGGAAAAAAAAAACGGCCAAAACACGGGCACAAGAGCAGTGGACAACCGCAACACGACCTTATTGTTGTCCTCTCCTCTTCTCTTGCAGCCGTTCTTGCATGCTTCTTCCTTATGATATTGAATTGTGACTAACTCGTTGAGCTTTCTCTCCTTTCAACCACTTCTCTGGCCACTCGGGAGCCAAATAAGAATATAGCCGCATCCAAGCTGAGTCACATCAAGCAATTGCTTTGTTATTGTGCATCCGGTTGCTTCTTGACAAAGACTGTAAAATTTAAGTGGAAGAAGAATAAAATGAAGACATTGGCGACTGGTCTATTCCTACAACGCTAAGTGATCTGAAATGACGGGCCTTAGACTCGGCAACAAAAGAAGCAGCTTCCGAAGGGCGAGCACAGAAAAAAAGAAGAAAACAAAGTTGAAAGGGCTCCCGTGTCTGTATGCTCAACAAAGCTTCACAGAAGAATTTCAAATGCTCCCAAAGATACAGCCATGCTTCCCAAAGCGGCAGAGTCTTAACGCCCATGGAGCAGACGATGCAATCAACGAAGACAAATTTGTGAGGTTAATTTTATCTCAAAGTACTGCAATATTGCCTATGCACGGATATGCTGACCATTTCTCGGCATCCAACGGAAGCATAATGTGGCTGAAGTACAATAAGCGATTACTGCTTTGCATATATATAACAGACAAAACCAAACATCACTCCTCCGTTTACGTGGTAGTGGGCCACATATATTTAGGTGCAATGTAATTTCATCTAAACATGAGTGCACCGGGAAAATTTTTTTTACCAGCCTCTACCACATTGTCAATGGGATATAACTGCATTCTTCGTAGTTCTGCCTAAAGTGGGCTTGTCCATTTAGGAAACACCTGATTTAACAATAAAGGATTTGATGATGTCTCGCCCTGAAAATCCTGAACGCTTTGCTAACAATCTTACCAGCATTTGTTTTATAGAGATCGGAAATTGCCTACCATGGTGTAAGAATAAACTGCAGTATGCATAAAACAAGCGAATAATGCTCGCATTTTGACGCCAATTTTTTCGTGATCCGTAGCATTGTGATACGGCATATTGGTACCGTCACTTCAGGTAATGTAAGTGCCACCTTTACGCCCCCCCCCCCCCTTCCTCCACCCGATGACAGCCGCAGTTAGGCTGGGAGGTGGGAAGTCAAAATGAGGAACAAGGAACTGCCGTTCTGTCGCTCTGTGCAGTATTTTTCGTTTACTTTTCTGCATTTGCCGAGATCTCGGGTCAGGTCATTTTCACCATGGTAAGCGCTCAGAGACTGCGGCGCATACTAACAACTTCTTTATCTCTAGGAAAGCTCCTCCGGTAGTGTAACCTAGAAGAAAGGCACCCTTCAGACGCTATTATTCGGCCAGGCAAAACCACGCAAAGTGCAAGAGTGACTCCGCAATGTTGTTGTTGGCGCTATGGTAACTTTTACAACATTTTACAACTGGTTGCACATACGTAATTTCCGCGCAAGAGAACTTATGTTTCCTGAATGATTGCATCGCACCATCATGGTTTCTGAGTTTAAAACGTTACTTACACAGAAATCTCTCTTTGGGGAGTGTTTTAGTGAGTGCCCCATCTTGGGAAAGTTGCTCATATATTAAGCCGGGTCATAACAAATAATTTGAAGGTGAGTCCTACTAAGTTAGCCTAATAAACATTTGTTGAAAAGGAATTAGCCTAGTTTAAAGAATTTCCCAGTGTTTAGAACGGGCACTACCGTTTCATTAAAAGAGTCTGAGTTTATAATGATGCATTCATCAAATGTAAACACAGCGGATTTATTTGCTGTGAAGTGCATAGCACATTCCGCAATCAAGCTCGCTGCTAATATTCACGTCTTCGTGAAACTGGTCTTGTTAACAAGTGTGGTGACAACCTGACTGCAAGAAGCACGTCATCCCCTTATTTGGAGGCCTGGACTTGAGCCTTCGGGATGATTATAACCTGTTTTTTCACACTGAAGCATTTGTAAGTCTATGCTCAGTGGTATGATCGCGGTATCGCTAGAAAAGCCGACAGACTCTTCGCCTAGACTCACTGCCTACATTCTTGCCCTAAGGCCTTATAGGTATTGTGACAGAGACGCAAGAGTGACAAAATGATTATTTACAGTGTTGGCGGAACCGACAAAAGGGCTGAAGGCACACACACGCGCAAGCGTTCCAAGAACACTCGTCATCGTTCTCACTTCGTAGGGCTCCGCACTTGTCCTCACTGTAATGCTTCGTAACACTATTGAGATTGCAGCTATGGATAAAAGAAAACGGGCGGACGGAAACTTGATCGGATGGTGTCTGATGTGTTTGCCATATTGCAGAAAGATGCTTTCAAGAGTGTGACGAATATTCTCGTAAAATTTGTTGAGGAAACTAACGCGAGACAATCCTCTCCGACATTGCTCAACGTCAGCGGCTGTTGTGATATAGGATAATGTATTCAAGTGAGCTGATGTCGCGTAGTGTGGAATCTTGGAATGGCATGATGCATATTCATCGATGAACTACGTTGTTCCTTGAGTGTATTCCTGAAAGCCGTGCTGGTGAAGTTGGGTATCAGAACGTAGATGCACTTGTTGCCTAAGCATGTAACTAACCTTTATCTAGAACGTACATGAGTTGCGAACAGCTAGAACTCACCTCAGTGACGACGGGTTCATGGGGAGGGTCTATCAGCCGCCAAATGTCTGGCAAAATGACGTGAAACCTTTTCTAATTTAAACGCCGAAACTTCCCTGGATCAGACAATAAGGCCCAGTGGGTGGTGGTTGGTGCTTTCAACATTGATGTCGCAGGAGAGAATGCCTTGCCAAGTTCATACATGCTGCGATTTCATCTGAAGTGATCTTGAAGGTGGTGGGGCGTAACTGATCGATATGCTCCAATAGCTACCGCCAAAACTTTGCATGTCTTCAATAAAAGACGTCTGAAGATATTGAACTTCGGCGAAGCTACCTACTGCATAAAAAAGTGGCGTAAGACGACACAAGGACAGACAAATATACAACGCTGTATATGTACGTTGTCTGAGGAAAAAGATGCAGAAATATAAACGAAGCACACTAGAATAGCCCATCACACTCACAATAACCTTAGAAACCTGAATCAGCAAGCTTACTTCAAGCAGTAAGCAGTCGTTTCGTGATTACGCTTCGTAGTTGGTGAATGCGCCCATGGAATACGCGACGGTACGGCTAAAGCATAGAATCACCGTAGGGAATGCGTGAATATCAAGAATAATCAAAACAATTCGCGAGTCATAAGACCAAGATAAAGTCCAACCTGAACGACTTATAGGACACAATACTTCAAATTGAAACAAAAGTGGTGCGTCAAGTCTTAGGCCTACCTCTAGGCAAATGGAAGAGAGAAAACCACAGCAACAAACTTAAAACTTGAGAAACTGATATAATCAATACTTCCGTGGCGAGGGGCTTCGTCAGAAAGACAAAAGTGTGAGAACAAAACTAACATCACCAGAACCTAAATATGGCGAGTTTCCGTCAATAAAACGAACGACCAAGAAATATCTATGAAGACCAAAACAAACTTTAACTTCTCCTTCTACGAACGCAACTTGTCTGTCAAAGCTGGTTATTTAATGAATGCAAATCGAATTCTCCCTGGTCTTTATTTTATGCAATGCATCTTATTTGCATCACACTGCAGACCAAGAACTATTCCAAGCAGGATGGTACAAGGGGCCAAAAATAGCACGAGAGCAAAGGACAACATGTTATAATAATGAGCAGAATGATAACATTACACTGCTTAAAACTGCTTAAAACACTTACTTAAAAATTGAACGCAAGATGGATGCAAGCGCCAGTGAAGCTATATATGTCAATGTTGTAATTTACCGATAATTTGCTAATATCGGTTTTATGGTTACATTCCGATACCATACTGGGAAAAAACTGAGAAGCAATGCTTCTAGCAAAATGCAGGTTTAAAGAATTGCTTGGAGATGTCTTGCATGTCTCGTGGACTGAGGAGACTGAGAATATTGTGAAGCAGGGGTAAGAACGCCGTTTTATTAATCCTCGAGGCTACGGAGAATGGCTGACCCCAAGAGGCAGATTGGACCCAAGAGGCAACCCACCACAGACAAAGATGAAGAGACCGGGATGATGATGAGTATGTACAGATGAAGTCAAGTGCCTAATGATTGCCCACACTAATTTCCCGGGCACGAGAGCGACCATTGTGGCCGCATCTTATGGGAATGGAGAGCGCTGGGTGAAAGGCTTCACACGGGAAACGTGGACCACTTTGGCAGCGCGGTAGCGGCGGTCAGGTGGAACGACAACAGGTGCGACGCGGTAGTTGAAGGGAGAGGTCTGCCTCAAGACTGTGTAGGGGCCGATGAACAGAAACTGAAACTTGTCACATACGCCAGGGGTGGGAATTGGTGTTCAGAGCTATGGAAAAGCTTATGCATTAAAAAAAGGAAAACACTTTACCTGTTTTCATAGTGTAAGTGCACAAACAGTATACATAGTTTCCTTTTCTTTTTCTCTGTTTTCTTTTTTTCTCGATTACTTTTTTATTATTCTTTCTCATTCATCATGTTGTGGTACTCGCACAATATACCAACTAAAGGTTAAGCGCACCACGTCTTGGCCAATCCCCCAAAGTGGGTATGCGCGATATTTGAAGGCTCATCATTATCATCATCTTAGACGCTGTCTCGCAGTAGTATCGTTGTTAGAGTAAATATTTGCCATTCTCTTTTGCTTGTTGGTTTGAATATATCATTTCTTTGATCATCTTGTATGTTGTATCTAATGAATTATGAAGAGCTAGTCCCGGTATGGTGTCTTGACCTTAGGAGCTACCGTATATCCTCCACGTTGTGATCATTCTCTGGAAAACGAGCACTTCCTTTGAAATATGAACAGCAACTCGATTTGTTCGACGTGTACGCATGCGGAAAAGAAATGAATGCAGTCTTTTAACAGCGTCCGCTCGAATCTTATAAATAATATGATTGCAGTGACCTGCCTGAAAGGGTCCTTGGACAAATCTTGCTACCAAAATGCAAGCAACTCTTCAACCTCAGGTTCACCTCTTAAATACATTTCAGTTCCCTCCTTGTGGATTTCAGTGTGTCCTATGCTGAACCTAAAGGCACGGGACAAATATACCAGAAATGAGCGAGAGCGGCAAATTAGAGCTGTCTTGTACTTAGCTTGCATTTCATATAACTTTAAAATGGTTCATCTCTAAGCATTACGTCAATGTCATATATACGGCTCCGCGCAACTTGTCAAAAAGTACGCTCCGTTATGTCAGAACGAGAATGCAGGAGTTTTGACAAGCATCATCATCGTTTATTGAGCTGCAAGCGTCGCATATATGA
>CM023488.1:54068137-54106819 GCA_013339685.2 Hyalomma asiaticum
TGAGAAGAGCAGAAAGTGTTTCTGCAACTCCTGCCAGGCCGAGCAGCAAATGGAAAATAGGAAAGAGCCGAAAGTTGAGGACACACCGTCGAGGAAGGGTCCAAGAAACCAGCGTCAATTACGTCATTTCACTAGACGGCGTTCTGCCTTTATTGATAAAACATTGGCTAAAGCATAACTCAGTTATGCTTTGGTATTCATGGTGAGATGTACGCGTAATCTTACTGTTTAGCTTCGTTCTCTGTACGGTTACACCTTCATCGCTTAGCGTCGTAAGTCTGAGTGTTTAGGTTTCCTCGTTACATCTGGTTAAGTTATGGTAACATTGAAGACTAGATATTTCTTTAAAGCCTAACGCATTCAGTTCGAAATTTCAATTTTGTTGTTGCCTCAAATGCCACAAAGACGGCCCCAGCGCCGGTGAAGATGCAAACTGGTGTCTTAATGGCTCCGACATTGTACTTTGAGGCCAACGTTTGTCTGGTAAACCAGGTCGATCGTGGTTCCCGGCTGTGTAGTCTGCATGTTAGCGTCACTTGCCATCTGCAGGTTGAAGTTATCTTAAAATGGAACGCTAAGCGAGTCCGTGGTCAGTTAATGTCTCCTGCCACGACGCACACTTCCTCGGCATTTCCACGCTTTGGCATACCGGTGGCCGCTACTGCAATGGTTTCCTGGATGGAGTTGCTTGTTAACATGTACAGCCACTAACTTCTTTAACTAGAGTGCGCGAGGGGCAACCGTTTTGTGCGTCAGCACCGCATGACGGAGCTAACTTGCAAAAGTGCCGAGGCTATGCGCTCGCCGATGCCGCGCTCTCCGCTTCGACGATTGTCTGCTAGGCTGTTCTTTTTTGCGATAGGCGCGCCCTTATCAGCCTGACTTAGACGAACAGACAGCACGACTAGGCGAATTGCTTTGCTCGATCTGGTGTTCAGAAAACAGGCGTCGATATCAAGCTGATAAGGGCGTGCCTTCCGTAAAAAAGAACAGCCTAGCAGATGGCGCTCGAAGCCGAGCGCGTGGCGTCGGCGGGCGCATAGCCTCGAACATTTTGCAAGTTTGCTCCGTCATGCGGCGCTGACGCACAAAAAGGTCACCGCTCGGCCATTCCAGTTAAAGAAGTTGGCGGCTCTACAGCGCTTCAACGGCGATACCGGTTTCTACTAACCAGACGGCACACGCATCACCGTAGCAATTGATACGGTAGGAAGCGGAGTGGCCGCGATTCATTCCTTAAGGCAGACGCAGACTCCGGCATTCTTGTTAGGTTGGAGAGGCAGTTTTACCGGCTCCTCCGCTAGCTTCTTGCCAGATAGCGCGGCGAGCGGCGCTGCCAGCTGCTGCGGTTGCTAGGCAATGGTTCACCTCAGCTCGAGGCGTGAATACAGACAATGTAGCTCTCGCTTTAAAATATGGTGGTTACCGGCGAAAGTGTAGAGATGTCTACGTCCGTTGACACGCAAGTGTGCTAGATAAGCCAATCGTCTCAGGAGACCGAGTGCCGACAAAACGCACGCATAACCGGCGAAATAAGCTCAGCGCTACATGAGAATACCGAAACGTCATATTAAAAGAGTAACCCTTCAAGTTCGGCAAAATGCTGGTGTAGTCCGCAAGAAACCCCAAGCGGGTATTTACCAAGGAGCTCCTAACATATGTCGTAGCCATGCAAAGTGAGGGGCTGGGAAACACGAATGAGAAAGAATGTGTTGGTGAGGAGGATGGAAATGATGAGGGGAAGGGTTAAACCGTGTATTGGCTTATACAGCATGGCTTACGCGCCACAGAAACTGGGTATGTGCCAAGCAGGTATAAGCCTAGCGGCTTCTGCGGTATTACAGCAAGGGAAGGGAAAAGATAAGTGAGCGTGAGGAGGACTGATGTAAGGCTGAGGAGGAGGAAGAAGCAAGAGGTGAGAGGGCTTGAAGTTTGAAGTTTATTCAAGTTGATGCATATAGGGTCAACCATAGCATAACGATGTATAACCTGTTAGAGCTAGGAGCGGGAAGAGATGTGAGGGCGAAGAAAAATGGTGTGTGAATCAGGAGGTGGGAAAGGAGGTGAGAATGGAACCGAGGAAGAGAGTACGAAAAAAGACAGATAACACAAAGCAAAATCGCACGTACAAAGATAGAGTAAGAAAGATGACAGAAAGAAGAGGGACACTGAGAAACAAGAAGTCAATATGGCTTTTGAAGGTGATGGCGCATGCTTGCTAAATACCCCGTACATTCGGATTTCACAAGCATTTAACCGATTTATTTTTAAAAAAATCATACATTTGCTCTGCGGGCAGCATATGTGTCCGCGCATTTTTTTTTAGAAATCGGGGACCCATCTGCAAAGAGCAGGGATGCCTGCGGCTCGAAATGTGTTGTGTAAAGCATCGCAGCACCAGTAGGAAAAACGTGGTTTTGATGCCTGGCGTCTGTCTCAATTCGCAGTGGTAAATCATCCTGCAGATATAACGTAATGTCACGTCAGACGTAAAGCGAATCAGTCAGAGAGGAAATTGCTTAGGGCCTAATGCTTCGCATTCAGCCAGCCTTTGCGAGTAGGATCAATCAACCAAGTCGACCAGGAACAAGCTGTATGTAGCATCAATATGTTTATGCGGACTGATTGCTTGGTGCGTAACGTGGACTTCACAGACGCATCGAGAGCACTGTGGTTACTAAGAGGTAGCTCATGGTGTGACGTAACGTATGCAGTCACATTATTGTGCCAACGACCGCTTTTATTAAGGAGAAGTGATGTGCGCTCTATTACTCGGAGGAGCATATCTTAAGCATCGTTTGCTGCAGAACTCCCATACCGCATCTAGAAGAGGTGAACGAAAACATGCTGATTAATTGTAATGTGTATTTATCGTCTCTTCGCATTGCTCTCCTGGGTGGAAACACGTGCTACCAAAGCAATTTACGTTAGACAAGCACCATCACAATGACTGCTGAAGCCATAGGTTGACTTATGACGTAGGATGCGAAGAGAAGTCATGACGAGAAGTAGTTGACACATCGCGGTCCAACTTCGGATTCTACACGCTTACTGCATGGTAAGTTGCCTCCCGTCGTTAGAAGACGTTTGTCTTTGTTTCTTTGCTTGGTATGTCTCTCTACATTTCATTCGCAAGGTACTACAACAGGTACGCCTATTCTTGGTCAACACACGTCTCTTTCTCGTCAGTTTCTTCTCACCAAGTGTCTTCTCAACAACTTTTCGATGTCTATTTTGCTTAGTCTTTGATTTTGAAGTGCAATGTTAACAGTAAATGGAGGGAGGCGTACAGCAGCATAAATCGGGGCGAAATACTACGGATGTTAACCATATGTGACGATTTATCTTCAATAGCGACGCGTATGAGAAGTATATCATATCAAATATGTGAAGATCCAGCATTCCTTTTTATAATACATTCATGTCCTCGCATCCCAATTTTAGCATGTGCCTATTGAAGAAGACGTCTTGAAGAGCACCAAGATATTGGTAGCTAGATAGATAAGGTCATAGTTTTCATAGGCCACCGTAAAAAAATTTCGCATCTTTAACACGGAGCACTCTAATCCGGCATAAACTTGACGGAGATGTTTTAAACCCACACCTCCCCTACAAACAGGGTTACTTCGAACGCTTACCTCAGATCTGGAGCACCCGTCGCAAAACGAAGAAATTTCGTATGTGGGGCTCGTTCTTCGTTTTCAGTCTCAGTCGCGCGGCGTCTTTTTATAGCAATTTCGGAGCGACATTTCATTTGCTACGTCGTACGTCAGTAGCAGCTGCCATCCGGGGCGAGGGGGCACATGGGAACGAAAACCTCTGTTCTTACGTTCTCGTCGAATCAGAGATGCTTTTGGGACGTTCAACCCCACCAATCAATTAATCGTCGACATTGGAGAGCAGAGTGACCTCCGCTGACCTTTCACGAGAGGATGTTCCAAGAAAATGCTCCATTCCTCCCACCCGAAAGTAGCTTAACCGAGTACCTCTCAGCCTTTACTAATCCAGCTCTACCAGATGGTTCCTTGAATCAGCCCTGAAGAAAATGACGGTAGCGCGCAGTGTTCCCAGTAGAGAAAGCTTCATCAATGTGCCTTGTTGTGATGTGTCCCGGGTGGTCGGCTAAATTATGCGAACTGAACGGGGTTTTCAAACGCAGGCTGATACGCTCCACAAGTTGGCGTTGGGCTTGTGTACACCAAAGCACTCATCAAACACAAAGCACTTGTGAAACCAATGCAAGCGCAATACCTGGCTCTCTCGTGCTGGAGTTAGAGTTGCAGCCAGACATTAGGGAAAAAAATGAAGAAAAGAGAGAGAGAGAGAGTGAAAGAGAAAGGCAGAGGAACTAACACGCAAAGCTTCGCTTACCCCATTTTCCCTATACGGGGAACAATACTGAAAGCCTTAGGAAGTGCTGATTTTCGATGACGCTATTTTATGCACAACCATGTGTTCATGCGTGCATTTTTCGGAAATGTGCCACGACGTGGCTTCTCGCCACACTGTTGCTGCGGAGAGCGCCAGTGTAGATACTTCGCGCTTTCCTTTTAAAATTCAGGGAAGCTACTGCTAGTTCTGCGGAGACAGCAGATACAGCATAGCTGTTGGCGTGCTCTCATTTCCCTCATCCACGCCCTAATTTCCTTTTCGCGATCCTCGCTACACTGTAGGATTGTGTGATCTACCCCCTGCCCTCCTCGTTTTTCTCCTATTGGTCCTCACATAATTCATGATCACATATTTCAGATCACTGAACTAGAGCATTCCTGAGCAAAGATTTCTCGCGTTCGAGCTGGAAGATCCTAGCGGCACTAAGCTGTTAAGTCGCACCACGGAGTTTCACTGTCAGATACTTTACAAGCAACAATGGGACACCTATCGCGAAATTCTAGAAAGGTCTACCAAAAAAGTATTTGCCGACATACTGAGAAGCAAGAAGGCGGCTACTAAATTTACGAAACTGCCAGATCATTTTCCTTCTCAGGGCTTCAAGATGCGGAACCTTTGAGGGCTCGGAGAGGAGAAGAAGGCATGCTCCTGAGAAAGGGAGGGGATCCTACGCTGAAAACAGCCTTTAGTCGCATCAGCGCACTCATTCGTAGGTACACTAAACTCTTAAGGCGACAACAATGGGCTGCCTTCTGCGCTAGCTTATTTGTGTTTACCCCCATAGCGATAGTTTGGGGAATTATCGGTACGCTGGCCGGAAGGACTTTCCCCAAGAGACATTTTGAAGTTCTTGCCATGAAGCTCGGGAAAATACTTGCAGGATTGGCGGAAGACCTCGCGGATGCCGATTCCGCCCACGCTTCGTCGCAACTCATGGATCCCTTTCCACCTCTTTCCCATTCCTTGACGGACGCCCCTTTCACATTTCGTGAATTGAAGTCAGCACGGCAATCAGGTGATTACGAACCTGCCGAAGCCAGAGAAACAAGAATTCCTTGCCGTCTTGTATGCGGTGTGGACCACAGGAGATATTCCGAAATGCTGGAAAGTTGCCTAGTTCGTGGCCATTTTAAAACCGAAGAGAGGTGCTGCTGATTCAGACTCGTATGGCCCGGTGTCACTGATATCCTGTGTAGCGAAAGTCAAAGAAAACTTAATGCAGAACAGGCTGAATTGTTCTGTGAAACAGAGTAGGAAACTTCCATGATGCATGACTGGATTGAGGCAGCGACTGTACACTCAAGACAGTGTTTTACACCTGAAAAGTCATACTGAACACCATCGAGAAGACAGCCTTTCAACACTTGTAGTTTTCATGGATATCTCTAAGGCCTATGACTACGTTTCGAGAGGTGCCATCATCACCCAATAGCAATCCATGGGAGTTACGGGGAAACCCTCTGCGCTGCATAAACGCGTTTCTTGATGACCGTGTTATTCGTGTGGTCCTTGGAGATACTGTTATCGAAGAAAGACGCATTTCTCGTGGTGTACCACAGGGATGCAACCTCTCTCCTTTCGTCTTCAATAGTGTTCTAGGAAATCTCCCAAACTCAGTTGGGTATCTGCGCGCTTCCGTCAGAATTTCAGTATATGCGGACGACACCTGCATTTGGGTGTCGGGATACAGCTACAAACGACTGACACCTATAGCGCAAGGAGGGTTTTCTTCCATAAAGACCCACCTCTCAGCGCTTGCCCTATCAATTTCAACGGAGAAGTCATGCCTTTTTCTTTTTCGGGGACGACAGTTAAAGGCCACCCTGTAGCATCAAAACTTGGGAAACGAGCCTATACGACAGGCTACAAGTGTTCGTTTCCTGCTTGTGATATTTAAAAGCAAGCTGTCATGGAGGAAGGCTGTAGACTGCCTTCGATACATCACTGCAGTGACTTCGTGCCCTGAAGCGAGTTGCCGGCATGCACTGGGATAGCCACCCATGGTCTATGCTGTCTCTGCACTCCGCCCTTGTAACCAGTCGGATACTTTACCAGCTGCCAATGACACGTCGATCAGAGACCCAATATGAACGCCTAGATGTTCTAAACCGGAAAGTTATTCACTTGGACTTGGAAGTTCCACAGGGAGCTTAAAATAAGAAAGTCTTATTTCAGAGCCAATCTATACCACTATGCCTTTTGTCCTCTCAAGACCTTGTGACCCAACTCAAAGTCTCAGTGAGCTCTTACTAGGGAAAGCCTTAATCAGAAAACTCGCAATGAAGGCACTGTGTATTCTGAAGGCAACCGTTACCAAGTGGTAGAAATGAAATCTGAGGCACCGAGGTGCCAAGCAGGTATGCTGTCAAGGCTAAGGCGCCTGCTCCCACACTGTAGATAGAGTGAACAAATTTTGCACCCTCAGTTGTGATGATGGTGTTTCTGCGATGTCAACTGCTTTACTAGTTTGTGTTAAGCGTCATCACAGGAATAAACAGAAGTTGTGCTCTGCTATCACTCGGTGTACTTTTGATCAACATCACTCGATTTCGTCGGGGCACTACAAGGGCGATATTCACATCATCTCATCGTAGCTCGTACTTCTGTTCGACGAAACATACGTCTGGGCAGTAACTTGAGCGCCAACGTTATGTCTTACCTTGAGAAGCCATTCAGTCGCCACGGTGCTGTCGACGTACAACGTTATCCAACGTTTCGTATACGCCCAGTCATGCATCTTGCACGGATGTTCGCCTCATTCGTAACAGTTGGCTGACCACCACCTAATTCGCCATAGAGAACTTTCTCGCTGAGTGCTTCCCATGACACTGATCCCCATTATGTGTGACATCTCCAGGTTTTATTCTCCTTTACGTTTCGCTTTATATATAACAAATTTATATATACACAGGGCATGACGATGACACGAATATCTCGTTGAAGTGTCCATATCAGTGCTATCGCAATAAAAGTGTGGAGTAATCAATGGCAGGAAATATAAAAGAAAAATAAAGCTGTCGTGTGATGCTTGTAGGTAGTGAGGTGCGGTGTATGCCTAATTGATTGGTTCATTTGTGGGGTTTAACGTCCCAAAACCAGTTCTGATTATGAGAGACGCCGTAGTGGAGGTCTCCGGAAATTTCGACCACCTGGGGTTCTTTAACGTGCACTGACATCGCACAGCACACGGGCCTCAACATTTCGCCTCCATCGAAATGCAGCCGCCGCGGCCGGGATTCGATCCCGCGACCCTCGGATCTGCAGCCGAGTACCATAGCCACTAGACCACCGTGGCGGGGCATGTGTTTGCCTAACCTACCCAATTTTCGGAAACACTACTGGTCACCAACTCTACATGCTTAGTCCAGCCAAGATATGCCTGAAACTGATTTTAAATACCTGTGGCTATCCGTGGCATAAAATCATATTAACCCCATTTTACGGACATATAATTGAAGACGATTAGGATTAGGGTCAAGCAAGTATACTGTCAAGGCTAAGGCTGCTGCTCCCACACTGCACATAGAGTGAACAAATTTGACCAAACATGCCCAGTAGTATAGGGTCGTTTCAAGCCAAGTATACCAGATCTGGCGCTCACCCACGTAAAATATTTCTGGTAAGGTTTGTGGCTCTTCGGTGGACAACACGGGGCATTATGGCCGAATATTCCAGAACAGAAAAATATTTAATGCGCTGGTGGCCTTTTAAACCTAGCGCCTTTTTGTTATACTATAAAATTAGGAAAATTGTTTCAAATGTATCTTTATATTGTGATCCATAAACGTCTCTCCCTATATGAAGCGTCGGTTTACGCGTGCTGTTGTAGTAATTGTGACATTATTGTCTTTTACGTTCTCTTACATACTCTTAAAAGCAGTAAAACTCTTCAAGAGCCATGATTTTCGAATCCACGAACAAGCTTTGTTCCAGATCAATATAGATATGTGTGCGATTTCTAAGAAGGTGTATTCTATTGTAGAAACGTTTACGGGAAATCGATTACTTTTGTTTCTGCGGGAGAAATTGATAATTTGGGTGGCGAAAATGTGGCATTTATTGCGATTTCCAAGGCATTTTGTGTACTATCGCGTTCGAACTAAAAATATTGTCTTTGTGGCATATGATAGAATAATTCACTCGTAAGAGATTATTTACAATCTCTTGTTTAGTGCGGACCTCGCGAAGGTGCACCACAATGAATGATCGAAAAGTCATTTAAATTGTAATGTTACGCGAAATATTTATTATACTTCAAGAACCTTTTGAGCAATCCGTGAGTTTAGTAGGCGTCTCTGACAATTGAAATCAACAGCATATTATTTTCCCATTCTAACAAACAATACTGACGCCGTTATCAGGTTTGTGCGCTGGGTTGCCAGAAGGTCTCTCGGACTTTTATCCACGCCCGCTATTTTTTTTTTGTACCGCTTTTTCCATTCTGTTTGCACCCACGCCTACTCACTCTCTGGAATCCGTTTGTTGTAATGTATTTGGGACCATGAATGAAAAGCATCATTAGATCGCAATGTGCTAAAATATAAGTATTTTCTTGTCGTAAAGCCTAAACGTACTAACTTTCATACTCTTCTTAGGAACCCGAGATGAAAGCAGAGTATAAGCGATAAGGAAGGAATACTCGCCGTGCACACATCGTTTGTTAAACGCCGAAATCTTCTTTACTGTTGGCAACGTTTTAATTCTTTATTGAGTTACCTCAAGAACGACGTGACAAGGGCCCGCTTGGCATTCTGCATTGCGGAAAAATTAACCTTTAGTCATAAAACGAGCATCAGTATCTGAACGACCAGAAGTTTTTTGAGTTCGCTGCTGCGGAGCTGGTATTAAGATTATGTTGTCGTCAATATACCAGTTTTTTTATGTTCTGATTCAGACGATTTGTAGCTGGCCGTCTCCATATTTGCCACGACGTGCGTCACAGCTTCTCTGCGTTGAGACCACGACAACGTGCGTTGATTACCATCGCACGTCGGGCAGCGGGCTGCGACGTCATAGCTGTAAGAAATGTGAACTTTAGAAGCACACCGCTGCAGGTCGACAGCCTTTGTAATGTGGAAGATGGTTATATTTTTCGCCCTTCTATCATCCGTCGGTTCTGGAAAGGTATGGCCGGATTCTAGGTATCGCGCAGCCTGTTCATACCGCCTTTAATGCCGCACCTGACTAAAATGTTAATATGAGTGCTTAGTTCGGTTCGGTAGTTTTCCGCTATGTTAGTTTAATTTATTGAATAAAGTACAATATATCGGCGTTTATACTCAGAGGAACGAGGAGCGTACGACGCGTAGAAGGGCACACTCTCAACTAAATTTTATTCTGCAGACAATGCTCTTGAAAACCCTCAGGCGTGCGTGCACACGCAAAGAAAATAACAAGATTTTAAAGAACCAGGTCCTATTAACCAGCGATTAAACACTTTCGTCCAGCACCTTCTATTGCAGCAACGATTATACGCTGCCATGGTGCGGAGCAGTACCATGGGTACAAACGTATTGGTGCACACTGCAGGCGAAGTGTGACAAAACGAGTGCTTGGAAGCCACCCAGTAATGTACAGCTTACAGCACCTTACACATAAGTGTCATGCAGCAGGGTGCTTTGTTTGCTTCTTGCTCTTCCCTGGAACCGTGCTCTGCTGCTACTCCCTAAAGAACCTAGTTGTGCGGTGTTGATTGACTGATGGTAGTGTTTGTGGGTCCGAAACCAGATATGATTACGAGAGACGCTGTAGTATACTGCTCCGGAAATTTCGACCACCTTGGTTTATTTACCATACACTGGCATCACATACTTACAGGGCCCCGAACATTCCCCCACCACCAGAATACAGCCGCCGAGGCCGGAATTTGATTCCAGGACAGTCGGATTAGCAGCAGAGTGCCATAACCTATAGAAAACCGCGGCTGTCGAGTTGCGCAGTGTTGAGTATGCTTTACGATGCGCAAGCCGTGCGTGGTTATGACTCCCCAAGAACGGCTTGCTTACGGAAGGCATTGGCGCATTAAGGGAACAGCCACTGAAGTTTCTTACCAGACGGCACGGCGACTGACTTACGGATACGGCGATACCGCGATACGAATATGGCGATACGGACACGGCGACTGCACGGGGTATTCATCATGTTTCGGTCCGGGAACCCTGGGCTAATGCCTGCTGGAGCGCATCTATACAGGATGCTGCGGACTGGCACTGCGAGGTTAAATTTTGGACAACGCGAAGCGAGGGTATGTATTTAACGAAGAAGGTATCCGGTGTTCCGCAAGGTGGAGCAAGATATACGAAAGGAAAAGTCAGCGTCCACCTGTTTGTAGCACGAAGCTACAAGTTCATATATGTTCATTAGGAATGAAACCCTTTTAGTAGACCAAAATTCGACCTCGTTCAGGCCTCAATCCCAGGATGTTTAGCTTCCCCAGGCGCACAGTTCTGTGGAATTCCGGGCACAGAAGTCATTAGCCCCGTTGTTTATCACATGCTTCGAGTTGTCGAACAATTTGCCTTCGCACTGCTAGCTGTTAGCCTCCTGGTAGGCCCTGTCGATGGAGAGCGTTTAAGATGGCCGTTCGTGTTGGTTTCGACCACCTAACAAGGACCTCTGTCGTGCCATAACCGGATTTCTCACCTGTGACATAAACATGTAGTTATCAGAAATATGACAAAGGATCCACTCCAATCTGTCCGTATGGAGAAAAGGTTTTATGCTAATTTTCCCTTTCATCGATTTGTGTGTGAGTCAGTATGTATTCTTTCCCGCGTGATGACTACTGCCGCCTCTAGAGAAAACTATGCTCAGGCGCGGCCAAAAGTATATGGACGACGGTATCGCGTGGCTCACAGGCACTTCGCGACACTTCCGTAACGTCAGCTGCGATCGACAGCAGCGCTACGTGCAAGAAGCATCCCTCCCTAAATATAGGGCCTGTCTGTTTCCAATTGTGAACAAGCATTGTTCACCTTTCTCTTTCCAACGCTAAGCGCTCTTCGGTATCCGAATCCACGGATTTATGCTAAAACGATAGGGCTTCGCGAAACTCATATCTCTTCATCGGCACACCGGTCGATGCAGGCCGTGACGGCTGTGATACCGCTATCAAGGCAGACATGTGGCGTTCTTACTGCCGACGAGCACTGTGCATGGAAACAGCAAACAAACAATGCGGTGCACGGCGTTCAAGCATTTACATGCTAGCGGGTAACGAGTAAACTAATTTCCGGAGGAGCTCTCCGATGGCCGTTTGGCGGCGTTCGGCTAGGTGGATCGGAAAGCCAGTTTGGCACGCGCTCGCGTAAACTAATTTCCGGAGGAGCTCTCCGGTGGCCGTTAGGCGGCGTTCCGCTAGGTGGAGCGGAAAGCCAGTTTGGGAAGCGCTCGCGTGGTCCGTATACTTTTGCTCTAGCCTGTACCTGTAGCCTTCGTCACTACTTCATATCATCTGTGTATCATATGCTGCACAACTTCGTTGGCCGTGCAACTCCACGGAGTGAATACCTCTTCATTTTCTTTAGCATTTCCGAAGTACACAAACATAGAGTGAATTGTTCGGTTTGCTTCCAATGAATTAAAGAACTTTTTTCTTCTGCTACCTAGTTTTATTGTTTAATACGTAATTTCCCATAGCCAGATGTCTACAACGTAGTTTGTCTTCACTTTGTAATCATTCCTTGGTTGAGTGCTCTGTTTCTGCTAGACGATTAGTGCACAATTTTTATATATGGATTCTTTATTGTAAACGACGACTTTAGTGTGATTTGCTGGAGGACACATATTGTAGAACCATGCACTACACTCTATTCACCGGGTGAGATGTGTCTCGCATTTAACCAGTGCGTCGTCCGATGCTTTCGTATCGCACTCAACTCGACCTGCAGTACAATAAACATGTGGCTGCAATTTCGCCACCTACACACCGACTGCATATCTACCTTGCCAAATAGAACTTTGTTTATTTGTGGCAAGCAATATTGCAGCAGTGAGTAAAGAGGCACCAATAAGTTTACTATGAAATGGTGTTTCACTGTTCACCTCAAAAGGGCTACACTTTTTTACCTAAGATACATTGTCACTTCACGTCGACTACTAAAACGAAAAAGCTGGTCAGCCTGACTACCGCAAGAAAGAAAAATGGATGTCTCATGTCTTGTGTAGCGCATCAAGGAGCTTTATGGTGGATAATTTTCTCATTATTTCGCAATCTTAGAAACCCACTTCTCTCTTCCAATTGCACACCCTAAATGTCATAAAGTATATACACCTTAAAATAGGCTGGTCGTAGAATTTTGTTGTCTTGGAATTCATGGAAGGCAACAGTACTGTGTTAAGTCACACATAAAGCAATTGCACAAGCAGATGGCGATATTTATAAATTTTCGTGACAATTCTTTGTATTGCATATATACTTTATTGGACAGGCATTGTTTCTTCCTATGAGCGAATATTTCCTGGTACTGCGGCTTCCATATCTGAAACCAATAGAGGCAGCGGATGCTGCATTTTGGTGGCGATGAAATCTTGAGGCCCGTGTACTGTGCGATGCCACTGCGCGTTAAAGGGACTGTCTACCGCTCAAGAAATTTTTTAAGATTGTGGTTAAATTGGGCAGATCGTGCGTCACATTTATGGGAACGAGCACGCTTTCACCCTACAAAAATGGAATTATGTTTTTAATTTCGCTCTGAAAGTGGTGCAAAAAACGCCGCTAGCGACACCCAACAGCGTGTTCGTCATTTTCCAAGTGTACGAGAACCAGCCCACGCAGGTATGCATACTCTGCTGAAAAACTATTATGTATGTCTTACAAGCGTACTTCACCCTATGAGACACCTTGTTATAGCGTGCAAGAGCAATTCGTTCTTTTTTTCGCTACTTTCGGGGTGGCGCAGGTGGCGCTGCCTTCGAATTCGTCTGCCTGCGGAGGCGCGTAGTACTGCGCTTGTCATGCATGCGGCGCTGCATGTCCGAGACGCACCCCCGCGCGCCGACTTTCCCTCGCCTCTCCTCCTCGGCGTCGCCTCTGGAATGTCGACCTTGAAGGCGGTTCGCGTTGAGATGCCTCCCGCGCCCGAAAGGGTTTCCAGGGAGACGACGACGCATCATGCGCGGTACCCAGTGTTGCTGGCATGCCTACACTAGGAAAGGAGCGACTTCGTAGATAAAAAAATTGTGTTTTAATAATTTCTATTCAGTTTCTGGAGAAACCACTGCACGCTGGGACACTTCGAAAGGTACGCTTTCTATTGAGCCAAAAAACAGGAGGGCGATGAAGGACGGTAGACGGTCCCTTTAAAGAAGCCCAACTGGCTGCAATTTACGAAGACCTGCACTGCAGTGCCTCTCATGATGAAGTCGGGGTTCTGGGACGTGTAATCCCAGAAGTCGGTCAGTCGACCTCTCATTTCTCCAGGCATATGCATCTCCATCATTCGCGGTTCAATGTTAGACGTTTCCTCGAAAGAAATTTAAGCAAGAGTGCACTTTTCTCCCCTACGCCCGTTGATGCGAGGGGAAGGTCTGGTGAGAGGATTTTTGTGTGTAGAAGACACATGTGCCAAAGGAAGAGAACGATTGCCATGCCACCAGGTCCTTGCCGTATTTTCGTTAATAAGGGATGCAGGGGCGCTTAGCAGTAAAGCAGCTCATTGGTTCTTCGGAAAATAAGCCAGGCGACGTTGAACGAGAACGCTACATCTTTCCAGTGTTTGTTTTGCGGCGAAGGGCATTAAAAAAGGAAAATGCGGGACTTGGGAGGAACAACGCAACCATCGCGTCGCCTTTGTTGCAAGTGTAAGTGCAAGTTTTGCAAGCGCCTTTGCCGTTCTTTTCTTTAGTCATACAAGCGCCAAGCCTGTATGATTAGATCATCGATACCGCTGGTGAGGGGCACGGAGGGTGAATTTGAGAGCTGCAAGGCGAGGCAGCCGTGACGTAGCACCGACGGTCTGCTGCAGCTGTAATCAATGATACGCCGATGGACGTCCGAATATTGGCCGCAAATGAGTAGCGCTACTGATCACACATAGCAACATCAAAAACTACCTATGAAGAACGCATGGTCGAGAAACTGAGCGCAAAATTTTCGGTTGTACATAGCACGTCATTGATACCTCCAGCATGGGAGTGATGACGTGGACCGAATACAGCCTTCATGGTTGCTGATTTAGCGTGCATCGCATGTTCATTGGGCTAATGACGTTGCGTTCTTAGAAATGCATGTCGCACAGTTTTCCCTCTAAGCGTAGTATTGTCATGCAGGTTCTAGTGGGGAGACTGCTTAGATGGAGACAGAGCCTCAAGTCAGGAACAGCTATTCTCCGATCGCACGTACCATGTCCCGCCGTCTTCCTTTTTCATGCACCGCACGTGTACGTTGCGCAGTGGCTCGCTCGCGTCACGCCACCGCGTTTGCAGCACTGGTGACACCAACACCACCACACAGCATCGAGTACACCGCACATGCACTGGTCGCGCACTCACTCAAGTATAAGCACACTGCTCTGAAGCAATTAATTTGCGCGCGCAGACAGGCCATCGTGTTAGGCTCATTCATTTCGGCGAAGACTCGCTCTTGTGCATGAAAAGCTTTTGGTTAAATGTTTGAACCTTTACTTCCCACGTGTCTATAGTTTGATTGGCGTTTACTTTACGTTGTTTTCTTTCACCGCATTCCGCGAACAACGATGCGCCTTGACTACTGAGTTCACACGGCGCCGCGAAGTACCAACCCAGTTTTCTAATGGATGAAAAGGTACCCTGACCTGAAGCTCTGTTGTTTAGGTAAACTCTTGTATCGATAACCATACCGTAGATGAGAAGCAGCACTGTTTCAAAGGTGCAAAAGGAATAAGAAAAACACATCGCCACTACTGTTCTTGTACATTTTTGCTCTCGTTAAAGCTTAACCCCAGACATAAGTATGTTAGGATAACCATTCACCAACTGGCCCGCACTTTCAAGGTTACTGAACTCATGTCTCGAGAAATCGGTCTTTCCCTTCTACTCTGGTCTTTCCCGCTGCCCCCTTTACTATCCGGTGCCCTGTGAGTGCTTTGTTTGAGTTGTGGTGGCTCAGTTGAGGTATAGTCAGTACAGATGCATTTAACGTGCAGTGAGAACCCAATTTCTTTTCCCATTTGTGAAGCTCTCGCTCTTTATCTCTTCTACAAGGAGAAATGCAGAAATTTACCTCTTCCTTACATCAACGGCATCTCTCGCTCACACATCTGTTGCTCACACAGAGACATCTCTCGCTCACACTATTCAGCGCTGCCAATTCGGTGGCCCCATGGAGAGTGTTAGACAGCATGGACGGGTGTAGCGCCACAGAGTAGGATAGTTGGCTCATCTCGGAGACACGCATTGCGCTCACACCCTACGCATCATCGGCACTGCGAGGGACAGAGAGTACGCCAATGCGCAGGCGGCTGAAGTAGAGGACTTTACAGGTAGAGTAGGAAGAAGGAAGTAAGGAATGTGAGGATAACCGAGGACACAATACGCGGCTGTGCATCCCGTGCTGTGTGACCGCGTTACTCTTGTCTCCGCTAGTCAAGGAACCAATTGCACAGTTAAAGCGTAGTTACTACTCCGATAAACAAGGCGATGCCACTAGCTGAGATGTTTTCCCAGTCTTTCCGTGAACCCGCTCTTGGTATTTAGACAACGATGCCGGAACACGCTTGTTTGTGGTCTTCATAACATAACTCAGAATTCTTCACGGCAAGAAGTGCCGTACTACTAGATTGGGCCTCATTTTCACAACATTTATGCTGCACATGAGATGCTTTCAGCGGGTTCCCTTGACATTATCGACGATCCCATTTATTCTTGGTCTTATTCGCAACCTATTTACTTCTAGTTCCTTGAAGCTTTATGAAGAGACCGGCCATGTTACCGAGACCTAGACGCCGAAAGGCGATCCCACAGGGCTAAACTTATAATATTTTTTATTGGAACATCATCATATGCGCACAAGTACGTCAACGTCGTACGTTATTAAGATATTTTGATCAGATGAACCTCAGTCTGAGCTACAGCTGAAATATTCTGATGTCCTTTGTCGTCACAGTGATTTTGTTTTTAGTCCCTTAGCATTTTTCTCTGAGCGTCTCAGCATTATCGATTTTGTCTTGAGCCCTTCCCAACGGTGCTCTACCACGCGCCTTCAGAAAATTCCTAAAGGGCAAGAGGTTGTCGGGAGGGCGTAGTTTTGTTCATGCGTCGTCGTCAGTCTTCGTCAACGACACTCTCTTGCTACGCATAGAGTGTCGTTGTCCGAAAAAGGGCTGCTTACGAGTGTTGTGACGTACATATACAGAAATTCTGAGAACTGTCTTCTAGAGCCAATGGATTCCTTCGATTTGCAGATCCATTGGTTTGCTTTTAGTATTTTTGGAAGTCATTCATTTCTACCCGTCACTTGTTGGTCCCAAGGAAACACCACTCGTTCGAAGACAATTGTGTTCACCCTGGGGAACTCTGGAGCCGACGCTGGAAGATATCTTTTATTGAACTTATAAATTCGAGCTTCCAAGATATCCAAAATCAATATTTTAAGTTCGCCCATTCTCAACTATGAGGTTATCGTGCATAGAAATGTTCAAGTTTGCCCATGTGACACTTCAATTTGGGCGTCCTCAGTTTTTGTTGAGAATGGCCGAATTTTAAATTACCTCCTCGCCAATTTCTCATATTTCGGTGACCACTTTCGGTGACTACTTTACCATAATGTGAAACTACCTAATTTTAAGTTAGGTAAACTAAGTTTTTAAGCCGGCCACCGGCGAAGCATATTTCAACTCTTTTTCAGCATACGTGCTCCTCTGAACGAAATTTGAACTTTTTGGTGTTGACTTTGTCTGAGACATAAACCTGCATGCGGTTCAAAGGAAAATTCATTCAGAATTTATATAGCATTGTAAACGCCCCCCCCCCCCCCCCCCACTATCGCTGTAAGCGACAGTGGTGGGGGGTGTATAGGGCACACATCGCTTACAGATCGCAATCCCGAGCGGTGCGCTCAGGGCACTTCCGCTTACAGCACCCGCACCGCGTGACGCCATCCGGGCGAAATAAAGTTTATGTTCTCTCCAGCGTTCATCGTGTGCTGTCGTACACTCCGCTGCTCTCCTACACGCGTCTGTCTGTAGGCGACGTACGTCGCGACCCTACAAGCATATACGAAATTGAAGGCTAATAGCTCCCTAATCAACAAATGTCAACTACAACTGTTCATTTAGGCGAAAGCTACGTCATTTTCTCATGTGTGGTGGTGTACTATGTTCATGAAGGAAGTCACATTCGCCGATGAATTCGAGAGTTATTTGAAAATAATTTCAGCCGTGGATAAATATAAATACAGCCGTGGATGAATGCCAGAATGTGTGCTTGGCATTTCGGGGGCCTCGATTTAATTAGTGCTAAAACCAAGGTATTTTGTTTTGTAAATAATGAAGTGGTTCGGTTCGCCTAAACGTGGGAGAAATTTTACGCCAAGCGGACCTTCATTACGCGACCATGGCACCAGTGACGTTGTCCCCGGTGTCATGGTCGCGTAACGAAGTGACTTTGTCACCAGTGACTTTATCAAAGCCTGTCTGCTCGGTATGCTTAGGAGTTCGTACGGCCATGCAATACATTCTACTGTCACGCACAGTGGCAGCGGATTTTCGATATCATAATAATTCTAACTAGGGGACCTCTGCAAAATAGACATGGGGTTTTCCCTCCTATTGTTAGCAGTGGCCATGCGAACTCCTAAAAGAATATCGTAGAACGCGACTTCAACGCCGGAGCTGTTTTAGTCCAGCCTCGTCGGTCCGCGGCGGTCTTCTCAGCATAGTCAAGTCGAAAGAGAGGCAGATGTATAACGAGGTAGAAGGCTCTCTCTCGAGAGAGAAGGCAGTGTGGAGATAGGCAGGAGGTAAGTGAGTTGGAAGTAGGGCCAGTATCGCAGGATGGAGAACAGAGTTAAGCGGGTGCAGAGCCAATGCGCACATGCGTTGCGCACGCGGTGTGGCTGTAATACTCACACGAGCGTTTCCAAGTAAAAGATGCGCTCTAACATCGGCGGCCCTAATTATCGCCCCGGACTTTCAAGACATAGCACAGTGATGAAGGCGACCGCTAGGAGAGAGAGATAGTGAAAGATAAAGAACAGAGAGGCAGCTTAACCAAAAGAGATCTGCGGTTGTCTACCCAGTACTAGAGAGGGGACAAAGGCGAATGGAAGAGGGAAAGACGAGGATAGACTCTGGAAACACATCAATGTCAGTGCCACTCGGCAGGGCACTGTTACAACCGGTCGCCACGTACTGTTTCTCGGAGAAATCGCGGCAATGCCCCGGCAGCAACTCGGCGTGATCACATTGTAGGCCACTACCCTACGATCTTGGCAGTGAACGGGCGGCGGTCCAGCTGACCAAGCGTGGCTGAAAGGACTTGTTCAAACGGGTGCATTGGAAGATGAGGTGTGTGATGTTTTTCTGCACCCACAATGTTTACACAAGCGGTGTGTACGGCCCATGTTCTACGTGGAACTTGTCCTATAATAAAGTCACCTGCCATACATAGCCACGTATGCATATATGGCCGTATACGCATATCTGTCTATATGGGACGTGTCCTTATTTGGCCGTATTTGCCCAATACGTATCAGAATTTTACATGGGATTCCTCGTGTTCGTCTTTCATTGCCATATACGTTTCTATCACAATCTGGGCAGATGCAGCCATATACGGGCACGTGCCATATATAGCCATATATGCCCAATGCCTGATATCGCCATATATGACATTTATGTAGCGGCAGTTTGCTCCGAGATGCTCTGTGGGAATCTTCCATGACTAAGTTAATGTTATTTCGTGATTCATTTCATTCATACCACCCACTCATATGCTATTGCAAAGAGCGCGGTCCCTATGCTTCATTGCCCCGCTTTCGTGTTCTTAACCGTGCACGTATGTACTTTGTTGAGGCGGCTGATATTTGCACGTTGCCATCTGTGTCTCGCAAAAGCAAACGTGGCAGATGTATGCTAGGCGTAAGTCACGCCCAGGATGCCACTCTTCTCCCATCAAATTTCTAGAATAAGGGCAAGCATTCTCTTCTCGCACTTGAGTCTGCTGTTCTTTGTGAGCGCGCCGCGCACATTCGCTTCTTATTGCACATTCAAATCTGTATTTGTCCCGCAAGCATTTCATTCGACGCAGAGAACATAACTTGATTTCTCTATTCTACTACAGAGCGCTGGAAGTTCAACGCTACCTTTAAGAATTGGTTCCTTGAAAGGTTTCTCGCAGTAGTGTTGATTGATTTGATTTGTGGGGTTTAACGTCCCAAAACCAGCTATGATTATGAGAGACGCCGTAGTGGAGGTCTCCGGAAATTTTGACCACCTGGGGTTCTTTAACGTGCACTGACATCGCACAGCACACGGGCCTCAACATTTCGCCTCCATCGAAATGCAGCCGCCGCGGCCGGGATTCGATCCCGCGACCCTCGGATCTGCAGCCGAGTACCTCAGCTACTAGACCACCGTGGCGGGGCTCTCGCAGTAGTGTTCACGTTGGCATAAGTGGCAACAGACTGAATAGCCACTCAGTTGTATGCTGCCTTTAGCTTCCTCTACGGAGATCAGGGTTTCACGAGGGGCTGTGGCAATAAAGAATAGTAGCAATGCTGTAGCTGGCACATCATGAGTGAGGTAAAACGACGGCCAGAGCAAATGCCACACCATAGTAAGCTCATCCCGTAGTTTAGCACCAAAATATGCCATGGCTAAACAATTTGCTCTACTCACGATGGTCACGTAAGCGACACGTGATATTTCTGACTAGGGCGATAGTCGTAATCATGGTTCGAAACAGTGATAAACATACGAGACAGAAGAGAGGTCACACCCGACCAAGTGTGAGCCTCTTCCTCTTGTTTTCTTTTCTTTATTGGTGCTGTTTTCCACAGTAATGAAGCCCCATATAGGTCAAGCTGTCTCTTTTCTGAACGATAGTTATGACCTTCTGTTTTGCAACAGATCTGACGGGCTTGCTTGACACCTACTGATGGTGCAGTTGGTTGGTCATAGCGACAAGAGGCAGCGCACCGAGAGTTAACGGGGAAACAAAAAACAAAAAGATTTAAAAACACAAACACGACCGTTACACTCCACGTTATATTTTATTTCGGACGAGTTCAGTTAGGAAATTCGCTTTGGCAAATGAAAAAATGGCGATGCACATACACTACGAGAACAAGATATCACATTTCCGGTACGTCACTCAAGACCCAGACACATCACACGCATACAAAGAGAACACAAAGTGAAGATGGCCACATATCCATAGGTAAACACCTTTTTTTCTTCCTCAGACACAATGACCGAGAGACAAATAACTCTATTTTCCCTTTGTTTCAGTGTCTCTCCATCGCATCCATAAAGCTGCACGTAAAGCTGCGGAGCCTAAGACACAATTACAATGAATGCACTGCATGGAGGGAGCGAGTAGGGAAAGAGAAAACAAGAAATAGAAGACCTCTGATTTATGGTGGCCCGTACCAAGTGCACACGTGCCACAGGGAGATGGGGTCAAAAACGGGGGCGAAGGAGACGCATGTGGGAGGTGGTACACAGGAGACTGCACCACAAGACACAGGTGTACCATCAGAAATGCGACAACAGGCTCAGTTAATAAACGGAATTGTGCACAGGGATAAGCGGCACAGTAAAAATATAAGTGGATAAGCGGTGCAGTAGAAATAAGAAGTGGCGCAGTAACAAAAAAAAAACGTTTCAAGAAACATAGCAGTGCCGGCCGGACACCCGCCGGTTTTTCCAAAACCGGCAGAGAAGTACACACCTAGCGCTCGGTTCTTTACGTGTACTTATACCGAAGGATGGCCCCATAATGACGTAGCTTGTCGCCTTGGCCCACCTTTAGCACCACAGTTCTGGTCAAATAGTTCAGCATCGGCCGTTCCTGTGGGGGGCAGAGAGGCCTCCACCACTGCCGCTGAATACGTACCGGTCAAACAGGAACGACCGTACTTCCGGCCTGATGCACCGCATAAGGATGGCATCCGCCACTGGCATGGAACCGGCCGCCCTAAAAATAAAGTCACTCGCTTTTTATCCGCAGCGGTGACGAAATAGTTCAGTGTACACTTCCGTTGTGTTTGGTACTGCTTTCAAATGCCAGTTCCGGCCGGGCACCCACCGGTTTTTCTTCAAAAATGGGTAGAGGAGTACACTCTTTGCACTGCGTTGTTTGCGTGTGCCCGTTTCGAAAGGTTACCCAACAGGCCCGGTCCCCTAGCCGCACCTTTACATAGCCTTGCTGAAATAGCTGCGCACCGTTAGAGGGAGAGTGGCATCCGCTACAGCCGCCGCCTACGTACCAGTAGATGAGGACAAGCGCGCTTCTGTCCTGGTGCTCTCCATATGGAACATCTCTACACTTGTAAAGGCGACCACCCTTGTGGAAAATTGGCGGCATTGGACCGTCGCAACAAGCGTAAGCTAATTGTTTCTTACTCCGGAAGTACCACATCGACATCATAACCACCAATGCTTACTGCACACTTGCTTACCTTCGGAAGAACTTTTTGCTCGCTCCTTTATCACTTCAACATTTGCTGGATACTACGCTTGTGTGTCCGCAATGGAAATATGCATCGTCAGTATGGAAGCCTCATCATGCCACCTCCATAAACTCCCTGGAAGACGTCCCGCATTGTTCCGCTAGGAATATATTGTTTATTTACCATTGTACGACATGCGTACTACAAATTAAATTCACTCAGAACCTCGCTTCCAGATTGACCGACAGTGAGCAGTCACGTTTATGTTTATTTCAATAAATATGATGCCACAACCGAGCGCTGTGGTCGGTGTGGTGTAATCCAGCATCATTCTTGTCCAACGCACACGAGACGAATGTACCTCTTTGTAACACACAAATTAATTCGCTATCTTTTTTAACTAATAGCTGTGATGAATGGAATGGGCTACCATCTGATATTGTTACTATAAATATCGCTGTTCCCTTTAATGATCCACTGGTTTGCCGCACCTAGCTTTGCAAACTGTAACTACTTTGTCTCGTGTATGTTAGTTAAGACAGAAAAACTGCCAATATTTGTGCATGGCTACTTTTGAGCCACCAGTCTAAGCTATGTGCTGTTAGTGTGTCATGAAGTCGAATTTAATAAATATCGTTATAATCTCTCTTACTGGTGACAGTTATTCCTTGTTGTTGGCTATTCCTTTGTAAATCGGTAAAGAGAATTCTACAATAGTTAAATTCTCGTGTGTGCCAGTCCACGAAGTCGATCACAGCTATCTCTGGTATGTAATTATTGAGCTGTTAATAGTTTCATTTTTATTTATGATATGTTTTATTTTTGTTACCCTCTTGTATGTAACCACCCCCCTCTATATGCATTATTCCCTTGAGGGTATAGAATATCAAAAAATATACAGAAGTTAAGCGTTTCTATAAAACAGTTTCTTGTGCAGCAGAAATACTGATTCATACACACTTATGTGGACACACACACACACACACACACACACACACACACACACCCACACACACACACACACACACACACATATATATATATATATATATATATATATATATATATATATATATATATATATATATATATATATATATATATTTAGAGAGGTGTGAGACAGGGAGATACGATATCCCCGATGCTATTCACTGCATGTTTAGAGGAAATCTTTAAACGTCTAGACTGGGAAGAAAAGGGCATTCGAATAGATGGAGAATATCTCAGCAATTTAAGATTTGCAGACGACATTGTACTCTTTAGCAATGATGGAGACGAACTACAAAACATGATTAATGACCTAAACAGGGAAAGTATTAAAATTGGGTTAAAAATGAATAGGCAAAAGACCAAAGTTATGCTCAATAGCCTAGCTAAGGAACAGGAATTTACAATCGACAATGAACCCTTACAATGTGTAAACGAATATGTATACCTGGGACAGTTAATAACAGGAACTCCCAACCACGAAAAAGAAATTCTCCGTAGAAAAAGGATGGGCTGGAGCGCATTCGGAAGGAATTACGAAATCATGACTGGAAACTTACCGCTCTCACTAAAGCGCAAAGTATTCAATCACTGTATCCTCCCAGTACTAACGTACGGTGCAGAAACGTGGAGGATAACTAAAAGACTAGAGATGAAACTAAGGAGCGCGCAACGTGCAATGGAAAGAAAAATGATAGGGGTAACGCTAAGAGATAAAAAACGAGCGGAATGGATCAGAGAACAGACAGGAGTAGCCGATATTATTATATCAATTAAAAGAAAGAAGTGGACCTGGGCAGGACATGTCATGAGGAGAACAGATAACAGATGGACAGTAAGAGCGACGGAATGGATACCAAGAGAGGGAAAACGCAACAGAGGCAGGCAAAGGGTTAGATGGAGCGATGAAATTAAAAAGTTTGCGGGCGTAAAGTGGAGCCAACTCGCTCAGGAGAGGGTGGAGTGGAAATCGATGGGAGAGGCCTTCGTCCTGCAGTGGACCTAAATAGGCTGATGATGATGATGATGATGATATATATATATGTATATATATATATATATGGAACGTAGAATGGCTTGGACTGCAGCACTGGGAACTAACCGGATAATGTCGGTTTGTTGCCACAAAACTAGGATAACATCACTGCTGATTACTCTAACTGCTGAGTTAATTAGCGAACAATTCATAGGGCGCTCTCTAGCTAAAATCTCCTTGGCACTCTGCACGTCCCCACTGTCTAGCAGTGTCTACGCGAAGAGCTTTTCTCTTTTCCACGCGAGTTCTAATTTAAAATTTCTTATTCAAACAAGTCTCTCATACATTCCCGCTAGGCATCTGTGAAGGCTACTTTATTATTATTCCATGAGTCACTTTGTTTTTTTCAGGCACTCACTTGTCTCTGCAAAGTGCACTTCCCATCTGCTACACTTTTGTAAGCTCGATTTCTACGTAGCAACCACGCACTTTCATACTCGTCGTTGGGCAAGCTATATTTGCATGATGCTATGTGCTTTGACAACGAATACGAGACGTAAAACTAAGCACGTGTGTCTAAAAATAAGCTGACTAATGCCGCGTGCAGTTCCTGGCATTATCGCAAATAGGTGCACCCTTTTGCATGTGGAACTAGTTTGCTGCGGTAAGTTATGGATAGTGCCGCATTTTTCCGCCGATATATGTCGGAACTGCTTCAACCTTTCTCGAAACCAACACTTAACTATCACATTATGATATTATAGGGCGGAGAGGAGTCAGGCGTCTTTCCAAAGAAATGTTCCTGGAAAGGTTTCGGCGCTTATATTCGTTTCCATAGAGAGGGATTCATCTGAATCTCCGCGCACTCGACTTTTATTAGTTACTTTCCCTAAAACTTTGGGATGACAAAGAAATTAAGAAAAAAAGGCCTGCAGGGACGGCATAGTTGAGACAGACCAACGAGGCTCACACCCATTTCACGCGCATATGCTGAGGCATTCACATGACCTACCTTACCGATTGTAGATACCTTCTGAACCATTATTATGCCATCCTTACTGCTAAGATGCAAAGAAAGATCGTGCCTGACTTGAGCTACTCTTCTTAACAGGTCCACGTAGCGGTACATGGATATAACGGCGCGAGCTAAAGTTGCCTGGTTTATATTTGCCGCGTAGCAGATGGAATAATTCTGATGGCGCTGCAAAGTAACGCAAAAATGAAAAAAAAATATACTCATTCCTTCTTTAAACAACTAAGCCGAGAGAGTCATTGCCTATAGCGGATATTTATCCTGGAAGTATTGCACGTCAGCAGAGTTTCAACTTTTAGGATGAGTTAGGCTGTGATAACAGTCACCTAAGCAACACGGCAACCGTCACACAAAAAAACGTTGGTACGTATTTGTGCCATACAAGCCACGGCGGTACAGCTTCGGGAGGAATGTGGCAGCTTCTCGCCCTCGTTATTCGCAGAAAATTTTTCATCCCGGCATGAAAATCGATAGCGTATATTATACGTTTTGTCCTATCTGTCGCTAAATATATGGCTAATCCTCAAGCCAGTATTCATTTGCCTGAAGGAGATTCAACACAGTATAGTCGTCGATTCGTCAGTCCTTGCACAGTTTGGAGTCATCAGGTAAACTTCTCTACAATATATGCAATGAATGCCTTCCATTGCTTAACCGAAGCGACACGAATAGTAAGCATTGAGTCCGCAATAGAGAAAAATACCATTAATACATCTTAGTTGATTCAGTAACAACTGCAAAAAAAGGTGCACCCTAGGTGTTGATGTTGCTGATCAATTGTACAAGAATATGTCAGTTCTGTTAACTTTGTTTAGCCAGCCTGTCCCGGTTTTGGGGGACACTAGTAATAAATAAGTTTCACAAAATGGACGAAGCAATGAGTGTGAAAGCACTGCATGATATAATAAGCCATATAAGCTTTAGGAGGAATGTGAATTGTAGTGAAAGTGGGCTTATAAGTAAGCATGCAGGTGCGTGAGATCCATGTGGCTGTCGAGCGCGTTTTGCCTATTCATCTTTAGTCCTATTTTAAGACATTTAGGCTTAGGTCCTCAATCATGTTTTTTAATTAATCGGCGAGACTGCTAAAGAGCTCAATGTCAGCTTCAAACCCTAATTTCCTGATATATTCTCCGTCAATACTGATTAGCTTTTCTTCCTAGTCTAGACGTGCGAACACTTCAAGGCATGCAATGAATAATATCGGGGTTCTCCCTGTCTGACTCCTCTCTTGATCGGTATTTTTCAGCTATTTTCATCTAAGAGTAGTGTGGCTGTGCAGTCTTTGTTAATGTTATTTATGGTTTGCACGTATACACTGGGTACACCTTGTTGACGCAAAGTTTCTAGAGCTGCTTTTATTTCTACGGAACTAAATGCTTTCTGGTAGCCAGTAAAGGTCATATAAAGAAGTTTGTTATATTCTGCGAACTTCGCAATCATTAGGTTCATAGAATTGCTGGGGCCCACTGTTCCGCAATCGTTCCTAAAACCTGCTTGCTCTCTAGGTTGGTTGAAGTCGAGTGTTTCTTTTATCCTAGTAGAAAGAAATTTCGTAAATAGCTTGCATATTACGTGGAGTAGGCTAATGGGCCTTCAATTCTTTAACTCCTTTGTGTCACCGCACTTGTTTATTACGATTATAATAGCGTTTTCCCAGCTGAGCGGTGGCATAGACGCCTTGATGCATTTTGTGAAGAGCGGTTCAAGTTCTTTAAACATAATGTGGCCTCCGTATTTGATCATGCGGGATGTTACGCCATCTTCACCTCCTGCTTTGCAGCGGGACATTCCATTGACAGCTTTTTTGTCTTCGTCAGCGCTTACATGTCGAATTTCAGTGTCCTCCTATGATTCTATTTCTGTTAAGCTTGTATGGTATCTGGTAGAAATCTGCTTCATTTGCGATTTCGTTCTACTTGGTCATAAAAATGCCTTGTTTATGTTTTAGGACATTTTGTTTTGTGCTATGTGCGTTGTTTTTACTAATTTAAGGCTCGCACCTTCCTCTACTGCCCTCTCTATTCCTGTGATGTTAAAGTTTCTTACACCTCTTAGCCAGGCCTTGAAGATCCGTTTTGATAGTCCTGCGAATTCTATGTGCTGGCGTTCCTTTATTAAGCACTTAGTGTATTGAGACAAGTCGATTATATCTTCCTTAGTTCTTTTACCGCCGTCTTGTATATCTGTTTGAAGATCACATTTATTTTTGTCCGGTTTAGTTCCTAATCATCATCAATCTTGTCTAATGCATCAAATCTCTCCTTTATACGACTTTAAATTTCTAGTTGTTGCTGCGAGTACCTCTAGGTTCGCGTTTTTCTAGTAACGAATTTAGTCCTTACTTCCTTGAGGTTAAGTGAAATCTTCGCCCTTACTAATTTGTGATGAATACATTTGACATAGCCTACTAACTCTGTCGTGAAATATGCCTGGTTCGCATATTTCAAAGTCAATTTCGTGCTTTGTTTCCCCGTCAAGGCTTTTCCATGTCCACTTCCTATTCTCATGCTTCTTAAAAAAGGTGTTTATTATTCGGAGTGGGTTTCGGGAAACTGCAGTGGCATCTGTCCACGGTTATTTTTATGGCTGACAACATAGGTGCAATCGCTTGTTCTGCACTCTTGTTTTGTTCCGGCTTTTGCGTTAATACCCCCCATTACTATTTTCTATACTGTCCGTATTCTTTTCATTCCTAACTCCGTATCCTCGTAGAACTGTTCGACTTGATCGTTGTCATAGCTTGTTGTTGTTTCATATCTCTGGATAATTTCAAGTTTACGTTGCTTATAAATTATATGACGATGTACGCCACCCTGTCATCTACGCTACAGAAATCACCCAGGTTAACCGCTATATATCTTTGTGAATTCTGAACCCGATGCCACATTATCTCTTTTCGAGCAACCATTATAGCAGAGAACGCGTACGTTCTTTAGCACTGCGTAAGCTTCACCCGTTCTAATTTCACTAAGGCCAGTGATCTCCCAACTAACGCATTCTTGCTCCTCTAGGAGTAGCTGCGCTATCCTAGCTTTAAACTAAATTAAAACCAAACATGATCGTCACGAGAAAGAGAATTCGAGAGAGAGGAATTTTTTGCTAAGAGATTGTTACGGCAGCATTTTTTTATTACCTACCAACCCGAGAATTTTAGCCGCCTACTAGTTCAGGAAAGTAGAAGGTCAGTATGTAAAGCATAATTACAATGCCAGCCTCTCTAAAGCCGTCACCGCTTGATGTAGTGCGACGCACTCACATTGATCTGTAAGAAGTTTTAGTGATTTTCCCAATAGACCACATCGAATAATTTAAATCACTAGCGCGAATGCGCACATCTTTTCTTACTACTTCTATATTTATCCCTTATTCATTGAGCTCTCGTAAACACTGGAATCTCGTTACAAGAAAACCTTCCATCAGTGAGACTTTCTGGGGTTATTTTCTCTTTACAGCCCGTGTACTTGCGTATTCATGATTGCGGCTGGTGACATTTGCATTGCTGAGCCTTGTTGAAAAAAGAGATTACGTATGCCATCTTTTGCATTTCCGTATGGATATATTTCGAGACTTCTGAGCATATATACATTTTAAACGTCATATTCTCTTCCCTGCTTGTGTATTAAGAAGTGTAGACTATGTAGAAAAGCCTTTATGGCAATATATATGTAAAGTTTAATATTTCCTAACAAACTGATAAAGTCACAATGCACAATTATATACTTTCAATCCCTCGTGTCCTTAAGAATTGCCTTTAGATCACATGCCCAGATGTCAATGTAAATGCAGTTATCTGTCACCAGAAATGCTCTGAGATGCGAATATAAATGCACATGAGGATTTCAGAAGTCATCAGTGCTAAGGATTTCATTGTAGAACATAATGCAACAATCCCTGAGGAATCCAAGAAGCTTTCCTGACCACTCTGAATTGAGTTTTTTCAGATAGAAAAAAATCCCACCAGTGCTTAGCGATTTTATAAAGATAAACGAGTAGAATCCTATACTTTTTGTAGTGCTTCCTGCCACCTGTGTGAGTCATTGGTTTGCCGTGCCGAACCCGGAGGCAATACGTTACCATTAGTCCGAAGAGATGCTGTGGATTTTGACTTTACATGCCATATTGCCCGAGTCAACGTAATTTTTGTTTATGATAATTAAATCTGTTGTCAGTTTTCAGTGTCCTAGACTACGTGAAAGGTTCTTCTGGAAGTCTAATCTTTTTCTGCAGTCGTTGTCATATATGCCTAATTACGTTCATAACTGAGTTATACTATCATTATTACTTTGACATCATGTGCACCTTATTTTTTGTTTCACACCGGTGCATTCTTATTCAATTTCGCAGCTTTGTCTAGCTTATTATTAAAAGAAATAAACGCGGCTGAGCTTCGCAGGGTCTCGGTATATAAGAAAATGGTATACGCAGACGAACCATCCATACTGCGAGCACTCAGTTTCATGCTTTCGTCAGTGTGCGTAGTGGTCATCGAAGTCAAAGACGAGGCGTGCATTGTGACCTTAGAAGCTCGTGCCTGTGCAATTTAAAATATCCTTCATTTGACACTTAACGCACGGACATTTGTTTCCTGAACTCGTTCCGATGGCCGCTTTGAGTACTCGCACTCACTTCTCCGGTTTAACTATATGGCAAACAAAGCGGCATCTGCTGGATCATCATCAGCCTGTCTACACCCACTGGAGGGCAAAGGTCTCTCCCACGGATGTCCAATTATCTCTGTCCTGTGCTAACTGGGCCCAATTTATCCCAGCATATTTCTTGATCCCATCTACCCACCTAACTTTCTGCCGCCCCCTGCCACGCTTGCCTTCTCTAGGAATCCACTTTGTTACCCTTAATGATCAGCGGTTGTCTTGTCTTCGCAATACATGGCCCACCCACGCCCATTTATTCTTCTTAATTTCTATTATTATGTCCCTAACACGCGTTTCTTCCCTAACCCACTCCTCTTCTTCTCCCTTAAGGTTACATCTACCATTTTCCGTTCCACAGCTCGCTGCGTCGTCCTCAATTTAAGCTGAACCCTCTTAGTTAACCTCCAAGTTTCTGCCCCCTAGGTGAGCACCGGTAAGATGCAGCTGTTATACACTTTCCTCTTCAGAGACAATGGTAAGCTACCATTCATTATCTGAGAATGCTTGCCGAATGCACTCCACCCCATTCTAGTCCTCCTAATTACCTCAGCCTCATGATTCGGACCAGGGGTCACTATCTGGCCTATGTAGACATATTCACTTACTACTTGCAGTGCCTCGCCAGCTATCTCAAATCGCTGGGCTCGCCCAGGGCTATTGAACATTACTTTGGTTTTCTGCATATTAATTTTCAGGCCTACTGTTATACTTTGCCTGTTTAGTTCATAAATCATGCTTTGTAATGCATCTCCCGATTTACTTAGCAAAGCAATGTCATCAGCAAATCTGATGTTACGAGGTATTCACCATTAATCCTTACCCCCATCTGTTCCTAGTTTAGTGTTCTAAATACCCCTTGGAAACATGCTGTAAATAACATCGGAGAGATTGTGTCCCCTTGTCTTACGTCCTTCCTCATAGGCATGTTGCTGCTCTCCTTATGGAAGACTATGGTGGCTGTGGAGCCGTTGTAGATATCTTCCAGCAGTCTTACGTAGTGCTCATCTACGCCCTGATCCTTCAATACCTGCATGGCTGCTGAGGTATCGACCGAGTCAAATGCTTTCTCGTAATCTATAAAGACTATATACAGGGGTTCGTTATACTGCGCGCATTCCTCTATCACCTCACTGATAGTGTGAATATGGTCTACTGCTGAATAGCCTTTACGAAACCCTGCTTGTTCATTAGGTTGACTGAAATCTAAGGTGGCACGAATTCTGTTAGCGACCACCTTGGTAAATACCTTTTAGACGACTGGCAGTGAGCTAATGGGCCTGTAATTTTTCAAGTCCTTTGTGTCGCCTTTCGTGTGGATTAAGATGATGTTCGCATTCTTCCAAGATTCCGGTATGCTCCCAGTCAATAGGCATTGCTTATACAGGCTTGCCAGTTTTTCCAGTATCATCTGCCCACCATCCTTTAACAGATCTGCTGTTATCCTCACCGGGTGCCTTACCCGCTCGCATTTCTTTCAACGCTTTCATTAGTTCCTCTGTCAGCACTGGTGGCCTCTTCTGAACTGCTTCCCCGTTCACTATTCTGGTTATCGCGGTTACTGTAGAGGTGTCTGTAAAACTCCTCGGCTATTATCACTATCTCATCTCTATTCGTGGTCACATTGGGTTGCCTGTCTCGTAGTGCATACATCTGATTTTTGCTTATGACTAAACGTCTCTTAGCCGGTTTTAGGCTCCTTCCATTCTTTAGAGCATACTCAATCCGCTCCATGTTATACTTTTGTATGTCGGCTGTCTTACGCTTACTGATTAACTTCGAAAGCTCCGCTAGTTCCATTCTGTGAGTTCCCGAGATGATATCTTCCACAACACTAATCAACATGCGAGTGCAAAATTAGTAAGTAAAATAAGCTGACAGCGTATAACAGATAGAATATGTTTTTGGAAAGACATTTGAGTACCCGGTACAAAGTGGACTCAAGGAATAAAAATAAACTAGTGAGTAATTGTGCGTATAGAACTTGTTTTGGTGAGCAACTTTACAATTTTTGAAAGTAATCTATTGGACGAACACAGAAAATATCTTGAGAAGGAAATTATTGCTGACTGCATCCAGTATCGTCCAATGTCCAGGAGGTTCGAATTAGCTAGAATAGCAAAAACCAATAGCAAGTCGATTCTTATCATCGACCCATTAAATTATCTTGTTCTACACACCTCACGAGACCTAACTCGGGCATGCTCTGTCAACAGTGGAATAAGTTCTTCCTATCCTACCCTTGGGTACACTCACCGTAACCTCTTCCTCGCTCCATACTCTGTTAAGCAGCTCGCCTACGAAACCCTTCCGCGTCCGAAACTAGAATAAGCCAGCGCTGTCTTTGACCCCCATTACGGCAACCTGTCCAAGGCTCTTGATTTCGTTCACAATCATGCGACTCAATTTATATTGTCTAATTATTCGTATAATTCAAGCCTCGCACACTTGAAGGCCAAAATTAACATACCAGTTCTCTCCTCAAGTCATAAAATTCCCGTCTAAATTTTGCATTGATTTTTTTCATTCTCTACCTGCCCATATTTCATACATAAGAAGAGCCCATTGCATCGCTCGCAGAAGCCACCGTAACGCTCTATATGCCACTTAAGCCCATACTGTTACTTTTCTCCTGTCTTCCTGTTTACGCGCCGCTCGAGACTTGAATAACCTGCCTACCGAAGTTCCCAACGTCATCAACCCAACAGTATTCACGCGGCTCATCGCATCCATCTCATCATAATTGATCTACTTCTTGCTTCCGTTTTCCTTACTTTATTTTGAGTTAAAATATTGTTTTACCACTCGCTCGTGTAATACCTCATCTTGAGTCCTTGAATATTATCATTTTTATTATTATTTTCGCAATAGCCGATGGCCGCTTAACGTTTTAGCTTACTTCCCAAAAAGTTATGGTTTCTTCCGAAAACCTTTCATAGAAATACTGGGAAAGCATCGCTAAAACGCACGGTATATTATTGCTGTAATGTCACAACTAAGCAAAACAATGGAAAATATAGAAGCCGCAAATTTCGATCGGAAGTACCCTCTGTGCAACACAGTTTGCCGAATTATGCCAAACAATGTAATATTTCAGTAATTAGCTTCTCTAGCGAGCTATCTGTGTCACCCGCTGTTCTTCTTGGACTAGATTGCATTTCAGCATGCATATTACAGCAAAAAAAAAACTTCCGCATATGTGACTCCACATTTAAACATTTATATTTGGCGTACGCAGTAATGCTACCATCTCCTCGCCACCGTGGTTCGTCTAGTGACTATGACATTCGACTGCAGATCCTGAGGTCACGGGAGTGAATCCCAGGCTTGGCAGCTGTATTTAGATGGAGGCAAAATGTTGACGCGCGTGTACTGTGCAGTGTCAGCGGATGATAAAGGACCCGAGGTTGCCAACATTTCCGGAGCTCTCCCATACGGCGTCTCTCGTAATCATGCCGTGCTTTTCGGACGTAAAGATCTCAGAAGAAATTCATTGCGACGCTGTTAATGCTGGAGAAGAAAGGTATTTGTAGCAGAATGCTCTGCGTGTTACAGATCGTACAACAATTCGATATCTGTTAAGAGACTAGAAAAGCTTAGCCTGGTCATCAGTAGGGTTTGTGAGCTGATGGAATAATCGAGAAATCTCGGAAAAAGCCGGGAATTACATGGTACCTCCTAGATTAGCCCTGAAACCTGTGCCTATCTTAAGATAACTAAATGCTAGCTGATTGAGAGGCATTGATGATCAATAGCTAATCGATAATCAAATAATTATCAATAAATCTTGTAAAACTTTGGGAATGATCTGACAGTGCTATTGGGATCGATATTACGTACATATTCCCAGTATTTGTACAACCATCATCACACCTTTGCTTATCTTTTATGTTGGCCATTGATGGGGTAAGTAATGTCTGGACCAAATAAGCGCCCTCCCAACTGCCACCTAATGCATGGCAGCAATGACAGCACCGCCCTAGTGACACCGCTTGCCCTGTCTACCTCTGGAGCTTTGCTAAGGTGGACATTCGCACCCACCGTTGGCTAGCATTTTGCAAGACGGGCAAGCTTACCGCTTTCTGCCACCATTGGGACACCGCACATCACACCATCCTACATCACAAAGAGCCACGAGCGTGAGCCCGTCTATTCAGTTCTCATGCGGCGAGGATGTAAAAGACTTGCTTGACAATTACGAGCGAGTAAGTTCCTCAAGTCGGCGGGATGAGTTGCTCACGCTCCACCGTGTCTCGTTTTATCGGAGTGGTGTGGCGACGACGTGGTTCATTAACCACGATTTGAACTTTACCGACAGGGATCGCTGCAAGCAAGAGCTTCGCGGAATATGCGGGACACTGATTGTTCGGTCAGGTCTCACAGAGGAAACCCTTGATGGTCGCAAGTAGCAGTTAGGCGAGTCCTACATTCCATACATTGAGGGCGTCCGCGCCCTCTGCTGACGTGTGAAATCTTTCAAGGGCAACGACGGTGATTTTTCATTGCCCACTATCCTCAATCAAGTATTAAGCGAATGTTTTCCTCGGTACTACATTAATTTATACCAAGCCATGCGGTATTAAATCTATTCTCCCTGAAAATAAACTTTAAATCTTTTTGCGGACTTTTGTGCGAGCGGCCCTGTGTTTTTGACGTCAGTACCTCCAAGGCTGCTTACCCAAGCGGGCGGGCCATATAAAAAGAAATGGCGATACCTCAGTGTTAAAATCGTCGCCGTCAACTTCAGAAAAGCTCAATAAAATGTTGGCTAGCATCGCCACGCATTTTTCTCGATCGAGCTCTTATTTTCGTGGCCGGGAGGTTGCTACTTCATCGCATACGCTGCCCGAAGCATCTGCCCGTTTCGGTTTCAGTTTAAAGAAATCGTTAATTCAGTTATTTAAAATATTTGGGGAGTTTCTGAGCAAATGGAATGATTGTGGCCTCTTCAGGGCTACCGATACTATTGGGAAACCGCGATATCAGAATATGGTTGGAAAACCGCAGGAGTTGCCTTTAAAAATCGGAGCGGGGCAGAGTACACAACAGTGTCAAATCTATTGGCACTATCGCCTTCAATGGCCTCGTCAACAACAATTTGGCTACATTTGCTGACATCGTCACGACTTGTCACAACCTCGATGAGCTTGAGTCTGCGCGCCTCGTGCCCAACATTGACCACAACCACTCCACTGTAGATCGGGACCTACGTACTCGATGCGCCTTGTCATTCGTGAAGAACTGCTATCATTGGGCTTCCAACTACAATCGGCGTGGCTCTCCCAGCCTTTTCGTGCCTCTGTGTGTGGTAAGGGAGGAACTTGACTGCTCCGCGTGCTATAGTCAAGTGCAAGCCCCCGTCCACCGTACAGCACCGACGCACGCAAGTGTCTGCAGCCAGCTTATCGCAGATGTCACACCTCCGTTTTTGTCACCGAGTTACGCGTCACTTTATTCTGTTCCCCCGGGTAACATCCACCCAACACTGCGAAAGCCTTCACAGGTCCAAATGGCTGCACATTAACCTGGTACACGAACAACCTCTGGTATCCGCACTGACATCCACCTCGCCCTACGAACTGTCATTGCGGCTGCCGCGGACACATATCACAGTTCCTCCGCAAGCGGCGGCAAGATTAACTTCTGGGCTACAACATACACAGGCGCAATTTCTATGGTTATGCCGTCAACCAAGGGAGGCGTTTCTCACTGCCTGCGCGCTACTCCACATCTCCGCTTCATTGACGATTTTAGGCTGTGTTGTATTGATTGATTCACCAATTTGTTCCTTGTTGTCGACGTCAGTATCAACCGTAGTGATGTTCTTTTTCCATCAGCGTATTCTGCTGCGCCGACATATACATCTTTGGAGTGCTGTAGTTTCCTGCGCAAATTTCTGGCTCCATTTTCTCTTCGTGCTTTATTATGTTCCGGGTGCACGTTTCTTCGTATTGGTCCTATTTGAGTTTGATCTGTAGTTTCTCTTTGTATAACGTGTTTCTTCCTGTGTTGTGTGCTGTATTGTATCCCGTTCGTCTTTACCATCTCCCTGCCCACCTTAGTCGGAGCGAGTCTTTCAGACTGTGCTACTATGTGTCCCTCCCTAAGCTCGTCGACGGTATTATGCAGTCCTTCTGTAATGAGTCTCTCGTTGGAGGTGCAAACTGGAAGTCCCAGTGCTTGTTTGTATGCTTTTCTTATCATACATTCCGTGGTTTGCTTTTCCTTAGTGTATAGTTAACGGTATGCAATTACGTACATTATCAGACTTACGGCGAATGCTTCGACCAGCGGAATAAGGTTGCCCTCTGTCATTCCGTAGTGCCATAGTGTTGGTCATAGTGCTCGCTATCGTCAACACACAAGGCACCAAGATCGCTATACAGAATTACGCGAACTGAAATTTCCATGGAAGCACTGATAATCCTACGGAACTTCGGAACGAGAAGAATGATACATATAATATGGGCACCAGCCCACTCCTCTCTCCCTGGAAATAAAGCAGCACATACCCTAGCCCGAGGTCCGACTACCCGAGCCGGAGAAGATATAGCAGCGAATTACAGACAAAGAGAGAAAGACCATTTCCAATGACATCACCAAACATTACAGAATACAACGAGCCAAATATCCACCGGCACATACACCACTAAACAGGCAGAAGTCGAGCACTTGACGCCTGTCACAAGCAAACACTTACCACAGTCCGGCGACAGGTCATAGTTATCATCCCGATCTGTATAGCGATACCTGCAAACAACGTCATACCAGCGCCGACTTAGACCACATTTTATGGGCTTGTACGAAGAGCAACAAGGGCATATTCAAAAACAAAGAAGAGTAGGAACCGTGCCACTCAGGTCAAACCCAGATGACCAATTACATATCCTCAAGCAGGCCGAACACGCCGAGGGGATACAGGGACCCCTGGCAGCCTTTAGGAATGGTGCATAACTCCTCTCTGCTGTTTCCATTTGAATCGCTGTACGACTAGGTGTTTATCGTTCCGGCAGGCGCCTTCCACCATTGCTGTTCCGCCGCTCCCCGTGGGTACTTCGGTCTGCCTCACTCGCTTCTAACGCCTTCCAGGGAAACAGGCAATATGCATTTTCTGAAGGAAATGCTGCATACGTTGAAGTACTAAAATTACACTTACGCAGAATATGATTTCTATGTTTCTCGAAGAATTGCCCCTGGATGTCTTGGTGGACACAGGTGCGATTTTTGCGGTATGATTGCCAACTTGTGTTTCCACCACAGCAATGTAATGACACTTTATGACGGTCCCAAGGAAGCACAATTCGACCTTCCGCCCTTTCTACTGCGCAGTACTCTTTGATGATTTTCTGTATTATCCATTTGCTGCGCTGTTCCTGCGTTGTGACCAACTCATCTTTGGATGGTATGTTCCATAATCTGCCTATGTCGCTAATTGTTGTGGGCAGCATGCAGTACACCTTACCAACAGTGAACACTTGCTTGGCGACGAAGTCCAGAAACTGTTTCACCTTATCACTACTGAGCATATTGAGCTAATCACCGGAAAAAATTCATTTAACTCTCCCTGTGATCCGGCAACAGTGACCACGGTGGTGCCCTGATATCCCCTTCTTCATGCTGCCCCGCTAAGGCGTATTATTTTCATCGGGTGTCGCTTGGTTTCACTATGGATCTGTGCTAGTGATGGCGACGAACACAACACCAGAGAAAATTTTAATTCTGCAAGGCACGGAAATAACTTGTGCTGCTGATCGGGAGCCCACAGGCGTCCCCTTCCACCTGCAACCGACAGTGGGTCGGCACCGCCTATTCACGAATTGTTCAGGAAGAAGGTAAAAATCAGTGATCATTTTGAATTAGTTTGGTTAATGGGGACAAACCAATTCACCTACGCAGGTCGGCGGAACTTCTGCTTCAAGATCGTATATATCGTAGTAGCTGGCAGACAGAATACCGTCGAGACATTCCCTTAGGAATAATTGGTGTTGTGCAGTTAAAGTTAAGATGCGAGGTCTGATTGTCCGAACAGCGACCATAGTGTGGGGAACGGCGATGCTCCTTTCAGGTATCGGGTCAGCAGTCGGGCGTAATACATAAACATCATCAGGAATAGGGAGAAATGACGTGACAGGGACGTGTGTAATGGCTTGAGAGGGCACTCGGACGCGTTCGTTAGTATACAATCGGGATTTGATTGGAATGTCGTAACGATGTGGTAGTTGAAGCTGAATGAGGCCACATGGGAAATGGAAGAACGCGTAATGGGAGAAGTCCAAGCCGAGTATCACATTATGCAGTCACTGGTCCAGGACGGCGAGCAAAACGCACTAAGGTGTCGAGCGATGCCAATATGAGCAGTACACATGCCAAGCACAGTCGAGGTTCCTACATAATGTGGCATGGGTGGTGCATCAGGCACCGCATGTGGCGACGTTGTTAAGGTTACGGTGTAATCGGGCACTCATCACGGATATCTGCGCTTCATTCTCAAAGATGACTGCGATACTTATACCATTGACTATAACGTCAATCAAGTTCTATCTGGTGGTTAATGCAAGCAGATGCTGTGATCAAGGTGCAGTCGTCAATTCAGCGCTACCTGTGGGAGCTAGTTTTACGAGTGCAGGCGTGCTGCGGCCTTGCGGTGAGTGGGTTGTCGGCGACTGCTACAGGGCTATCGAGACTGACGAATGAAGAGGACGGGTTCTTTGAGGGACGGCTTATAGGATAACCTGATCTTTTACCACGTCCGATTCGTTCATCGTGCTCCCAGTGTCTCAGCAGCGACCATTGCTGAGGCACACTGTACCTCGTAAATACTCCGTGCTTTCACGACTCTGTTACATTTTGAATACAACGCAGGTGTGACGGTTAACAGAATGTTTATAGGATGTGTACAAGTGCTCTGGTGACGCGGAAGACAGGATGGCTGCCAACACAAGTTCGCTAGCTCGGCGCTTCAAATTATCTTCAGTGTCGTCGTCTTTCCCATTGAACCCTACGAAAACATAGGGGAAGCTATTCAGGTACCTAATTGTGGTATTGTAATTAC
>CM023488.1:54106919-54188006 GCA_013339685.2 Hyalomma asiaticum
AGAAGCGTCTTGTATCACGCACTTGAATTCCGTGCACCTGCTCTGCGTTGTTGTATTCTGTGCAACAGAATGCCGGGGCGGCGTAGCACAGCGCCTTGGATATTTCCTTGCTCCATAGATAGTTAAGCAACTTTTCCAGCAATATGGCTGAATGCGGAATGCTTATCTGAAGGCGCTTTCCGCGACACATATAGTATATGGCCTAATTGCTATTTAATATTCGTAGATTCGGAATTTTCCCGGTGTGTACACTTGCGCAATTCGTCTTTAGGCGTTGCTTTAAAAGAGAACTTGTTTCACCAAGAGTTCCTCATTTACTTTGTTCTGCCCCACGTAAAATACGCCCACTTCATTCACGTATGGTTGACTTTTGGATACCGGCGGTATTCGGCATCACGGTACTGCGGGGCAGTCAAGTCCGAACCTAGCGCCACTCAATAAATCGTACTTACTTTTGTACATTTTTTAAAGAGCAGAGCTTTTCGAACCAGGCGTCGGTGCCATCCGCGAAAACAAAAGAGACGCTGAGGAATAAGATGAGTAGGAGGAGGAGGACACTACCGGACATTTACAGCCAAGCCACTTTAAACATAGGCACATGAACGAAGTCATGCAACGTGACGTCACAGCCATTCAAGAGACGTGTAAACGATCAAGCAGAAAACAGCCGGTTATGTGACTTGGTTGAGCTTGTGGAAGCCGCAAGAGAGAAGGTCGGCCACAAGCTCCGCTCTTAGTCCAGTTCACGGTGGCCACATTTTTTGCCCTGATTTGTCTTAAGTGACGGACAAACTCACAGATCTGTCGGCACTTGCCGTAGAAATTCTAATTCACTTAATACTTACTAAGCAAGCTTACCTGAAAAAAGACTCCTCGATTCTAAGATGCCTCTGATATCTTCAGATGAGTCTGATGATTTAAAAGACACATTACAAATTACAGTCATTTTTATACAAGAGCATCACATAAAGAAAGCAGTATCAAAGAAAAATATTTGCACTGGACTACAGCTTTAGCCTACCTTGTTGCAGTATCGTTACATATTTGCAAATAACGCTTCATACGTGCGCACAATCCATCACCTTTGGATAATTGCATACATGTGTAGATAAATAGATAAGCAAACTCACATGAGCTTATAAATTTGGTACGGCAAGTTCGTGTGGGTGTAATCTAGCACCTGGCTTAGATTTATAATAAGGTCACTAAAAGACATCTGACAGGCCCTCACTTTAACTGAAGCTTTATTGCTTGAAGGGAGTGTGCTAAGACTCATTTAATGATTTCTGGACTTTACGTGCCAATACCACGATCTGATTACGAGAGACCCCGTATTGGAGGTCTGCGGAAATTGTTACTTCCTGGGCTTATTTAACATGTGCGCCGTCCTCACGCAGTACACGGGCCTGAACATTTCGCCTCCATGAAAATGCAGCATGCCCGGCCGAGATTCGATCGCGCGACCTCTTCAGATCAGCAGCCGAGTACTATATCCAATAGACCACTGTGGTGAGGCTTTCGAACAGGACTAATTCTTCTACATGTTTGGACGCCCTTGCAGAGGGGCTACGTGTGCTCACTTATATTAGTAGTAATAATAGCAATAGAAGAGACACGCAATAAGAATTTGTCCAATCACTTCGTGTTAGAAGAGTTCGGTTTGAGGTGACACATTACCTAAGATATGACGTCATCTTGGCACCGAGATATGGTAAACAATTAAGCATAAGGTTATGCGACTGTTGGCACTATCCACATTGACATCGGGAGAGCGTTTGGCAGATTCCGTCAGCGCATTCTTGGACCGTTATCTTTTTTTCTCATTTTTTGTGGGGCTGTTCGACGGAAAAGCAAGCTAATGTTCATCATGTTGAATTCATCTTGTCTTGTCGTACAAGCGAAACTACATGTAGTTCGCGCTCTCGAGGACCGTGGGCTGGCTGACACAAGCGTTGAACACCGATCAACGAGAAGTCTTTGTTTATGTGTTCAAGTCAGTAAAATCCGTCTGCACTTTCATTAACAGTTTCTGTCACTTACTTGTCCTGCATACGCATTTGCTGCTCATCCATCTTCACAGACTGTAATGGCTTTTGATGAAGTTGATGGAACGGCATTTAAGGTTCCAGGATAACTGAGTTTCGTGGTTTTGCGAGCCTGGGAATCTAGTACTTCGCCATCTTTATCTTACTCTCAAAGGTACCAATGACAATGTTAACAAAGTCTATGTTCTCTGAGGAGGTTACACTTTCATCATATGGAGAATACTCATTGACCAACATGTGTTACGGTGAAAGGAGCGGGCTACAACCACAGTCAGTGCTGCTATTGTCGCCCCGCCACGGTGGTCTAGTGGCTATGGTACTCGACTGCTGATCCGAGGGTCGCGGGATCGAATCCCGGCTGTGGCGGCTGCATTTCGATGGAGGCGAAATGTTGAGGCCCATGTGCTGTGCGATGTCAGTGCACGTTAAAAAACCCCAGGTGGTCGAAATTTCCGGAGCCCTACACTACGGCGTCTCTCATAATCAGAGCTGGTTTTGGGACGTTAAACCCCAGATAACAACAGTGCTGCTATTGTTGAAAAAAAATTCAAGCTAGTTATACAACTTGAAAACTATGACAACGGCGTAGCTGTGATTTTATTGTTAATCATAATGTAACTGGCGTACCGTCATGGTGGTCTAGTGCCCATGGTACTCGGTATCTGATATGAGAGCCGCGGGATCGAATCGCGGCCGCGGCTGCTGCATTCAGATGGAGGCGAAATGTTCAGGCCCGTGTACTGTACGGTGTCAGTGCATGTTAAAGAACCACGGTGGTCGAAATTTCCGGAGCCCTCCAATACGGCGTCTCCCATAATCAGGTCATGGTTTCGGGTCGTTAAACCGGAGAATACAAATCAACCAATCATATAAATGGGAAGAGTGTAATCTTCTCTAAGACTGGATCATGTAGCACTATCACTATTACTGACCCTGTATATCATGTATCATGGGGCTCAACCCAAGGGTGCTGGCGCTACCCGAGACTTTTCCTTCTTCCTTTATTGATCGCTTTACTTCGTTCAGTCTTATCGCTCGTGCAATGGCTTTGGTCCAGTATCGACCTTTTCATTTTCTTGTTTCTCTTGTCTGTTTCGAAATTCCATTTCGCACAATCACTATCGTGCTGCTGAAGACAAGAGTGTGGGCTGTGGGTCAAATGTGTCCCCCCCTGCTTCGCCTAGGGAGGCGGCGACGGTCATGGCAAGCACCTCGACAGCTCAGCTGTTAAGCGTGCACAAAGTTTAAAAGAAATAGCCAGGTGTCCCGAGTGCAGGACAAACCTGTCGTTTTGTACAGCTTAGTCCCGCACCGCCATGTTAGCTGAGCGGTATTGGCTCGCAACGGGGAATTTCGAGTCGGCGCATATTGAGCGGACGCCACGGCGGCCACGGAGCGCAGAAGAATGCTGCAGGCACACGCAGGCACTGCCTGGCGGTTCGAGGGCCAGTGGTTGTTTTGCTGTGCTTTATAACTTCTCGCGATGTTTGCTGCACTCTCCGGGCACTTAGTTTTGAGGCTCAGATGGCAAGTGCCATAGGATTGCGCGATACGTTTGAATCAACTTGAATTTAACATTGTCTCAGTGTTACACGTACGCATCACCGACCCACCACATACCTGTACATTCAGCCGGGGTTATATGGTGGTAACGAGGTATTTTCAATCTGTTGCGGAATGGCCCGACTGTTATGTTCGGCGATAGATCGACGCGGAAGAATAGGCGACGGCACGCTAGCTCATGGCTTTTCTGTAGAAACATCGTCGTATTCACTCAGTACGCACTAAAAGCGGGGGCCTTGTTCCCTTGATGCACGCGGTCAGTAATTGCTGTGGCGTACATAGCTGCACAGCAGAGGGGACATGACGGGTGACAGGTTTCTCCACTGCAGCACTGTAGAGCATTTCGAAGGAAACCCGGCACCCGAGAAAGGAACAAAAGGGGGAGAGTCACATGCAAGAACAGCGGCGCTCGCTGTCAAAGAAATTCTTTGACCTTTCTACGCGGTCGACTTGTCGCCAAGGGTCGCCCGTTCGGGGGAGATCACCGCGCCATTGAAATGCACGGAAGTGCTCTTGACGACAATATACCTGTTTGGCAGTCCTGTTGAAGCCGCGGTTGTATGCATGCCGCCGGGTAAATAGAGTGGCAATTTGGGCCTGCTGCAGAGTTCTCCTAACTCATCACGGGATTAGCGGCCGATGCTATCTTTCGGAGAAGCTCGGTGCCGAGAGCGGTTCGAAGTGTGGGCACGCGAAGGCGTAACCATAGGCTCTCATGGAGAGAGTGAACAGGGGTTTCAGTGGAGAAGCGCTGCATATGGGTTGGTGCCAGAAGGCGGTCGCAGAAGCGATCAGGTGTATTTAACGGAGAACAGAGGGGAGGGGAGGAGAGCTTAGCGCTAACTCGGGTCGCAGACGACGCGGCATGGTAGTCAGAGGTCGAGCTTGGGTATGCCTCTGCCGAGTTATGATGAATTTTGAAAGCTTGGCGCATATTCATGTTTGAGTGCAAAAGTTAAGGGCTCGGAACGAACCGCTTGGTGTGGTTTGAGGCCAGTTGTGTTGCGATGTCTGCTGACAGTACTGGCCGCCCGGGCCAAGCTTTGTAAATATAGTCGAGGGTTCGACGGAACACCGTCTGGCGAGGGGCCTACATTTCTTGGGAATAAACAAACACTCGCCAAAGTTGCAACGAAAAAGAATTTATGACGTTTCGAGACCACTACGGGTCTCTTGTTCACATACAAGCGTAAGAAATTGGGCCGTGCCTTTATATGCGTAGTAGATGGCGCAATGATCTGGTGTAAGTATCGGTAGATTTCCAGGTGTCCGATTAAGTGTGTGATGCGTCGACTGCAAACAATGGTTCCAAAAGAAGGCGGGATGACAGTGATTTTTCAGTGCCGATGACAGTCGCTGAATTCCAGTCAATGTTGTGACCCGTGTTAAGATGATGTTCAGCTAATGCGTTGGCGGCAGCATGTCCTTTAGCTACGTCATTCTGGTGCTGCTTGATACGTCGCTTGAAATTGCCTGTTTCTCCTATGTATGATGCGCGGCAGTCTTGACAAGGTATCTTATATACAACTCCAGGGTAGCGTTCACGTTCCAAAGGATCTTTAACGCGGACCAGTTGGCTTCTTAATTTGTGCGAGGGCACGTGTGCGACTTGCACGTCAGAGCTTTTCAAAATTCTCGCAAGGGTTTCACTTACGCCAGGAGCATGTGGAATGGATGCAGTTTTCTTCAGATCGCTTGGTTTGTTTTCAGGAGGTTCTCTGGAGTGGAGTTCTTGCTGACGTAGTAGTTGGCGAGCGTAGCCGTTGCCTGTGGGGTCATGTTTTACTTTAGCGTATTCCCGCCTTCTCGCAGAATCGTCTGAGCAAAGACGGAGCGCACGCTTGAAGAGGGATGCCGCCACAGAGCGTTTGTGGCCTACGGGATGCGCCGAGGCAAAGCTGAGGCACCTGCCCGAATGTGTGGGCTTTCTGTGCACGGTTGTAGAAAAACCGCCGGAAGAGCGCTGAACAAGGACGTCGAGGACAGCTATCCGTCCGTTGCTCTCTTCGTCTACCGTGAATTCAATAGACCGTTCAATAGAGTTCAGGTAGTCCAAGAACGGTCGCACTTGAGAGTTGTGGATTACGCAGAAACAGTCGTCTACGTACCGAAAGAAAGTCTTTGGAGGGTGCTCGAAAGTAGCCAAAGCTTTGCTCTCGATGGATTCCAAGGCCAGGTTTGCACATGTCACCGAAACGGAAGCGCCCATGGCTGTTCCAAATACTTGTCTGTAATAGTTCCCATTAAACACAAAGTGTTACTCAGACAGAAATGCAGGAGACGACATGGATCTTCAACCTCGAACGGCGTTCTTGAAGGTAGGGACGTATCTTTCTGGAGCAGTTGTCTGCAACATTCCACAGTGAAATCTACAGGTACTGACGTGAACATCGATTTCACGTCGAAGGAAACCAATCGGTCATCGTCGTCCAAAGAAATCTCTTAAAATTTTTACAAAATGTGCCGAATCTTTCACAAAAGAAGTGTGCCCGACGAGTGGTCGTAACACCTGATGAAGATAGTTTGATAACTTCTGGAGCCGGTATGTTGGGCTTGTGTATCTTCACGCGATCCCCGCTCCAGGTTGGTGACTGGACATCCTATGCAGAACCTTGTCATTTAAATCGTAATACAGTGGAGGGCGACGGCTACGAAACCTAATTTTGCTCGAGAATAAAATATGCATCATGTGCTAATTTTACTATTTATTAAGGAGAGAGCGTGATTAAGTATGCTGGAAAGCCTGCTAGGGCTCCTCTGAGGGACAAAATATAATTTGATATAGCAAAGATTTGTGAACGAATTATAATGCTAGTTAGTAATAGTAAAATATACAATAATTTGATTAATTTCTTAATATCGTAAAGATATTTCGAAAAGTCGCCTGTGACATCACGTGGTAATGATCTCAATACGGTTTACTGTGTTTTCTTCGTTGTAATAATGTCGTAGAAAATTCGGCGATCCGTACAAAAGAACTCATGTAGTAGAAACATATTCTAATAAAAGATTAAGAATTTTCTCACCGGAGGCTCGCGTCTCCAAATCAGTAGCATTGTGGTTTGAAAAAGTGGTGAGAGAGTGGGGGAGCCAACCATCTTTCGATTCTCCGGCTTCACTGGGCTCAATGGTGAATTTCATCTGTATGATTCCTTTCTATTTTTAAAAGGAGTATGCACTGTAGTTAACATTGTAGTAGCAAGTTAAGTCGCCTTTATAAGGCACAGCAACTGAGTGTGCAGCAACATACACTTTACCACTTCACTAATGTTAATTAGGAGCATGCGAATACTCCAAGTCTCTAATAATTTTTGCAAAACTTTGCTATTGTCCCGAATTAACACCTACCTTTACTGTCTTAGCTGCTGGGAGTATATAACATTAAAGAAACTGTTTACGGCTGTATAGCGCTTTCCGCATGTATGGTTAACTAGCATCACGTCCATGTTTGACAATACTTGGCCGTTTCATGTTTTCCCATATATATAGTCATATATTTGAACCATATATATTCGTATATGATCAGCATTTCAACCATATATCACCAGCCTCTCCGGCCTGCAGCGGCCACAGGCCGGCTGATGCTGACGCGTACATATCCACGAGGGAATTTTACAGGCATGGAATCACAGAAAGAGGGGGGCGGGTGACATTCAAGCGATGAAACAGAAAAGATCACCAAAGAAAGACGAAGGGCTACGCACAGTCCCTTTGGTGACGTTTTTACTAACACCGAAAAAGTCCTCACAATGCATCGAATTGCTGCGGTGCGCCATGCCAGGCGGAATTAGCACTGCCATCAAATTTATTCACCGCTCATATACAAATAAACTTCTCTCGTCCCGTAGAAGCGAAGAAAATCATGAAAGACAGCGCGGCCGAAAGGAAAAACATGAGAAAGGCTTAGCTTAATACTGTGCAAAAAGCACGCAGTTACAAGTGCTACAACTGTAATCGCACATGTATGTCATACAAACTACAGACAGCGAGAGAGAACATTTTTCACAGTTATTTATACGAGGCATGATAACCAAATCCGGTCAGCGCGAAAACATTGACAGCATTATTCTTTATCTCCATAATGGCTCATCCTATCTACCTAGGTACGCAGCTTCTTGGTTGACTCTTTAGGATTCATACTTCCCTGTTTGTTCAAGGGTGGAAATAGGCAGGCTGACGTAGGAAATAAAACGCTACGCAGTCCTCATCGTGGTGTCGGCACACCACAGCAACATGGAAGCTGCCACCTGTCCGAATGCAGCCAAGTGTTTCGCTTGTAGGTGCGGACACAATTGATGTGTTCAAGCACTGACGTGGCATCGCGGCGAAAATGAAAAAAAAAATGCCGTCAGTGCCGGATGCCGTCAGAGCCCCAGAAGTTCTCTGCCGTAAACAAGCCATCCTGAGTGATGACACAGTGAAGTCACTGCGGGCCATTGCAAACGAGCCCCAAATTGCAGAGTGGGATATCAGTCTCGGCAGGAATCGGGACCTCTGATTCCAATCATATGCTGTGGAGACGGCGTAATTCATATTTTACAAAATTTTCAGGAGTCACCTGCTCCGATCCAAACATTTTCGAAGCAAGTTGAGCAGGTCGAACGGAAGATGGAATGTTTTGACTCTTCTATTTTTTCAGTTGAAAACTTTGACAAAGACGAAAATGTTAACCACCGCGCACAAAACAGGCTTTGCGAAAGCACTAATGAGGTGCCTACAGTGATGTACACGAAGTACCCCCCTCCCTCTGTGGCTGTGTTAGCCACCGCTAACAACGAGGGTGAAGTCATTGTTGCCTCACTTTTGATTGCAGGAATTCGTGTTAGCGCTGCCGTGTACGCAAGGGTGCCACGTCTTTCAGCAAGATTAGGCTCACAGGGACACCACTTGCCTCCACCAGAAGTGATGGTTTGCAACTTCTACGAACTCGTCATTCGTAAGCTGTGGCCTCCTAGTCATCCGGATTTGAATACGCTGGGCTGCTATGTGAGGGCATGTTGAGAGAGAGGCAAAGAAACATCATCACGATAGAAAGGAATCGCCGAACACCGCACTTGCTGATTCATTAGCCATCTTCACGGCCCAGTTGATCCGTGCACGCAGCCGTTCCCGTAACCTCATGAATCGGTTATTTCTGCATATGGCAGATTCAATGGATCATCGTGAAAATACACGGTAACAAAAGTACTTCCCTAAGTTTGATGATAATATTTCCATTTTTGCTGGATATGTTCTTCTCTGCCTCCTGGAAGCCCAAGAAAGTGTGCGTCCTTGGGCGGCACCAGTATGTCAGTCTATCCCTAGTTCCTACAATTTGCTTCGATTACGCGTTTCTTAATATTTTAATGTACTTTTTATTTTCTCAAAATTAACTGCACTTTTGTTGACTGCACGTCATTCTTCACAATTCTTCATGATCATATATATGCATGTTGACGTAACGAAAGCATCCCGCAGGGTGCACAGATGTACAAACTACATTTGTATTACACGTCTGTGCCTCGCCGGAATGTGTATAGAACCTGCGCGTAATAGTCCACAATGTCGCAGACAAAAAAGATATTGAGTGAACAACATATAAACTAAATACCTATCTCCGAATTATGAGATTTCAAGAAAAAAATGCTAGTGTGACTGGCGAGCCTAAATCGTAACATTTTCAAATCAGTTGTTGAACGAATCTAAAAGACTAGGAAAAAAGAAAACAACATTGCGCGAATTGCCTATTGATACTCCTGGTACAGCTAGTGCACTGGCGCATGCTTACTACCTGTAATGCCTTTACATGGGAGCCGACACACACAGATAGGGCTTGTGGTACGAATATCTCATTGGATTTATGAAAACTTATAGGAGTGGAGCAGAAAAAATGTAAGGGTTCAGCGTTCAGCTACTGTAGAGGGAACTGCGTGTAACGTAGCATATCCTCGCAGTAAATTGATCATTTTCGCTTCACTTTATTGAGCTGGACATGCCTTCAATGCTTTTTGGCAATCTTAATTCTATGTATACAGCACTGACTTATGATTATGTTGTCTGTTTAGATTTTGTAGAAAAAATTCTCATAGTGGAACAGCATTGATGATTTGCTTCACCACAAAGCACATCGTTAGACAAAGCAGCAGCCACCAATTACCGAGACAAAGACAACGCGATTTCTTTTCAATCAAATACGCAACACTCAAGCCGTTCTGTGTATACTGCATTTCTCAGAATATGTTTTCCCAACCAATGTTTCTGAAACGACGGCAACTTTCAAAGCACTGTAAGAGACAAGAGTTTTTTTCTCGCAAAAGTGCTTCGCGAGAGCAGATGATACGGTAAAATGATTGCACACAATTTTTAGAATAAAATCGGAGATGGTCGTGCGCAGTGTCTCGCACGTTGGGCTGTAAAGACCCAAAAGCATTCTTATTCTGCCGATGCAAATAAAAAAACAACGGTCTTTGGTGCTGTTGTAGAACACGGTAAATAGTGTCCGGATAATGTACGTTCGTAATAAGAATTTCAATTATTTCATTTTTTCCGCGCTCTAGTGGAAATGAGCCGCGTAAACAAAAGTACAACTTAAAGGGACACTAAAGGCAAACAACGTTTTTGTTAGGTAGGTGGGAGAGTGCTCGAGAACGCCTCAAACAAAAGTATTACATACATCACCACTTTTCCGCGGAGAAACATAGGTAAGTCCACGACACGGCTTGCGCGACATGCAAGACATTCCGCCAACTTAGCGTGGTGACGTGGACGAGACGGCGCTATGCAGAGGGGCTGGTTTCTGCGTTGTGCCTCAATGTCCCCCTTCCCCGGCGAGGTGGACTACCGAGGCACGCTAGCCACAGCTAAACTAGGCAGCTAAACCTTAGTTCTCTTCTGCCTGTTCCTGTCTTTAGCACAGCTGGCTTGACTGGCAGCGAGTGTATAAGAAAACGGTGTCTACGTCAGCAGGCTGTTCATGGAAGGCGGTGTGAATAGTTCTAGGGGTATGTTGGCCATTAAAATATAGTTTTTCGTTAAAGTGAGCGTTTTCCTCGCAGAAAGCGACCATTGCGACGTTTCTTGAATATTACTTCAGCAGGGCAGGCCGATTAATAATTAATTTTATTATCCCTCTAACTTCCCACTTGGGCGCTGTGACATCAGCCCCCAGAAGCACGCTGCGACAGAACTCTTGAGGAGGCTAGCGGATTGCAGGCAAAAACGGGCCGATAGCACGCATGGTTCAGCCGCGTCATATGAATTTCTCTATAGGTGTGTGCATTACTTCTGTCTTCGCGCGATCATGTTCGCTATGTCACCGCGCGCAAGTGCCTCGTGACGTGGCACTTCTTTTCACATCTCGAGCTCTTGGCTTGAAGCCCGGCAAAGGAAGGGACTGCTCATTCTATTATAAAAATTCATTATCCGACCCTCTACGCACATGCACAACAACGTCCCATTTGCACATTTTCATATAATCTATATTAATTAATTACCTGAGCACGCATAACAATGGCAAATATGGTTAATATTGCACTAAATATTACAAGCATGATTGCAGTCTCGGAACAAACACGTGTATTTTTGAAAGCTTCTCGCTAGTTTAGTGAGACAACTTGTAAACCTATGCGGCTAGATGAACGACCTTACACTGGAGAAAGCGCCTGACTTCCGGGAAATGACGAAGTCCAATTGGATGACAAGCGTGCATAAGTTTTATCGAGATTGGACAGTGATGATTACTGGCGGGGTAGTTTTTTGTGCAAGTGTAGCGTTTTTTTTCTTTTACAGCTGAAGCTGCTAAGAGATCTCAACAACGTCCGTTTATGGCGCCGTAGTAGTCCGCTGCCGCCTCCGCCGCCAGCGCTACCGCCCGTGTCCGTGTCCACTATCGCTCCTCATGAATGGATAGATGGATGGATGTTAGGATCGTCCCCTTTATAACGGGACGGTAGCCCGCGGGCCACCAAGCTCTACCTTTATTTTTTCCTCAAGAACCGTTCATTAAGAAAAGGCAAGCTGTTGCCATCTATCGGCACTAATTTCCTCCGCATGGCCTTCGAGATTGGCGCGCCTCTGTGCCGTTTCGGAGGCTATGTGTTTTTACGAAGCGCTGCCTCGTGAAGCAGTTCTGTCGTATCGTGCCATGCTTCACGGGACAGGCGACGTGCGCAGCCCCGACACCAACCTGACTTGGTTCTTCTATATAAAGCCCATTTTTACTTTACTTCGATGTACCTGATGGCGCCTCCTCGCAAGGTGTGGAGCGCTGCTGAAGAAGTAAATCGCAGAGCTACGCACGCGACTGCAGCAAAGCAACGCCGGTCACAACAGACCGCTGTGCAGAGAGAAGCGCAAGCCTCAAAGTTATGGCGCAGGGGATACCTACCACCTGTATTTGCACTAGTTTCCCCAAGCGTTCACAAGGACATCTAAGAAGGTCGCTCCTCCACCTGTCCTGTCACTGTCCCGCGATTCCGCGCAGACGTGGCTTTTTTTCGTTATGTTAATATTGTGGACCTTAAGGGACAAGAGGAAAGCGGAGTGGGTTAGGCAACCAATGTGTGTTAGGGACATATTAATAGAAATTAAGAAGAAGAAATGGGCGTTGGCGGGCCATGTAATGCGAAGCTAAGACAACCGTCGGTCATAAAGGGTAACATAGTAGATTCCTAGAGGAGGCAAGCGTGTCAGGGTGCGGCAGAAAATTAGGTGGGCAAGTGAGATCAGGAGGTCTGCGGGGATAAATTGGGCCCAATTAGCACAGGACAGGGCTAATTGGAGATCCATGGGAGAGGCCTTTGCCCTGCAGTGGATGTAGACAGGCTGATGATGATGATGATGATGATGAATATTGTGATGGGATACACTGTTTTCATTCGCGAGCGCGTGCAGGCGCTTGTTTTAGGGGAAGGTGGAGTACGTATAGTCCATGGAAACCGTTGGCGCCACCGGTAGAAATAGGTAATCTAGCACAAGGCGCCGTTTTCGTTGGGTCGAAGAAACGGTCGTATTGAAGGAGGTGTGGGTGGTTAAAGTTTTGTTCTGCGCACTTTGAAAATAAGTTTGACAACGTATCGGAGGTTTAGAACGTGACATTGCAAGTGAAATATCCATTGAAACAATAGCATTAAGCAAACTGTAAGCAACATAACATATACTTACAACTCGCATGCCATCAAGGAAAGAAATTATTACGGCTGTTTGCTTTCCCGAATCGACATATGCGTCGCCACTTGTACTTGTTTCGCTGAGCTGCAATGAAACATCAACATCTTAAAATGGCGTTTCTTCCAAGACGAGTTCGTTTGTTGTATGCGTGGTTCGCAGAAGAAAGAGGAACAGCATATAGGCCACGAAAAGCGCTAGTCGCCACCTGCAGTGTTTTGGACTCTTGTTCATTCGCTGATACGATCCAGCTCCCTTCAACAGGATATAACAGAACAATATAACTGCAAATGAAGAAACTTTTCGGTTTTCAGTAACCTTTAATGTAAGATGTAAAAATTTCGCTACGCCTAGATATTTATGTTGTTTGCACTTACGCTGGATCATCACTAAAAAATTAGTTGCGGCTCGCGCATGCGACTCTTTTAGCGTGTACACAGAGATCTAGTTGACACGATCCCACCGCATATGTTTCCGGGGCTATCATTTTTCTTGCCTGCCAACACCCAGTTATCAATGTATCTCCATATGGTTGACACTATTTTCGTATAGTACCTTTTATACACCTGCTGAAGTGACATTCGTATGAACAAGGTTTAATCGTTGTGCTGTTTCTGGTTACAGCCGTAACGTGACAATGCGATCCCACCGAATATGTTTCCGGGGCTATTTTTCTGCCTGCCAACACCAATTCGAAATGTATCTCCATTCGGTAGACACTATTTTTTTATAAAACGTTTCATATACCAGTGGCAGTGCCCTTCGTATGAACAAGGTTTCATCGTTGTTCTGTTTCTCGTTACAGCCGTAACGAGACGATACGATCCCACCGAATATGTTTCCGGGGCTATTATTTTTCTTGCCTGCCAACACCCAATTTGCAATGTATCTCCATATTGTTGGCACAATTTGTTATTATACGTTTTATATAGCAGCTGAAGTGACGTTCGTATGCACAAGGTTTTATCGTTTTGCTGTTTCTGGTTACAGCCGGAACGAGGCAACGAGGCCGTTGACCACTACAACATGAGCTGGTTCGAGATTTGTTTTTGTCTGTGGGGTTATGTAATTTGAAATCGTTGATTTCTCTCTTTTTCTTGCCTGCAGACAGGACAGACGGTTTTTTGCCTATGTGGTCCTTGATGATTATTTCTATTGGCACCAACGAATAACACTATATATGTATGGGTAAAGTTCCAATGGCCAATTTTGTTATTGCCTGCGGGGTTAAATGTTTTGACATAGCTTACTAATGATACTTTGGGTGTATGCAATACTACTTCGGCTCATGCTGTGCGCATACTCACATCTACCTGGGATCTTGCGCACAGTTGTCTGTCACCGAAGGAAGAATTTCTTTTCAACATAATTAGTCCGGCGATCATTAGGCTAATTACGTCATATCTTTGCCCAGCCATAATATTTTGCCTGTATTCACTTTGTTATGACTTCGGGCAGTTTTGCACGTAAAGAACCCAGGTGGTAATGATGCAGCGCTTGCGCTATGGGTACGCGTCATATTGACATCATTGTTTTGGCACCTAAAGCACCATCGATGATTGCTTTTCAACATTGAACACCTACCTATTTTTGTTGTACCCATGACTTCATACTCCTAGCAGATATAAGGAATTCGACCTGATAGGTAATTTCAACTCTTCTTAACACAGCAGGACATGCAGTTATGTGCATATATATTGGGACATCGAATAAGAATAAGGAAATATTCGTGCGCGAAAAAGGCTTATAATGTTTATTGGTTTAATTCGCATAGCTGTTTGCAATCAGTTGGTGGTGTCAACAGAACAAAAGTATCAATGTTCGAGCCCCAAACCCTGTCAAACGATGAAAACTTTTGAAGAATCCTTTGTTGCTGCTGAACATGTGGAGCAAAATTATGTGATGATGCATTGTTAAGCTCAGTCGTTTGCAGCAACTACATTTCATACTATCACTGTGTCACTGTGTCATTTCATACTATCACTGCAGTAGGTACGGAATCGGACAGAATAATGTCCTCGGCAGAGAACTAAGCCTTCCTATGTAAAAAACTTTCATATTGTTCAATAATACAAGTTGCGCGAAGGCTGTTTTTTCTACTTGTTCCGCCTCAATAGCGAAGGAATTTGCAAGATATGCAAAGTTCCTGGAGCTATATGTCAGCTACTTTTGATGCCGTTCAAGGCTAATAGAATTAGGCTATCCATAGTCTAGTCTGAAGTCGCGGAGGATCTTTACTGAAATATATAGTTCTATCTCGCGTTCACAAAAATGAAGCGGATCAGTGCAAGTAGGACAAACAAACGTCCCATACACATATACACTCGGAGTTATTGGTGATACACATGTGACTCGGAAAAAAAGAAACCAAACTGAAAGAGCGGTTTTTCATTTCTTTCTTTCATTATACACAGGTAAGCGTTAATGGGCTTTCATGGAGAAATGTTGGTCGTCATTTCTGAAACTGAATCTAACTTTAGTTCATAATAGTAAATGGAGCATGTGACGTATGCACATTTTCCAGTAGTTTTGATGGCCGCAATAATGCCTGCGTGCCTATCGGCAATGAATGCAGGTCGGAATTTTCTTCTCATGCTCGCGCAAAATATCAAGACGAGCTGTAGGAGCCACAAATATTTTCTCTAGAAATATTATTTTCCTAGAACTTCAAGGAAACGTGACATGCCGCAGGTAAAAATTCTGCTCAAAAAGGAACAATTCCTAGGATAATGCGTAGCATAGCCAGGCTGTACGTACATTCCACGCTTAACGTTTCAGGTATAGTGAAGTGCGCTACAACGGAATGTTTTTTTCATGTCGCATTTTTTATTGGTGTCTCTCCACAAGTAACAAACTTATCTGTAAGAATGGTGACTATGGCGATGACAACAGATATGAGGCATAATTTTAACATCATGTGTGTTTACTGCATCCATGGAAAAAAGAACAGGGGAATGCAGCAAGTAGATCACTTAGGGAAATGGCACAGTGCATGTCGATGTTGGCTAACAGTGCACGTCACGTGTCCCAGCGAAAGTGAACATTATGCATTTTAGGGAACTTTCATGCTTTCATTGTTACCGCAGGAGCACTGCGCTGCCAAATTCTTGTACTTCATCTATTCATTCAATAGGCTACAAAGCGTGGCCTATACGTAAAGTGCACGCGTAGGTCAATTTCAGAATAATGTTCTGATCCCTTCATATGGAACACGCAACCAGGTAACGCCTTTGCCCGCAATCTACGCGGGCAAAGGCGTTCAACAAGTGGCGGCTGCTCCATTCTTACTCGTCTAATAAACGCACCCATGAAAATTTATTTTGTGTTAATTTACCGATCGTCTGAAACCAATTCAGTGATTCGGCAAGGTTTGTATTCTTCCTTCTTTAGTGAATCAAGATACCAAGCTTACTGCGACCTGCCACAGCGACCTCGACGCTGTTTTATTTAGTAGATATTAATACTAACTGCATATTTACTAGGCGTTGGCTGGGCATAACTAAGGTTTCTTTTATTCTTTTTCTTGAGTCATGAGAAGCTTGTCCAAAAACATACCGGTCAATAAACAATACAGCAATTTATAAATATTAGTCAGAATATTTCTTCATAATTCCGGTTGGTGGTGATTCTCGTGCAGTACATGAATGTCGCCAAAGTATAGAAGCGCGTACTCGTGGCTAGAAGTGTCCCTGCAGCAACACCAGACAAGTCGCGGGATGAATGTAATTTATTGAAAGCAAGAAGTAACTTTTGCTGCGTGTATATATTGTGCATGCTCGCAAGAAGTAGCGTGTTTTTAAAAATAGTGCTGAAGAAGCACGCTTTTCACTTGATGAACGGAAAGCACCTATGCTTTATTAGAAAAAATGACCCGTCCACAACGCATTTCGGGAGACGGCTATGAATACACATTACAGCAATTACACAATACATTACACAATACACATTTCACGCAGAACGTATGATTATGAATGCACATGAACAATAGTGAAACATGTTTTCTATAGAAAACGAAGATTTTTTCCAATAAGCATTTAAGTGACGGCCAGCGCTTCTCTGATTATATGTGTTTCTTTTGTTCTTATTGGAACTGTACGCTGTTTTTTACTACCATGCAGAACATCCTATTCGACCTGCTGTGTATTCGAAAGTACATTGTGCGTTAATGTCCACTGTTAATTTCTAAAGGAAATCATCAGCGCAACCCAGCTCAATGCAGTATTATAGATTATATCTCCCAGGCCAATCTCTATGTACTTACCTCTTTCGAAAATTCACCGTTGTCCTCGCGATAAACTTGCAGGTTTTTAGCAAGAGGTCGAGTCTTCCTTAAAGTCAATGTAATTTCGTCATTAACAAAGAGCAAATATAGGCCTTGCTCAGACCTTTCTTCGAGTATTCTCGGGTAGACGAGCATTTCCTCAACTTCATCTGCAATAAGTTTATTTACTATAATAAGAAAATACTATTTTGTGAAAAGAAAACAAAATATCCTAGAAAATGAGACACTTTTATTAAAAACTGTGGACATTGAGAATTTCAGTACACACGCTGCCAACAAAAAATTTCGTTGAAGGCAAATCCCACAAGCTTACGGCAAACCATATAAAATCACTTTTCTTATGAAATATTCGTACAAAACTGGAGCCCGAATACAAATTCCGTTGCTTGCTGTTAAGAAAACGATCATCATTTTTAAAGAAGTGAAGCTTGCACTAGTCGCTCTAGTTAGCGAAGCAGCAAAGCTGACACTTGGCTGGCCCGGGTTTTGGCCCGGCAAACCCGCATTTCCTTGTAGTCCGAAGCTTCGGAAAGGCATTGCAAGGCACTGCGAGACCAATCAAATGCGTCTCAAAGCTTCTCACCAAGATCAGTCTTTCGCGTACAGCCACAGACAGTGGCACATGCGGAACGCGTGGCCTCAGCTTGACGCCGTCCTCGCCTGTAGCTCTAATACACTAGGCGTTTGTGCATCGCTTGGCGCTATGGGAAGTCGCATGCTCTGGTGGAGCGAAGGCATAAGCAAACGCATAGCTCTAGCTGGTAGACATTGCGCACCAGACAAATCTGCGCATGCACATTCTTCGTCTTCTGCGTCTGCCGGCCGCAGTTTTGCCAGTGTAGTAGTGGGCTGTAGGCATGAGCGCAAGTGAAGAAAGAATTCCATGCATTAGCCATTGCATACACCTCTCACAACCTCCACGGTTTCTCTCTAGAAGCATTTTGAGAAAAACCCTTCGATAGCGGGCGTAAGGAGGGAGGTGAGGGTTCATTGTTACGGATCGTCTCTCCCAGATTGCCTATGTTGATCAACCCAGTGTTCTCATTCATCGCACTGTTAGGCATACCCACATGTGAGGCATTGTTATTCAGCGTTTATTGCATAGTATTGTTTTAGCGAAAATGTTGTGAATTCTAACTCCCGCGGAAAGGTACTTACGTGGTTTTGAAGCTGCATTTTTTTGAAGGCCGAACCACAGGACCATAAAGGCAAGAAGAGTGCGCATGCTCGAAACTCTAGGGGATTTTAGTTTCTGCCAAGCTTGTCACTTCTGCTCATGAAAACAAAATGATGAACATTACAGAGCACATCACACTTGAGTATATAAAACTTTCATGAGCATTGACTTAAAATATAATTAAGTAGCCGGTAGTTACTTTACACTCAAAATCGAAACAGAAAGCACAGTGGTGCAGATTCTACCTGGATAAATTTGCTCAATACAGACCCAAAAATCTGAGAACACAGAGAAATAAAAGCCGTCGGTAAGCTCCATCAAATTTACAGACCAACTTTCTTATGAACAACACGAATATCCTTTCGGAAAAATGGTGCTCAATATATGACATGGTTGAACAGGCCTGAATTTTGCTTTGTGCTGTCGTAAATTGAATTCGGACAGTCCTTTCTCTTCCCTGCCTTCTGTAAACACTGCTAATGTGTTTATGAATAATCTATATTATAATAAACTTCCTTAGGAGATCATGTTAGATGTTAACGGCAAGGCATAGCAGTTTCAGCATGAATAATGGACTTCGGAAAACGACTCGACGTTTTGTTTTACTAACGCCTAACATTCGGCACCGAACCTTAGGTGTTCCTTTAGGACACATCTTGGAGAAGGTTTTAATTTTTCGGGATGCGTCCCATCTTTAAGAGCTTTAGTTCAGCCACTTTATGAGTGAGCATTAACGAACTCCAGGTCGTCAAAATTTCCTGAGCTCCCCCTACGGCGTGCCGCGTGATCATATTGGAACGAGTAGAGACATCATGGCTTTGGCTTATAAAACCCCATGAAATACTAGCGAGCGGGAGCAATAAGTGCAATCTTATGAAAACTCCGTTAGCATAGGGCTATGATGCGTTGGGGTATTTTGCAGTGACTGTAGTGGTGTGCGCATTATCATACTACGGTCCAAGGTGTCTTGAGGTGATGACAACGACGAAGAGACACTACGGTGACATCTGGTGAGCTGGGGGACAGAAATAACACCTTGAGAAAAGGCGAAGCAAAGAGAAGAGAAAAGAGGACGAGGAAGAGAAGAGCTCGTGCTGGGTATCGAAGCAGGCAGATGTAGTTAAAAGACTTCGAACATTTGAGATTTTGCTGGAATAAACAGTGGTGCGCATCCCGGTAATTAGAGGTTTCATTCACCAGACTACGCTGTCAATTTCCGCACCTGAACCTGTACTTGCACAGAGCCGGTCCGCGGACGTCCCCACTATGTCTGTTTTGCAATGAAATCGAATCTATTGACCACTTCTTTTTAGATTGTCGCCGATACTCTCTCCAGAGAAAAATGTTCTTCGAAACTCCACTTCGAAAGATGGGGTTAGAAATGAAAATTCTTGCAATTTTATGATTTGGGGCCACTGTATTCGGGTACTGTCACCGGGATGTTTGCTCCGCTGTCTTCGATTTCTTAAATGAAATAAAAACAATTCCTTGCTAATTCTATTTGTACTTCTAATCCCGTTTTGTGCGAAAATGAATCCTCGTTGTCCTCATATCGAAAAGTTTCATTACTCTTGCATCCCTTCCGTTCCATCTGTTAGTCTGACTACTAGACCGTTCAGTTTTGTTTTGTCTTTCTTTCCTCCTTTCGTTCTGTAGCTCTCTTTCTCTTTCTTTTTGTTTGTTCTTATTCTTATTGGTTCAGTCCCTCTTGAAACAACACCAGATTTACTGACTACTGCCGCCCGATTCTTCTATCCCCCTCAGTGGGCGAGCGCCATAAAAGAGGCTCATCATCATCATCAGTTGCAGGCCGTACGAGCTGGTCGGGAGCGCGTCCCGAAGCACGACTGCAGCATTGTGTCGCCTTGGCTACCTCAGCCTGGCTTTCTTGGACAGGAGCCTATTCAGCCGCTCGCTACCCCTGCGCTGAGACCAGTCTTGGCCGTTCGTTGGTTGTCCGGCGACAGGCCGGGCCTCGCTAACGAGTCATCATCCGCCCTGTGTGCAAGCCAGACTCGTCTGCACCGCCACCGTGCTCACCGACCCGTCGACCTTACATCGGACCACCCGGTGAAGTCTTACAAACTATTTCCGCGTCAGGGACTACATAACTGAAGAGAACTCTTTAGTGGAACTTAGAACATTGGCTGGGGAAAATCAGTGTTTTTTTCATGTCATTGCGTTAATAGGAACCCTTAAAAATGCTAATGGCCTCGTCCTTCTCAGCAACGAGCCTTTTCCGGCCGTTGCAGTGATAAGCCCGAACCACATATCACCATCACAGTGACCTACGTAGAAAGCTGTATGACTATGAGATTATCCAAACTTAATCCAAACATGCAGGAACCTGGCACGTGAGGATTTTTTGTCGCGAGTGTATATATGAACCCGTTACTCCGTTTATAAATTGTGCATTCGACGCGGTTGGTTGCTTTTCGGAGGTGCAAAAGAGTTGAGCACACGCGGTTCGCTAGTTTCCCATGTGGCCTTTATTCGAGCTGTCTCGACGAATGTAACTTGCTCGAGAGTGCTCCTCCTCTTTGTTCCGTCTTTACGACCACCATTGATTATACAGCGCCTTCCTTCATCAGGATTACAATAGCGACGCTGCATCAGGCGGTTGAGACGCGAGCCAAATAATACTGTAATATTTAGGTCGTGCTTCCATCGATAGACGCATGCATGAGATACGGTAACTCTCAGCCACATGCACAATCGGACCATATACGCGTTCAGTTTCGCCATTTCCAATGACGCCGATGACTACTTTTGCTTTCTTTGTTGGCATAATCGAGGTTTGTCGGAAGCGGCACAATTGAGGTAGTGGGCGAGCGGCGGCACGGTGCAAACTAAGTACCACTTCGTGGGGAGTGCACAACCTGGCGCCTTGTTCCAGCCTCGTGCCTTTTCCTCAGCTCATTCCCTTCTTTTTTTATTGCTGTTCCTGCTGTTATTATACGTCTATCGCTCTCTGTCTGAAGGTACACCAATATAATAAACGAATGTCTCCTACAACACTAATTGTTCAAAAAGGCCGGTCCCCGACCGAAGCCTCGACAAAATAAAACATCTGTAATGCGAATAAGTGCGCCTTTTTAATTTCGGAAAGGCAATAGTCAAACCACTTAAGGCACGCCATCTAAAGTGTTGTTTGTGTCGCTAGACATGAGCCAGTACCACGTTATACGCGCATGTCTAATTGATGGTTGACGGATTGCCCCTTAAAGTGTCCGTGCACTCGGACCGCACTGGCGCGGCAAACAACACTCACCCGGTTGGCTATCGCCACAACTTTTTTCCTCTTTCACTATCTCTTTTAAAGACGAGAGTCTTTCTTGGGATACTTCAACGCAGAAATTTTGGTCTGTCTGTCTGTGTGTGTGTGGGTGTGTGTGTCTGTCCTGCTGCGAAAGGGGAACCCCTTCCTCAACGACCACCCAGCTTGAACTGGTAGCTACCTTCATACTTCTGAACACAGTCGACCAAAAAGCAAATATTACGCATATCTGATGCGCAACATCCATACGTAAGTATTAGACGATGTGTTCCTTCAGTAGAAAATACAGAGATGCATAATTATAAAGACCCTAGTGCTTGTTACGATGCGCAAAAGCAGACGTTTCCTACGCAGTTCTGCGTACTCAAGCTTCTTGCGTTTCCCGATACCATGGCCAGATGGCGCCCATATCTCACGCTCGTGCCGAACGGGTAGCACAAGGCAGCGGAACGGCCGCGTGCAACTCCTGCCGGTCCCTTTCTCTCCTCGCGTCTCTTCGTTTTCCCTCTCGCTTGCGCGACTCGTCGGGGAAATAGAAACACGCGAACCGGGACTCATGTAGTACGGCCGGTAGAAGACTATCGTCTTTCGACGACATTTGCGGCGAAGCACGGAGATACGCGGCCAACTTTTTCTTTTTTATTCTATTCCCTTTTTTTTCTTTTTTTCACTCTCTCTCTCTTTCTCTCTGTATATGTGCGTGAGTTGCGGCTTTATCTTGACTTGCTCATCTTTTGTTTAAGTAATGACGCCACCAATGTGAATTTTATATTTATATTTTTATTATTTCGTATATATTTGCCCTACTCGCTCTCTTTGCCATCCTTGTCTCTCCTTACTATCAGGCAAAGTGGGTTATATTGGCCTGTGGATATTGTTAACATATCTTGAGAAAGGTCGAGCTCTGACCGCAACGTTGGTGCAATAAACCGTCGTTTTCTAAGAGGCGCATCGTCAATCCAGTTATATATATATGCGGAGCTTCTTTATCAGACAGCTTCTTCAATAAAAACACTGTCAAAACACAGCAAGATATTTCTAACCCAGCAAATGCCTTCGTATAATTCCTTGGATTCGCAGAATATATTCCTTTAAACACCAGGAAGACAAAAGCGGACGCTGTCCAAAATTTCTTTAAAATAGCATCCCGTAGCTCTCTCCCATGCTTTAGATGTTAACAACAAAGTTACATAATGGGCGACAACGCTGTAGTTAGCATACTGCTTTCAAAAAGGCGTCCATCACACCCCCATATAAAAGATAGCGATTAACTACTTGACACACAAGCACATGTTATAAGAAAAAACCTCCAACCTTAACTCCGTGAGTAGTTTAATCCTTCCACACCACTGTAATGTGAAGCCCTACACAAAGATAGACCACCAAATGAGGTTTTTGCACTGTCACTCGTGTACGACTCACAGCTGCATCACCTACCATAACTTGCTCATGAAGAACACGTTATATACAGCAGCTCAAGGAAACACCTGGAAAGAAGTCCCATTCCGCCGCGTGTTTTTTTTCTTTTCGCGCATTTGTGTAGCCTACTCAGTCCATTATTCATTAGTGTTTTCATAGTGCTGAAATGCCACTGTTATGTGATGTACTGGATATTTTAAACGCCGGATGCCATCCTCAGCGTCTGATGATGGTGACCATTCAGCCTGAATTTTCACCAGATATTTTTCCCCAATGCACGCGGCTTCTTTCGACCTAATATAGAGCTTTGTTGGGCGCGTTGGTTCAATGAGGTATACATTTGAGCGCAAAAAAGACGAAAAACAAGGAAAAGGGGCCTCGTGCAGTCGTCTTCATTTCCTTGTGTTTCGTCTTTTTTGTGCTCAAATGTATCCCGTCTTTCAACCTGAACGAATTCATTAACAACAGCAATAGTCTCTTGCATGCATTCTACGTAGTACAGCACAATGATATATCTTTAGCATATGCCAAAACTTTTGCTTCAATTTCAAGCAGAATAAGACAGCGGAATCATTTATGGTGTTATGGCCGCGCATATAGACTCATTCTAGCATGCAAACAAGGGAGCTCCCTCGGCAATCTTGCGCAAAGCGACGAAAAATACAGAATAACAGATTCACGCACTCGTCCCGTGATTGATGTCGGTTGAGGCATCCTATTCGGAAGCAACAGCATCGTGTCTCCTTTGCAGAGTAAAAAGTTATTTCTGGCGAAGTAGCACACATGCTCAAGAAGCCCATTTAAGAGTCATGTAGCCTTCGGACAGCAGCTGTGACTTTTTTAAGAAATAAAGACCCTTCTTACAGATTCTATGTTGATTATTGACGTCTAATTATGGATAAAAGGTGTACGTAGTCGCTATACAGGGTTTATGATGTCATGTCATGTCTGCATTTTGCCTCGTATTTCGCCTCCGTAGATTTAAAGGGGTCCTGAACCACCCCTCGGGCCTGGTTTTGAAAACGGTTGGGTGTGTATTGAAGGCCTCTCAGAAATTCACAGCCGAAAGAATTTTTCAAAACGGTTTGTTAGGAGCGAAGATATTGCGACCGGAAAACCTCCGTTTCCATTCCTGTCTCAACTCGCCGGAATAGAGGTACAAAGCTCCTTAGGGTGGTGTCGAAGGAGGTTCCCCTCCCACCGCTTTACCTCACCAGACTTCAGCGACGTCTCAGAGTGGCTGACGAAAAGCGCGCGACTACCGGAGACTGTTCGCAGCGCGCTTGTGGCCGCCTGCTCGCTCCGCGCCTGGGCTCAGTAGCGTGCCCTCGCGATCACCGCATTTTTTTCGATCCTCCGAAGCTTTGTTTTCGTTCATCACACACGTTTAGGCTCGCATGTATGAGCGCTTACTTTGTCAGGGCGCTGCTTGTCGTCGATGTTGCGCATAAGACAGCGTCAGGACAAACAGCTCAACTACCAACGCTGCTCCACCTTGTCCTGCATAAACCCAAGTTAGTTAATTGTTGATTAGTGATTGTAGACGGGTTAATCATCCTGTCGGGCTCGAACGTGTGACTACTATGACTCGAAAGAAACACTTTCACAACTCGAACCCTTGCCGACAGATTATTGTGGAATAAGGTGCGTTGACATACGGTAAGATGGATGGATTAACTTAATGTGGGAATACACTAGTTCAATTTTAACAGCAAAGCTCTTTAAGCTATTGGTGAAAGTGGGAAATCTGCAGAAAACTCCGGTAAGCTATGTAATGCCAGCATAACACTACCACGCTGTAGTAACGACAAAGCTCCCTAGGACTAGTTAGGTAAGGCTAAGTCTCATTCAATGGAGCCTAATTAAGATTCCTAGGACTAGTTAGGTAAGGCTAAGTCTATTTCAAAGGAGCCTAATTAGGAATAATTAACTGCAGCCTAGTTCAGACAAAACTAATCCAACTAAGCCAAACCAAGCCAAACTAAACTAATTCAAGCTTAATTGAGCTTTGACAAGTAAGTCACACCTAATTAAGCGGATACTAATGATTTACAATTAACTAAGCCATGATACTAACTATACCATGTCTAACTAAGGTAAGACTAATTATGCGAAGCCTAGTTTAGCTGATATGAAGAACTCTAGCGTAAGCAAGCTTACAATTAGACCGCGAGTAATAAACTAGTACTAATTAAACCCCACATAGCTAGGTTATTACTTGTTAAGTCAAACATAAGCTAGCACTTATTAGTCCAAGGTAAATTATGCTATGACTTCAGGGTCAAGCCTCATTAAGATGAGACTAAATATTTTGAGGACTAATTATGCTAACACTGATTATATCAGGCCTAGTTAAGGTAATATTCATCGAGCGAAACCTAATTAAGACAATATGTCAAAGCACAGCGTAGTTAGACCTAAACTAATTAGGCCATGTATAAATACGATATGACTAATTAACCCAAGCATAATTATATCATGACTAATGAAGCTCAGCTTAAGTCATGTATGATTAGGTTTAAGTTAGTTAGACCCAGCCTAACTAGTGTAACATTAATTAGGTCCTGGCTAATTAAGTTAAGACTAAATCAAGTCTCAATAAGCTCAGACTATGAAGTTACGCCAAATTAAGCCAAACATTACAGACGCTATGATTTTAGTCCACACTAATTTACCTTAGTCAACCCTAATCTGCTGTAACCCTTAATTCACCCTAATCTAAATGTAGCATAATCCGCTCTATAATATGCCGTAGTCCACCTTAATGAACCTTAATGCACCTCAGACCCTAATGCGCCTTAATGAGCTCTAATCCACCCAAATACACCCTAATCAGACCTAGTCCTTTAACCCACCTTATAAAAGAAATATTTTGGGTTCGACTCTAGCCATGTTATTGAGTACAACTACTCGAAGGTGGCGCATTGGAGTACCATAGGGAATAAACCTATCTACAATCACCGATGAACTGTTAATTAAAGTTGGGGAATAATTTGTGATTTATTACAGGCTGCTAGCATGCATTTGTTGGCTTCTTGTAAAACTATATTTATGATGACTTTTGCGCCGCGCCGTTCGCGTCCACGCCGAGGTAGTTTACGGACGCCTTCCATTGGCATCTATGAGACTCGCGCGTTAACAAATATATTTTTGCATATTTCCAGCAACTATTTTGCCTATAGATAGGTGCTGACAACGGAAAGGAAAAGCGAGGCAACGACACGTGCGGCACGCACGCGCTCACGGTTTTAAAAAACCGCGCGCTCAGAAGGGTCCGCACACAGGCGCGGTGGGCGTGTCTGCCATCGGCCAATAGCAGCGACGCTCCTTGTAAATGCTTTATGACGAAACAAAGCATATAGAAGGAGCGTGAGGAGAAGCTTCTTTTTGAGTTGAGGGCTCCTGAGTAAGTTGAAGCTTTGTGCTCCGCTTGTGAACGCTACGCTTCGCGGATGACTACAGCATTTGGCTGAGATGTTCATTACAGCGTAGGCAAGCCGAAGAATATGTTTTTTCACCAAGCCCGTAGGGTGGTTCAGGACTCCTTTAAGCTCTGGTTATTAACAGATTCCCATGAATTCATACGCCAAGAGGAAGATGCCTTATAACCCCGGGTGGCTTCTTCGAATTCAGTGTAATGCCATGTAGACCGTGCAACGACCCAGCAACGTTCGAACGCTTCATGTACACTCTTCTGAATGTAGTGAAGTGGGAAGTATTCCTACGTTGCCTTGATTACATTGTAATTTTCGGCCGGTTATTTAACGAGCATATTCGTCATCTTGATCGTTCTGGCATCTTCTTAGAGAGTTCAATTACGATAGGTGTATCCTCGGTAATGCTGAGACGCTGGTCATTTCGACAAGTGCGGCGTTTTCCTTACTCCCAAAAGGGCACGGCAGTTCCAGTTTCAAGGAATCGCAGTCGCTACGAGAGTTATGTTGCCTGGGCCTGTGCTCGTATTTTCATCCTGCCTAAATATGACTTAGCCCGCCTGACATGTTTACTCAACAAGGCCGCGCCTGTTAAATGACCAGGAGAACGCCAGTCATCGTCTTCGCAACTCAACTTTGCACTCATTTAGGGGCCCATACTTTGACATTCTGACCCATCTTCTACAGAGGTACATACCTCTAGTCTGTTTTTGTCCACATTATGACAACCTAGAACACGCGGTTGCCAAGGTTAGTCTTCTGACTAATCCTGAGCTCAGCGACACTGTAACGGAGCAAGGATGTCTCGCAGCCGTGTTTGCCATCAACAAGTTTCGCCTGTATCTATACGAACGCTGATTCGCAATTTTCAGATACCACCTTTCGTTATTCTGGCTCAACGGACAAGGTGTTCCACCCAGCTGTCTTTCTCGTTGGGCTCTAGAGCGTGTTTTAAGAGCGGTGGTCACCCACATTGATTGTCCATAACGGCTCCTGCTTCCAACAAACAGAGTCGACATAAACAATTATAACGAGTAAGTAACAGCAGTTCTTCCTCCATTTACAGAAATCGCCACTTTTCGCGGGCAATTCGCAGCGACAGTAACCCAGCCCATTTCTTTCCCTCTACAGCTACTGGCCGACGGCATTTCGTCATAGAGAAGGCCCTTCTTTACAAAATAAGGTATGGTAGGGAAGGCACCCGCATGATTCTCATGTCGACATGCTTGCGACGTGATATGCTCCAAGCAATCGACGAAGACCCTACGATTGCACATATTGGTTTTATCGGGACGTTCCAGCGCACACTATAACGCTTCTTCCGGACGAAGATGCGCCACAGTGCAAGGGCGTACGTTTCGAACTGTGAACTATGCAAGCTCTTCGAGCGTCCAATTAGCAGCCCTTCGGGACTTCTTCAACCCATCTCGTCACATGCTGCACTACTTGAAATAGTGGGTGTTCACTTGCCTGGCCCCTTTTCATGATCAATGTCAGACAACAGATGGCTTGAATTATGCGTGGACTACATGACACGTTATGCCGAAAGTGAAATTTCTGCGGAAACAGCAGCTGAAGCTTCTCACTTCATCCTGCCATCGTATTTCGACATGGATAACCTCGCGTCACATCAGTGATAGTGAGCGGCAAGATGTTTCTGACGTGGTTGAATGTTTCCTATATATTATATGCATTGATTTTGCAATGCAACCGACTGCTGCCTTTGATAAACGGATTAACTCAATGGACTAACACAACTATTATTATCATGTCCTCAACGTATACTCATGGAGCTCACAAAACTTGGAACACGGTCTTGCCTTTCATAACTTTAGCCTACAATACTGCACAACATGAAACCACCAGGTACCTTCTTTATTTCCTCCATATCCGAAAACTCCCCAGAGGGGTTGATTCAATCCTTCGATATAATGAAACCGTCGAATTTTCTATGGCCAAAATACTTTGCCGCGCAGAATTTGCCCGATACATCGAACGCTTTCATAACATCGGTTAGGAAGCATGATATAAAACCCTTATACTGAACATCATAAGCGCGTTCAATGTGAGCAAAGTTATCCAGTATATCTACGCGCACCACTTCGCAAACGTGGCATGTGCCGAACGTGCCTAGCCCCTTACACCTGCCCATTCGTTCTCATGGCATGTCTCAGCGATGTCACGTGCATGATAGCTGTCCTCTTGTTGACATGCCGACGCTCAAAAATGGCTAAGGCTGACCATGTCGCCTGTCTTTCCATCTTTAACGTGTTCCCCATCGGTGCACCACCTCATTCGCCTGGTGGGCATCATGTGCAAGCGGAGGTTGCCACAACATGGTGGACGCTCTTGAAGTGGTAGAAGACGACGTGAGCTTGAACCGTGATTTGTTCGGTCCCTAAGCATGCCGAGTATTTTTTAAATGTGAAGCATTTCTTAGCGAACTTCGGCGAGCTTGACCGTATCTATCTATCTATCTATCTATCTATCTATCTATCTATCTATCTATCTATCTATCTATCTATCTATCTAGCCGCCTACGATTTTGTGCTCTTCTGGCCGTTACGCTAATCGGATGCATGCGAAAATTGGTATGGCACAACATGACTGCCTGACGAACATAAATGGCAGGTCAGAACATGAAAATCATGACATGCCTGTCATGAGCGGCATGATTTACATGTCGCAGTCTTGGTGCTCTCCTAGTCGTCTCGTTAATGGGATGTATACAAAAATTGGTATGCCACAATATGACTGCAAGGCGAACACAAATGGGAGGTCATAACATGAAAATCATGATATCCATGTCATGAGCGGCATCATTTACATGCCACGGTCTTGCTGCTCTAATGGCCGCTTCGCTAACGGGATGTATGCGAAAATTGGTATCGCACATCATGACTGCCTGACGAACATAAATGACAGGTCATAACATGAAAATCATGACATGCATTCATGAGCGGTATGATTTACATGCCATGGTCTTGGTGCTCTCCTGGCCGCTTCGCTAATGGGATGTATGCGAAAATTGGTAGGGCACAACATGACTACCTGACGAACATAAATGCCACGTCATAACATGAAAATCATGATAGGCATGCCATGAGTGCCGTGATTTACATGCCACGGTCTTAGTGCTCTCCTGGCCGTTTCGTTAAAGGGACGTATGCGAAAATTGGTATGGCACAAGATGACTGCCTGACAACCATAAATGGCAGGTAACAGCATGAAAATCATGACATGCGTGTCATGAGCGGCATGATTTACATGTCACAGTCTTGGTGCTCTCCCGGTCGTCTCGTTAATGGGACCTATACAAAAATTGGTATGCCACAGTATGACTGCCTGGCGAACATAAATGGCAGGTCATAACAAGAAAATCATGACATGCATGTCATGAGCGACATGACTTACATGCCACGTGTTTCGTTAATGAGATGTATACGGAAATTGGCATACCACAAGGTGACTGCATCACGAACGTAAATGACAGGTCATAACATGTAAATCACGACATCCATGTCATGAGCGACAAGATTTACATGCCATGGTCTTGGTGCTCTATTGGCCGTTTTGTTAGTGGGATTTATGAGCTCCGTCCACTGACCAGAGGGCGCTACGTAGCTCTTGTCGGACGGCTCAGTGGTGGTGGTGGTGGTAGTGATTATGGTAGGAAAAGACGCTTATTTCTGCAGCCCAAACTGGGAGCACGGCGCAGCGTCTTGGGGAAGGCTCAGTGTCGCTGACAATGGCCGCTAGGGGTTCACCTATGAGACGCGCGCGTTCGCCGCCCATAGCGCGCGCATGATGGAAGCCAAGGCGATAGCGACGCGCGCGTTCCTTTGCAGCTTTTCGGGCGTGCTACGAAGAAAACCACACGCACGCTCGCGTCACCCCCTGGAAGTTTTCTGCAGGTTTGGAGCGCGCGTCTCAATTAAGAAAAGAAAAGAAAGTGGGACGTGTAGACCTGCTGCTGTATAGTTGGAGACGCGCGCGTCGCGTTTGCATATTGTCCGGCCCCAGTCTGCCCAGTTGTGCTTCTTCTGTCCGCCAGGCTATGTATTCTGGCGCTCATGTCGCACATGGAAAACTCGACTGCACGGAGCCTATAGGAAAATTGATATGCAACAATATGACTGCGTGACGAACATAAATGACAGGTCATAACATGAAAAGCATAACATGCATGTCATGGACGGCAGAATTTACATGCCACGCGTGCCATTAATGGGATGTATACCAAAATCGCTATGGCACAACACGACAGCATGACTAACGTAAATGACAGGTGATAACATTAGAATCATGACACGCGTGTCATGACCGGCATGATTTACATGCCCTGGTCCTGGCGCTATACTGACGTTTCATTAATGGAATGTATACGAAAATTGGTTTGGCACAACATGACTGTATGACGATCATAACTGACAGGTCATAACATGAAATTGTGACATGCATGTCAATGAGTGGCATGATCTACATGCCACTCGTTTCCTTAATGCGATGTATACCAAAATTGCTATGGCACAACACGACTGCATGATGAACGTAAATGACAGGTCACAAGGTTAGAATCATGACATGCGTGTATGAGCGGCATGGTTTACATGCCACAGTCATGTTGCTCTTGCGGCCGTTTCGTTAACTTTATATGTGCCAAACTCGGTATAGCGAGACAACAGTGCAAATCCATTTTACGTTCCTTATGCGTGCTTTGCATTTCCTTGGTTCCCACTGCACGTGGGATCTGCCATTTTTATTTCCCAGTGCCTCCAATTCATACGCTGCATTTCGAGCTTGCAGTGTGCTACCGTCACAGAGCCGAATTCTGCCAATGAGGCTTGAGTAGCCCACTCAGACGTTCCTGACAAGATACACCGCGCTGTCGCCACCTGGGTCGGCGGCGCTATTTCAAATATGTGGCAGCGCGTTGATCTCAATGCTGGCAGAAGAGCTTAGGCGTTACAGTGATTGCGTTATACACGACTGTGATATACTGAAAGCCCGCTCGCGAGCGTTTCGACGCTCCAAAAGTAGGAACGCTTACAACTAATTCAGCTTCTTGGCGTACTAAAACGTGCAGCTGTGCATCAGACACGCTGTCGCTGAAGGCGGACAGGATCCCGTAGTTCTGTTGTACAATTTCCCGCGTTGCTCTCGCACTCATGCTTAAGGCGAAATTGTGAGTTTATGATGTGAAGCTTGTTTGACGGACTTGTAATGCTGACGTTAGTGTTGGCGGCGGTGTTCAAGGAAACCAAGCGGGCCGATACTAGATGCACTGGAGCGTGCGGGGTTGAGAAAAATTCAGGCGATGTGACGAGCGAGTGTGCATGCGTGTGTTCCTGTGTTAAGGTCGGAGTGACGGCTTTGATCCCCGCATCTGCGCTTGTACTTGAACAGCAAGAAGTGCAGAGAAAGAGAGAAAGAAAGGGGAAATTCATGCGCCTATCATTACCATAGAGTTGGAAAAATAAGGAAGAGGCCGCTTTGAAAGATCATTTACAGGAGAGCGCCAGCGATACCAAAGACAGAGCGACAGCTAAAGGGAGGGAAACGACGAACGAGAGAAAGAGACGCAAATTTATGCATAGAACTAGGGGATCAAAGAGAAAGAGGCAGGAAGAGGAAGCGCTGCGCTCTGTTGTCTCTCGGTTATGGAGGCAGTCACGCTATGCTCCGTCTGCGGCTATTGATCCGAAATCGGCGGCACGAAATTGCGCGCCCCAATCACGGTATTCACGGCATCCTCCGCAAAATGTAAACCGTGCACCTGTATAAAAATAGTTCAAGCCAGTTCTTCAAGAACAATGATCGACGCAACTGGTGTAAGTGCCTTGTCTGCCAGCGCTCCTCAAGGCCTCAGAGGCTCAACGCCGCCAACACCGAGTGCATGCAGCTGTGCATACATAAATTTCTCTCAAACTGTTCACCTCATCCTATCGTGCAGTTAGCACACCTAAATAGCTGCGCTAGGAATTCTCATTAAGGGGTATCGTATTTGTCGGTGAATTTCTTACAAGCATTTGTTGTGAATGGTCAAACGCGCTAAGACTCAGAACTGACTGTCTCTCGGAGTCGCACAGGAGACTCGTATGCCATTCGGAAAGGGTGTCCACTTCAATTATTTCAGTTTCGTCGAGCTTATAGAAAGTGAAGCCCTAAGTCAAGCGGTTATTCACACGCCCTTGCATCAGCCTGACGGTACCTTCTCCAGCTACAGTTTTGTGTCTGCGTCCCACCGAACGAATCATGCATGCCACGTTCTTAATTAGGCTACGAATTGCGAGGTTGATGTCGCTGCCTTGTATAGTGTAAGAGGTTCGTGGGCCCAGGAACTCAGAGGAGAGGCGGAAAGACGCCAGACATGGAGAAGAACAACACTTTATGACGTCACAACAATGGAAAAAGCACAATGCACAACGACACATACAACTGACAAAAAACAACTAACGTGACACTAGAGTTCACTAATAACGACGCCACCTCAGCGCACTAACGCAGCCGTGCACCGACGTAAACTGGTGTTCACACGGCACCGGACGCCTGGGCGTAACGCGTTGCGCTTCTGCAGCCGGCGACCACTCAGTCGTGCCGTTGCGGTGGATATGGGCGCCGGGCAGCCCGTTGAGTTGGCCTTGCCGTGGTTGCAGTCGGGCACGTCGTTGCTGATCGCCCGAAGCGCGCTTAACATGCCTCGGAAGCCGTAGGCCACTCACAGTGCCGTTGCGACGAACACGGGCGCCGGGCAGCATGGTGACATGGACCTTCAACCCTTCCGAGCTCTCCTGTCATCGGTGCTCGCTTCGAAATCTCCGAAGGTGCGGCTCGCTGTCGGGGACCACTGTGTCGCCCATGAGGCCTTATGGCGCCCACACAGGCCGACTGCCGAGCACATGGGCCCGAAGTCCACCGCCCAGGTCGAACACACGGCGATGGCCGCCGCACCAACGTTGTCGTCTTCTTTCTTCCTTATCTCCCAGTTCTTTGGCATCCGTAATTCACAAAAACGAAACTGACTCATCACAATAGCAAACCAACGAAGAAATACGGAATAATATCAATCGAATGCAATCGCTCAGGCTCAAAACTTCCTTGTCGTTGCTCCATAAACATCAAAGCATGACGAAAATGAAGGATAGACACGGAAAGTAGCAAAGAAAAGGCGATAAAGAAGCCGACACTGAAGAATATGAAGAAAACGACGAGAAAGAAGGGGAAGCAGAAAATAAGAATAATGCGGCTGAGCAAAACAGGGATCGTCAAAAACACAACGGAAGGATTGAAAGAGAAGGAAAATAACAGAAAAAAAAACTGGCTGCCAGACTGTCTGCAAACGTGAATTTCCCGCGAAGCTCTTTTAAACACCACACATGCTCATCATGCGGTTTTCACTCCACACACAAGCTTCGCATGATGTCAAACGGCCCATTAAAAAGCAGCCAGAACCTGATCTTTACGGCGAACGTGTGGGATGGTGATCACACTATTCAAAGGCGCCTTATCATCTGTCATGTGCTGGTATAATAGTCATGGTGCTCGGCTGCACCCCAAAAAAAAAAACGCAAGTTAGAGCACTGCCGCGACGGTCGCATTTGCAAAAATGCCAGAGCCCAGTGTAGTGCGTGTTGTCTGAGCGTGTTAAAGCATTATCGGTGGTCAAATTTCGGCAGCCCTCCACCACGGCTTTCCTCTCATTTCTATCTTTTCCAGGCACTTTCCACAACACCATGGTCGCCGAACCGTGCACCCGACATGGGATGCGGAAAATAGCATCCTTTCTTTAGTGCAACCGCAATCATCATCATCACCGTGATGCAGTTTTGATGCACCTTTAGCGGTTTTCTTTCTGCGTGGTTTTGGACTGCGAAGAATACTTGCTTAGGCACTCCGAACCAGAATAATCATCCTCATCATCATCATTCAATTTTGATGCTTTTTTTGTGGTTAGCTTCCTATGTGGTTCTGGGTTGGAAGGAATACTTGCTTAGGTGCTGACGGGACTCTACAGCTAGTCCTTCAGACTTATACAATGTTACGTCCAGTAACTGATGATCACGCGGAAAGCGTAGGTCTGGTACATTCCCTCAACGTCGTACTTTCTCATGCCCTACCAGATTTCCCACGAAAAAGCATCTGCCTCAGTCACCAGTCTTGCTACTTCGACCCATTTTCGTTATCAATAAAATTCAATGGCCTCACCTTCGAAGGGATTCGGGCAAGAACAAGAGTTGAGGGGAAGATGGAGGTATTATTTGATCAAGAAACCGTAGCAAAGGACAACGCTAGGGAAATGTCGCTAGAGCCAGCGTTATGACATCGGGACTTGTCTCTGTCAAGGCAGCAACCGCTTTCCCCTTCATCCGTTTTTATAAGTAGTACACCCTGTTCCTAATTATCATAAGGAGACTAGAAGACAGGCATGGCAAAGAAAAACCCAAGTAAAAAGCAAGAAACGTTGGCGGTGGCTTCATGTGTTAGGATGAAAAATCGGTTGTCAACAATATGCATAGACAATCATAAAAGATATATAAGATAAAGAGATGGAAATGCCATTGCAGCTTTTCTGCATCTTATGGGTAGTCAGCAGGTGGCAAAAGACTGTCGTAAAAAACTTCGTTAGGTATTGCCAATACGGCTTAACCTTTACTTGCCGCAGCAGCTGTTGTATCGAGTACTCTACTCAAAGTTCTCTTTGAGACGTATTTACATAGAATTTGGTGGGTATTGAATTCTAGATGAGATGCGATTCATCTTTTCAGTATTTTTGGTCTCTGATCGAGGGGAACATTTAAAAGTATATAAAGGATGGCCACGTAAAAACCATCCATGCCACATTAAAATGCTGCGGCTTTGCCTTTGGGAAATTACTCGTGGCGTCTGCGCAGTGCGCGTTTCACCTGATATTATTTTGGTTGGTAGTTTTGGAGACATATTGCTTTTTACACAGTGAACATTCCGACCAGTAAATGGTATCAACTGTACAGATAACCTGGACATATTGACTGCCTGTTGTTTTTGCTTTTTGTATTTTATTATATGATGCTGCAAGACTGGCGTCCAGAATGACAGTGGGTTCCTTTGATGACAGTATTTGAGTATTAGTATTGCATGTATTAACATGTCCACCAGTTTTCTACTGGCGCAACTGATGAGCCTTGTTTCAGGAGACCCTTTTTAAGGTCCTCCTTTCTTGTTAATATCGGACAAAATATTCACGAAGAAAATCATTCGTGTTTAGAATCATATTCGAGTACTCCTTTAAGCCTCCTAGCGGCAGGTTGCACTGTCCTTTAGAGTGTCGCCTTGCCAGTGCTGGTTCAACCTACATTGCGTCCATCACTGTGTACCTTGTTGAGACAGTCGTGCGAGTGATTTATCAGTTAAGGTTGTCTTTGAATTGCTTGTATTCGGAACGTAGTTCGTGTTATTGACAGGCCTTCCCTCGCCGACCAATATTTCTTGCCCTCGATGTCCCAGGTGATTATAGAGGTAATCTTGGCTATCTGCTGTCCTTCTTTAAAGCACTCGCTTTTGTTAACCTGTCATGATCATTACTGTCGTGCAGAATGTTACTTCTACAATCACAATCGTGCGTGTAAAACGTAATTCTTTGATGGAAGTGTTTAAAAGGTCAGCAATTTGCTAGATCTAAATACACTGCATGCCTAAATAATAAAGACGTCTTCAGGATTAAGATTTAAGCCGCGCCGACTTGAATGGTGTGCTTATAATTGTCCCGTGAAAAGTTTGCGCGTTCATAGGCGCCACAGGAATTCCTAAATTCGCACGTAGCAGGTCCAATCAAATTCAAATATTTTTTCTTTCAGCAATGGCATGTTTAGTTTTGCAGAAGACGCTTCCAGTGTGTTTTGAAACATGTGACCGTAAGACGGAGCTACAATGATCGGAATATTGTATATGAGAGAACTTGGAAAGAGAAAATAAAGCATTTTGGTTTCTGCTTGCTAGCAGTCCACCTCGTTCCTGGCCACCTGTGCTGAACATGGTGTCGAGAGTGGGATGCCATAGTTAACGCGACATGCCTAACGGCGCAGCGTCAAACTCCATAGAACCAAAAGCGAATATTATTCACGCCGGCGCATCTGCTCTGAGTCCACCGGTAAACAAGATTTCAGACCATGGAAAACGGCGAGAGCAATCGTGCCCGGCCTCAAATGGCCAGGCATGGAGATGACTATGTGGGAGCTCCAGCCAGGCCAATTGATTTCTTGGGGGTCTCGACATCGGGGGCGCTTTCTCTCACTGCTGTAAAAGAGAAATGAGATTCGACTTAGTGCTTCCAGTAAACTAGACGTACGAAAGTCGACGTTTCTTCCACAACACTCAGCAGCCAGGTGAATCTGCGAAATACTTTTTTACGGCAATACTTAACCTGGTAAGGGGCTTCGGCTAGAACAGCCCACTTCTCGAAGAGCGCCCTGTTCGCAATAGATTCGTTGTAGGCGTAAGTGGCGAGAAGCTATCTTTCAAATTTTTCCGGTGCCAAAACTTACCATTCAAGAAGCGCTGTGTCAAGCCAACATGCACGAGAATGCGCAGAAAGAGCAGGCGTCATACGAAAGATCGACAGTAGATAAAGCTCTTGCCGAAAGCATTAAACTTCGACTCGGTTTGACGGAGCGATACGCCCGCACCCTCGGCACGTGTCCGCTATCAGAAGGAACACTCGGTTAGGCAGTTGTGTTGCTATCAGCGTCACCCTCAAAAAGCCTCTCGAGGCAGGAAATCGGTCTCCCACTACGGCGGAAAGGTAGTGCACTCTGACGAAGGTTCTATTAAGAAAAACAAGAAAGACCTGTTCGTTTCCACGAAATTCACAGCGTGTGTTCACGCCTAGCCACTTGTACGGAGGTAATTACGGAAGCGGGTCCTTGCGCAATTACGGACTCTGGCGCTCAAGTATCTGTAGTCACGCAGTATTTCGCAGGCAAAGCTCGGGTGTTGGATGTCCTTGAAAGGAAAGTATTAGGCTTTGGTGAACATAATCTTCACGATATTGGTACCTTCATTGCCACCTTACAGCAGCGTGAGAGCCCTACAGTCCACATCTTATGCGTGGTTGACCGTAAATGTAGACACCTCATTTCGCCACTTGGAATTGAAACCCTTGCGGTAGTCCATTTCTGAGGTTCTGCCGAGTGCCTCCATTCCTCTAAATGGAATTTTTCAAATGGTCGGCCACATTAACTCTTCAGCATGCAATAAAGTTCATTGTCTCTGTCAGTCTCGGTGGCAAAATTTGGCAAGCTGCATACCAACTTCGCGTCAAACTCAGCGCCCGTCGAAGCCGGATTCCAGTTCCGTTAAACGATGCTGTCTAGAAGGAACCGAATGAGTTTGAGTAGCAGCATATCACAAGGTGGGGACAGACGCCAGCTGAATGACGCTTCGGACTGGTAGTTTTCCCACGTCACCAGGTTGCTACAGGTTCGGCGTCGACCTGAAAAAGCTGAATGAAATCGTTGAAAGAGTGCGCTTCATCTTGCAAACGGTGGAAAAGATTCTTAGCCAGTAGTATGCAGCATGGGTATTCCACAGTTGGATTCGCGTTCTACCTTCCGTCAAGTGAAGCTGGGTGCCGACAGCGACAAGTATTGCGCCATTTGGGCGGTATAGTTAGAACGGACTCACTTTTCGTGCTGCCACAGCACCATTGTACTTCTCAGAATTGATGTAGGACTGTTGAGCACTTGCATGGGGTATTGAACATTAATTACGATATTCTATTTTCTAGAAAAATTGCCAGGAGCGCGACACCCCTGGAGGAGGAGAGTGTCACTCATGACGAAAAGTGTGCTTTTCAGATCCATTCGGTCAAGTTTGTTGGTGCTATTCGCGGTAGCACCTGAGTCACCTGCAGACAGTCGTTTTCGCTTACGTGACGGCGTTTTGTTAAGAAGAGCTACACGACCACTGGTGCACGCTACCTCTCAGTTGTTCCGAAGCGTCTTCGCACTCAAATCTTATGTGGCACGCACGGCGACCCAACTTCCGGCCATCTTGGTTCCGCACGAACGCTCTACCGGGCTAAAGAACGCTTCTACTGGCCCAAGATGCGGAAAGATGTCGACCGGTATGTCGCCAGCTGCTCCCAGTGTCAGCGTTACAAGGTCCCTTCGAACGCGCCACATGGCCGACTTCAGCCAGTTTCTCCTCCAAGCGCTCCATTCGAGCAAGTTGGTATCGACCTTCTTGGCCCTTTCCCGCGATCATCAAACGGCAATCGTTGGGTTATCGTCTGCTTAGACAACCTTACCCGCTACTGTGAGACGGCCGCGCTGCCATCGGCCACGGCAGCAGAAGTCTCTGTCTTCTTGTTGTCTCACGTTATCCTTCGACATGGACCTCCTCGCATCGTGATCAGCGACCGTGGGCGTCAGTTTATTGCGGATGTGGTCGAAGAGACTCTTCGTCACTGTTCATCGAGCTTCCGCCATTCCGCGGCCTACCATCCACAAACTAATGGTCTCGTCGAGCGCACAAACAGAACTCTTGCCAACATTCTGTCCATGTATGTACGGTGATTCGTCACACAAGAATTAGGACAATGAACAAATCGCAAGGTACGATTTAAAACAGGGAATGTCGCGGGAGCCAACGTTTCGACAAGCGGACTTGTCTTCGTCAGGGCGGCAACGTCAGAGTTGGGCGTCAGAGTTGCCGCCCTGACAGAGTTGCCGAGTTGACACAGTTGTCAGAGTTGCCGCCCTGAGTTGCCGCCCCAGGGCGTCAGAGTTGCCGCCCTGACGAAGACAAGTCCGCTTGTCGAAACGTTGGCTCCCGCGACATTCCGTGTTTTAAATCGTACCTTGCGATTTGTTCATCGATTCAAGCATCCATCTTCCCCTGAGCTTCTCTTCTAGTAAGAATTAGGACAGTATCTTGCCATTGGTCACTTACACCTTCAACACCGCAAGATATCAGACCACTGGCTACTCACCGTTTTTCCTTCTTTATGCTCATCGGCCGCGCTACACACTCGACACGATATTTCCATACATCGCCCTACACAACGAGTCAATTGACGAGATCCTCTGTCGAGCAGAAGAAGCGCGACGTCTCTCCAGGCTACGCACAATCGCATCGCAAGATCGGTCGAAAACCCGCTACGACGAACATCACCGTGACATTTGCTTTGATGCTGGTGACCTCGCGTGGCTCTGGACACCGTTGCGGAAGCGTGGTCTGTGCCAAAAGTTTCTCGCACACTATGCCGTCCTCTAAGTTATTTTGGAACGCCTCAGCGAGGTAAACTATGGCATCGCGCGTCTAGCGAACAGTGGACGACGCTCGGCGAAAACCGAAGTGACCCATGTCGCCCGCCTGAAGCGTTACAATCCGGCGGGCTTCGTCTGCCAGCGGGGAAATGTCACGAGTTCTTGGGGCGAACCAGCGGTACCACCAAAAATAGCCGGGGAACTAAGAGGGAAGAAGAGAACGACGAAGAAGAGGAGAACGAAGTTAAGCGGCTGCCTTTTTCACGTAGCAGGCTCGACTGGTCCTCGGCCAGAACGTCAACGGTCCGTCTGTAACAATATTATGGCATACGAATTTTCGTATAGACGAAACGGCCAGGAGAGGTAAAAAGGTCATAGACGACTCGATAGATAGATAGATAGATAGATAGATAGATAGATAGATAGATAGATAGATAGATAGATAGATAGATAGATTCTGTAAAACGAACTAGGTAACGCTATTTGTTAATAGCGGTTCAGGCTTATGGGAACACTTGATATTTTGAATAAATATTAGAATGTAAGGCTGTTGGGTACCTGCAGGCCCGACAATGCTTCTTATAATTTGAAACGTAAGCAACGCAAACAAAAAAGACACAGACGCAGAGAGACTGGACAGGACGGGCACCGTACGCCAACCAAGTTTATTGAAAACAGCACGCGTTGAAACCGACAGGACAGATGAAAATATGAGCGCCTGCTGCATACATTCGTGCATACATTCGTGCGACTCCGCTTTTGGTTGGAGCTAGAAAAGCGCTTTGCTGGCGAGACAGTGGAGCACCTCGCCATCATGGCCTGATAGCAGAAAAGGGTGAGTGCGTCCTCCGTTAAAAATAATCAGAAAAACGAAAACACTTAAGCTTCCCTTGAAGAGATCAACGCGACAATCTCACAGTGCTCCGTCCCCATGGCCTTGTGAACAGCTTGCCAAGATCATCAGTCACATATCTGTGCAGGTGTCATAGCAGAAGTTTCCTTTATTAGTTCACAGTCGACCTGCTACTTACGTGGCCTCTCTAGCGGTAGAATAATAGTTGACATATATGGCGCGTCAGTAAGTGCCGATGAAAAAAATAGATAGTACACGCGGTGCCATTACCCGGTACCTAATCCATCACACGAATATAGTGCCGAGGATAGCACGAGCGTCAAGAGCGAGCGCGCGCTGCCTAGTGCTGACGTCAAAATGTCTTCTGTTGGTTAGCACGCGTATGCATGCTAATCGGCAGAAGGTTAGGATGCCTATGCATGCTAATCGGCAGAAGGTTAGGATGCCTATGCGAACGTCACGCGTGCAGCAGCCGCGTTATCACCTTCTCTATGAAGGCCTAGAATTCTTTCCTCATAGTATAAGTTAATAGATATATGTGCTTGTAAGAGAATTAATGTCCTAGCAACAGAATTACACACGTAGCTATCATGTGTGCAGGCGTTTGTGAAGTCCCAGTTTCCAATTTCTTTGACGCATTTTTCTTTCAGAAATTGAAGTTTCTTCCCTCCGCCGTCGCGTAGGGCATGCGTGTTATGGTCGGAATGGCTACGGTAGTAGAAGTGGGTCGAGATGATAACCCCCGAAAGCCTGCTCTGAGATTGACATCGAATTTTCTGCGGTACGGGCGGCTTAATATTTTCGTGTTAAAAAATAGGGGTGAATACGCCGAGATAGCTCCACATATGTGGCCGAAGCAGATTTTACAAAAGGCAGAAAGCTGCGGAGCCAGATAATCAGATCCTTGCCGCGGTCCGAGTTTGAATGTAAGAGTGGCGTAATGCCTTTCAGATGTAGTACTTTTCTCTTATAGGACGGGCTGAATATATTCAGGGTGCTCAAAAATCACCTGCAGATGTACCGCTACTAAATTAAGTACTATATGACGCTTACATACCAAGATCCTTAGATGGTTCATGATGCCTCGGTATTACCTCGCCGAAGCACCTATAAAAGAGCTCCTGCCACCGGCATCGTTTATTATTCGTGTGAACAGCTACAATTGGTTTGCTTGCGCGTTCTCTACTACAGAGGCAGAGCTACCAGAACAGTTCGGGGTTGCCAAAAAAAAATTCGAATGAAGCTTTGCCTGCCGCGCTAGGCGATCAGAAATTCCTGCGTCTGCAAAAGTACTGTATAATTTATATAGTATACGAGGTGTGATGAGCATATATGAAGCAGAGAAAGGCTCTCACAAATCTGCAGTTTGATTCGATCAGAAAAGCGTGAAATTTATGCTGGAGTGTCGAACAGCGAAATAATGTACTCATTTGGTTGGGAGAAAATAGTGCAGTTTCTCGCTCATACGACAAATCATAAGTGCGTAATATTATTTTAATTGACTGTTAAGCACTCATTTGCATTCGGGTTCACTGTCACCAATCCCTTCTTGCATTACATGCTACGACATATGCTTCATAAAAAACTAGTTTAAAATCTGCAGATGGATAAAAATGTTCACGTGCCTAATTCTAGGGCCGGTTTTTGATTCAACAATGGGTGTGTTTTGAACTATTCCACCCCCTCACTGTATGTAAGAGCGGTGGTTACACAAATTCTCAAAAACGCATTATATTATCATGTGTTCATGAAGGGTGAAGTATTTGTTCCACTAAGGTGAAAAAATGCGCTGCCTTTGTTCTTCGTCCCCATGGTAAACCAAGGTATTCTGCAACGTGTGGGCCTCGATTCATCCCAGAGCTATGCCCGAGTGGGCATTATTACATGTCTTATTTGTAGCCTTACCTACCCACCATCAAGTCGTACTGGGGGAGAGAAAGGTTGGTTCCAGAACAAGGGAACGAAGCTCGAGGACGCCGCTTTCTTTAAATGCAGAGGACGCAGCCGCAGTACATTCAGGTCTAGAGACTACTTCGCTGTAACTTTTCATTGGCATGGCAATCATAGGAACACCCTCGACGGCTTTTTGCCATCGCCGTCACCGTCATGTCCCGTATGACGTCAAAACATATAACAAGCCCTCACCCATCGTGCGTTCTACGTGCGGGTAAAAGTGCGCGAATGGGAGCGACGAACACTGCTGAAGCAGAGATCAAACGAGCCCGGCCCATCTCCGTCAGACGTGGGGCACATGCGATAATATCACCGCGGTTCGGACGCAGAGAAGAAACGCCCCGGTCGCCTTTCACGAGTGTAAATAGACGCGAAGGGGGGGGGGGAGGTCACTAGAACAACAAGTTCGGCCTTTGCGCGCGCGCTATCTGGGCAGTGATTTGCGCGCGGTGGTCGTCATACCTTCCACGTGTCCCGCCCCTTCCTTTCCGCCGGCTTAATTCGGCCGCGCTGAGCCATGATATCTTTCATTATCTTCTGTCCTGCTTTAGTTCCCATTATCCCCTCCCTAAAACGCTCGGCCGTGCTCCCAATTTGGGCTGCTGAAATAAGGGTCTTTTCCTTATCATAATCACTACCGCCAAACCTTCCACGTTCTCCGCTTTCAACGCGAAGAGACTGCGAAAAGTGTCCCTGGAGCAGCAATATTCTCTTACACCAGCGTTTTCTAGAGTTACGTGAGATCGTATCCAAAAAATAAGTTAATACCAGCCTCACTCCGTATAACGGTAGAATTCCTTGCTATCGCATTCACTGCATCGCCCTTTCCATGAAACTGTGATTTTTCGTTTTCAAGTGAAAGGCTCAAGGTTCTTGCATGGCAGAAATTGCGGTGTCGGAAGTACGCGTACGGCGGAGATATCCATTCTTAGCTAACCCTGCCGCTACCACCGTAGTCACCCTGAGCGCAGGACGCAACCAGACTGGAGCAGCCTTTCCGGGAAGATCGTTGCCACCACCTGCCCGACTACATATGTACAACGCCTTACCGGATATCTCGAAACTAACGATACGCAATAAATGTTAAGGTGATATACTAACACTTTATAATAAGAAATTTATTGCAATGTGAAAATGGCATCTTGTGTTTGTTTTTCATGTAACTACCCATAATGTAATACCTTTTGGAGGATATTTCAGGTATTAAACTGAACTGAAGCTTCTCCCATGACACAGGCACTTAGTGAAGAAATGTTATTTTATCAAACTCCTTCAAAAAATCGTGAATTGTAATATCACTAACACGTGCACACATGATAGCTGGCACTGTAATGCTGCTACCAGGAAAGTGTAGTTCTCTTCCGAGAAAACTTATTTACGTCAGCAAGAAATTCATACAATGCAAGCTCTTCATACAAAAGAGGCCAACGCGGCGCCTGTGCGCATTAAATTTGCATAGGCGCGAGAAACATGCCCTGTCACGCATGTCGACAGAAGGAGCTATGACGTTAAAGCTAAGGAAATGCGCTGCAGCACGAGCTATTTCTTCGCACTCATGTGATGTATTCCATTCAGCTATAGGAACTTTTCATGTTCGGCACACTGCGCAGTCTTTCTTGTGGACGAGTGCTGATTCGGCGTACAGGTAAACTTGGGCCGGGCCCTGTGGGAGGGCCTGCAATGTGAAGCCAGAGTGTGAGGAAATGAGGAATATTGTTCAATTGCGCCTACACAGAATCGCGATTCAATAGGATGGTAAGGAAATGAGACGGCGATGCGATGGGGCATGATAAAGTTATAGCGTTGCACTCAAAGTTGTAGATTGATCGCCCGCCGAAATTTTACTCAAAGATTTGCAGTTATCTAAGGTTTCTCCTGAGCCTACTTAATTGAGTGCAACAGTGTTGCAACCAATGGTACTCAACAATGTTTTCGTTTGTGTTATACCATGCACTGTATTAGTAACCTGCTACAATGGTAGCATTTCCGAAGCATAACGTTGGACGTTGCCTCACGCAGCGCATTAAAAACTTTCGGCAGGATCTAAATAAATACTCAATGAATCACTGAGCCTAACTTAAGATTGCATACCTATATACAGCGAAGTGGTCCCGTTAAACGAGGAAGGCAATAACTGCTCCACCAAGACACGCGATAGAGTAAAATGGAAGTCAACATCCGTGTAGAAACTAAATAAAACTTAATGCAACGTTGCTTCACTGCGATTGCACGAGAGATCAGATATGCGTCTACGATGGATATTCTTACTGACTTGGTATTTTTATGTCATGACGGTCATTTCTTGGCCGATATATATATATATATATATATATATATATATATATAGAGAGTGTGTGCGTGTGTGTGCATGCGTATAGAAACCTGGCGTCGTTGTCCCTTTCTGGTTCTTTCAGTGCGCCTCATTATATGATGCTTCCGAGCAACCCGTGCACGGAAGGAAAAAAAGAATAAATATCCTAAATATGGGCCCAAATGAACGAATTCTTGTATATTTTATTCGCCATGGCATGGCCGTTATTGACGAAAACAGCCTTCGAGAAGGCGCGCTTTTTCTCCTATTTCAGCATCATCGGTGCTGAATTTATTGTGGAGGCAACGAACGCGTCAGAACATAGACTTAACAGAAGGGAATCACAGAGAACACTGTGTTGTGGACGTTTTTTTAGGCTAGCCTAGGAAAGCGGGTTTACAGTGCACTTCGGCAAGGCACCAACAAATATTTCGTGCCACAGAGCTCAATTCCCTTCACTTCATTACAATACACATAGATGATGCTCTTGAAGCCTGTGGTTGTACGTCCTTAACTTCGCACACGCAAGGCGATTCTTCGTTGGCGTGCGTTGCCGTTGGAGAAACATTTGCGACTATGAGTAAAACTGGCCCCTTGAGCTTACGGTGGAAAAGAGAACCTTCGGTTTATGTTTTCACAATGTGTGAATAAGAACATCGACCACGCTGAGCACTGCAGTAGGACGTCTCTCCTTGCGCGGCCATACCCTCTCTCCAGTAAGCAGAGGTGGAGGCTGTCGATCTACATTCCTGAGACGGAAGTCTCGGCTACGCCATTTCTATTGGATGTTGCTCATCTATCATAAATTTCCAGGTGATGGTAACCTGCGCTCATCCTAATCTTGCGTCTCGGAAGGCGAATCCTGAACCGATGGCCAAGCACCAGTTAACATGTGCTGTGCATTGTGATGATGCTGGTTCTTCTTTAGAGATTTGTTTTCGGACGACCCTCTCAGGCGAAGCCTCCGAGAGTTTAATCGAGGACAAAGCCGTTTTTCACACAACACACATAAACAGGATTTTAATTGAACTGTTGCAAAGAGAGAAAAACTGAACGACACGCACTTGAGAGACAAAAAAAAAGACATCACACCATTAGGAAAGCAGCGCGTTCTAATAAACTCTCTATAGGAGCTACGCGAGTCCTGGCAGTTTGCGTATGGGGCCAGCAGTGATCTGTGGAGGTGACGCGGGAGAAGTGGATGGCTCACCAAATCGTCGATGAGCTCGACTGTAGACCAAATGAGAGAAGTTCAGCCGGCTCGGAAAGATGACGACGGCGGAATTCTGGTCAAGACGGACGACGTGGTCGGCAAGGCGTTGTTCAGGTGGTAGCGGCATCTTGGCCAGGCATCTCAGTGTTGAACTCGGACCCGTAGCCCGACTGTTCCTGCTCTGCCTACGGGCATAAGATTCAGTAGGTCCTAGCCTGGAGCTTGCGAATCACTGGGTTTCCGATGGCTGGCATCAGGTCAGCAGGAAGTCGCCTTTGGGTGAAGCCCTGCTGGCACGCGACCGGAACCCAATTGCCGTCTTCAACACCCGGCCTGAAGGACGATCGTCTGCCTTCCATCGCCTTCCTGGAACTCCCCGAATAATCCGATGTTGCAAGCTTTTCTTTCCCTTTTACTCATTTCTTATTTCCTCAATGGCGGCTGCTGCGTTCTTGTGTTGACCCGCTATTGGCTGCTAGGAATTCCGTCTGTCTTCCTGGTTGGTCCTTTTTCTTTTGCTTTATTTTCTAGCGCCACGCCTTTCTTCTTCGTAGTCATGGTCTTTGACGTGCTGATGTTCCGGTCCCCTACCGTCTTCGGTCGTTGTTTTCTTCTTCTTCGCGTCAGCCACTTTTGTTTTTCACGCGCACTTTTTAAACTGCGCACATCACACATCACATGCACCATGATTCCTGGCGTTTCGCTGAAATTGAGGAGTGCTAGAAATAGGTTTCGTGCTTCCAGCAGCTGTTCCTTGATACCTCCAAAATGCCGCTCCACTACCCCATTGACTTCTAGAAACCTAGGAGTGCTCGTCATATGCTCGAAGCTGTAGTTTTGGGCAGGCAGAGCAAGATCCCTTGACGAAAGTTAGGTCTGTTATGAGGCGCTACTTTGAGAGGAATCCTATCTCGGACAAAGACAGACTTGATAGCTCATATAGTGGCTAAACTTCGCGTGCTTCTTAGGGCGAATGCTTAGAAACCTCCTCTTATAGCACACAATGAATATCGAGTCAACTTTGTTCAGTGAAACAGGTCAGCTTCTGCCACGTTTTATGAAGAGACGAGAGGCGGAATAAGATAATAAACTTGGATGGTTCTGCACCGGCATCAGCACTCTGTTCAAAATCGCTAATAGCCCATTTAGTGGCCCTGGTGGTGCCCGATCACTACGCGAAGTCGTGATCCTCGCAAGCACAATTCTTTACTGCTTGGTGTCGTTCATGCACCCCAAGCAGTTCACCTGCATTCTTGTTTTAAACTCTGCAGAAATCAATCATCTCGAGCCCTTACGCAGTATTCCCTAGCGCAGAAACCTTTACTAGGTATGCTACGTCCTTTCCATTTGGAGAGGAACCATACGCCTCCTCGGCCATTCAATCTCATCGTACTTAAGATTCCTTTCTCCATCCGGCTAGTTTGCCGCCTCTGCATCACTCATGTGAGCAGAAAGGCTTTCCCGTGTAGCGAATTGTTCTCCGATGAGTTGTGCATAAAGAGGCAAAGGCGCATATACAGAGCGCTTTAACAGGCCTGCCTTTCCACAATATATCTGCCACAGCTCGACCTAAAACAATGAGACGCTGTCTTCCTGGACCGTGAAGCACTTGACTTTTTTTAGGGGCGAAGCTCCTTATGCCGTGGGTCTGTCCATTCTCCGTTCGTTTGTTTGTAGTAGCCACCTCTACTTGATGAAATGCTCACTAGATGGCGTGATGGCGCTGCGGTGCTCGCTTCATTCAGATGTATGGGAATGCGTAGTATGGGAGTGTCTGTCGGTCTGTCTGTCCGTCCGTCCGTCTGTCTGTCTGTCTAGACAGCGCCATCACACCATCTAGTGAGCACTTCACGAACTAGACAAACAAACCAACGGAGGATGGACAGACCTACGGCATAAGCAGCTTCGCCCCTAAAAGTCCCTATGAAAAGATTACGGCCTGAAGCATTTTGACAACAGAAGATCTCAAAAATGCAGGTATTTATGAGGCATTCATTCACTTCCCTTCTCAAGAGATTCGGCCCCATCTGCAACACGGCTAAACATAGATATATAATGTGTTTCCATGTCCATGTAGCTGGTTTAAACATTCGCTGTAACCATGGGCAGGAGAAATCTACATCCGCCCTCCATGCGCCAGAATATAGATGCTACAAGCGGCAATGTGCGGGAAGAAAATTTTCGAGTCAAGTGAAACCTCGATACGGTCTGTCTATACATCAGAATGCTCGGCTACTCTTCACAGCGCCTTATACAAAACAAAAGGAAACCTGCTATCCCGAAGGGGGTGCGCCTACCAGTGCCCGGAGGGCGCCTTCAAGCAAAAATCAGGATTAGTCGTTCAGAAATTGGCCCATGGGAGTCTTCCGGATAAATTCAGTCGAACTATCACGTCTTTTTTTGCGTCCTCTGCGCCTCGCTTGTTTTTCTGAGCTGCATCCTGCACTATGCATGCTAGTTGCGCCGAGGCCCGCACTCGGAAGCTGTAATTGCATTTTCATAAGCAGTGCCCGTAGCGGTGGTGGTAGAGCAGCGGGTTGCCAGTGTTTTAGTTAGAAGGAAGCCTTGGCAGTGGGTTCGGGGAAGGGGGGGGGGGGGGTAAAGGAATTTCAGTGTCGGTTCTGCCTGATTGCCGTAAAAGGCGGTGTGACAGCCGGAAGCAGTTTTTCCAGCGACCGCCGCGAGCGGCCACTGCCAGGGAGCAGCGTCATATGCTTACGTGGTGTGGCCACACTCGCGGAAAGGAAGCGTTTCCGTGGTCGAAGTACGAAAGCGCAAGGAAAAATTCGCACATCCTTCGAATTGTCGGAATCAGTGTCATACCAAGCATTCAACTAGGAAATAGTGCTTGTGGAAGAGTTGGGCATTTCATCAAGTGCTACTAGCAGGATAAAGGACATCGTGGCAATGGCGTATTTTGGGGGGGCCAATATTCGCTCACCGGGCAGTTATTAGAACAGTAATTTTTGAGAACCTTCAAGCGACAACGGTGTATCAGAGTGGTCAGCCTACTTTCCTAGGACATGTAATGTTGAATAGCAGAGATCTTCAACAAGCCAGGACAACACGCATTAGACGAGGCTCTACCATGTTATTGAACACGTGACTGCCATGGCAACGGTAAAGCGCGCATGTTTCTGAGCAGCATATTACTGATACATGTACCATTATACATATCAGTCGACGTGGCTGCTGATTACGATACGAAAGTGTTAAGAAGCATAACATAATATAAAATAAGAATTCATATTGCTTTTCACTGTGATTTTTCTCACCGTGTATATATATATATATATATATATATATATATATATATATATACAGAAAGGAAAAGATGAGGAATAGAACAGCCAGCCTGAGGCAAAGGCGCTGTCTCTCTCTTTTCTTTACATTACAATATATATATATATATATATATATATATATATATATATATATATATATATATATATATATAATTATTGTAAGACATCTCGTGTGCAGTCTAGCCATTGCACAGATCCGTGTTTTATTAAAGACAAATACAGGCTCCTGTGTGCTCATGTACACGTCATTAGCCTGGTTTGCAGACCTTATAATGTTCTGAACTGAGCAACAGAAAAGCATGATGAACTGTACCGTACATACGTACTGCTTCGTGCACGGCTCAAAGAGTGCTTATCAAGCACTGGGGCCGCAAATGAGTCTCCATACATATAGTGTCGCGGTTCAACGCGAACAAGTGACAATACGTTGTAGGAGACAAGGAAAACAGCGTGTTGACGCCAATAGAACAGAAAGCTTTCTTTGTCTTCTTCGAAGTCCAATTTTCCCCTAACCCAACTAGCCGGAGTTCATTGAAACGCCAGTCGTCGTCGTCGTCTTTGTGCCTTCATAGAACGCACGCGTCATTCGCCTCTCCCTAAATTAGCATCGCCCCGATGCTAAACAATTAGCGTCACTTTTTGAGAAGTAGTCTGTGGCACAATCGCTCGCTGACATAGGGCTTCATGCGGACTACGTGCACGAGTTCAGAACGGTGCCGGCGGCGGCTTGTGCAGGGGCTATCTGGAATGACTTCGTATGTCACTTCACTCAGTCGTCGCAGCACACGATAGGGTCCGAAATAGCGCCTCAGAAGTTTTTCGGATAGTCCTCCTTTTCGTATAGGTGTCCAGACCCATGCTTTGTCACCGGTCTCATAAGTGACAGGCGTGGGATGTACATTATAGCGGCCTACAGTAGTACACTTGCTCTTGCTGTATTCGGAGCCGTGCGCGCTGCCTAGCTTCTTCTGCGCGTTGTGTGAATGCCTCGGCGTCCGTGTCAGTGTCGTCAGGTTCGTGTGGTAATCATGGCATCGAGCATCGTCCTCACTTCCCGTCCATGGACAAGGCTGAATGGGGTCATCCGTGTGGTTTGCTGCTTAGCTGTGTTGTAAGCGAACGTTATATACGGCAGAATTTCGTCCCAATTTTTGTGCTCCACATCGACATACATTGAAACATGTCTTCGTGTGTTTTGTTCAGGCGCTCAGTCAGTCCTTTGGTTTGGGGATGGTAGGCCGTTGTCTTTCGATGAGCCGTGCCACTGAGCATCAGAACGTGGCTTAAGAGTGCAGCAGTGAAAGCTGTGCCTCGGTCTGTGATGACGATGCTAGGGGCGCCATGTCTCAGCACAATGTTCTCTATGAAAAATCGGGCTACCCCCGCTGCTGTGCCTCTCTGGATAGCCTTCGTTTCGGCGTAGCGAGTCAGATAGTCAGTCGGTACAATGGCCGAGCGGTTACCAGAATTAGACGAAGGAAACGGTCCCACGAGGTACATTCCGATCTGATGGAACGGAATTTGCGGGACTTGAACGGGTTGTAGCAAACCGGCCGGTTTTCTTGGAGGTGACTTGCGTCGTTGACAATCCATGCAAGTTCGAACGTGATGTTGCACGGCAGCGGGAAGTCTTGGCCAATAGTAATTTTGTCGCACTCTGTTCAGTGTTCGCGTGTAGCCTAAGTGCCCAGAAGTGACCTCGTTGTGACATGCATGTAGTACTTCACTACGAAGGGCAGCTGGAACGACGAGCAGATAGCTGGATCCGCTTGAGGAGAAGTTCATTTTGACGAGCGGATGTCACAAAAGCAACGTACTGTGCTTTGTCTAATTCCGTTTTCCAAGTCCTCATCTGCCCCATCGGTTTCATTTTGTTTAGGACAGCATGCGGGTTCTTCTGAGGTAGCTATCATTACAGTCTTTCTTTCGCTTATATTTCTTGTAATTATTGTTGTGGAATAGATCTAGAAGGCGTCGTCACGTTCAAGAGTTCTGCAGATGAGTTATATCAGCGCGTTACCATATGCCTATCTGCGAAATACCCTTTAGAAAAATTACTTTCTTGATTGTATACTTGCACGGAAATCTTGGTTAGGTGAGCGTTCTTGACTTAGTAGATTGCTTTTAAAAGCCCTACAGTTGGGAACGATCAAGTTCAGCGCTGCCGATCTTATTCATAGAAAAATACGGTGACACAGCATAGCATGCTTCAACAGGATAATAACTTCAGGTTAGTTCTGAAGTTATCATAGCCCAAATTAACGCCAATAATATGTTCACTATATGCGACTGCACTTGCTAGGGGCAAACAGTATATTAGCCTTGAACTGACGGAAAGCACTTTCCTTTTACTGGGAAGTCTCCTGGATTGATCTTAGCAATATATCGGTAGGTTAATGCGCTATTATAGACCGATCCACGTGCAAGTGGCACTGGTAACGAACATATGAGGTTAAAAAAAGGAAAAATGAAGTCCCACCTCTTAGTAAACTCACAGTTATTTGATGCGTCTACGCCGAGGTGAATAATGCACAGACAGTGTAGCGTGCAAAACTTATTACAGATCAGGCCGCAAATGCATAGGGCAGAAAGATAGTTGAACTAATGAAAAGGTAATTGACCGTAATATGTCCCTAATGAGAGCCGCCATGGTGCAGCATTTTATTTATTAACTCAGCACGAACTGAAATAAGCAAATAGCGCAGCTGGTTTTGATTAATAGGTAGTGCTGCCATTCTTAAGAATTCGCAGGAATGCTTGACTGACATTATCTTTTCCACCTCTAAGATAGTTCTGGTGAATGTTTCCTTGTCTTTTTCTTTGTTTTGTACGTGTCAGTCTTAGGCTGTGTACTTGTGAGCCACTACACGTAGCTCGACGTGCGTACGTTTTCAGCTGTAACGAGAACGTACTATCATTTCGCTAGTACATGTGTAAAAATCACCGCATTTGTGCACATTGACATATTGTGGGAAATCATCATCATCATCATCAGCCTGGCTACGCCCACTGCAGGGCAAAGGCCTGTCCCATGGATCTCCAATTATCCTTGTCCAGTGCTAATGGGGCCCAATTTATCCCCGCAAACTTTCTGATCTCATCTGCCCGCCTAACTTTCTGCCGCCACCTGCCATACTTGCCTTCTCTAGAAACCCACTCTGTTACCCTTAATGACCAAAGGTTGTCTTGTCTTTGCATTACATGGCCCGCCCGCGTCTATTTCTTCTTCTTAATTTCTATTAATGTGTCCCTATCACGCATTTGCTCCATAACCCACTCCGCTCTCTTCTTGTCCCTTAAGGTTACACCTAACATTTTCCATTCCATAGCTCGCTGCATCGTCCTCAATTTAAGCTGAACCCTCTTAGCCACCATGTTTCTGCCGTGTAGGTGAATACCAGTAAGATGCAGCTGTTATACAGTTTCCTTTTCAGAGACAATGATAAGCTACCATTCATTATCTGAGAATGCTTGCCCAATGCACTCCACCCCATTCTAGTCCTCCTAATTACCTCAGCCTCATGATTCGGACCAGGGGTCACTATCTGGCCTATGTAGACATATTCACTTACTACTTGCACTGCCTCGCCAGCTATCTGAAATCGCTGTGATCGGCCAAGGCTATTGAACATTACTTTAGTTTTCTGCATATTAATTTTCAGGCCCACTGTTATGCTTTGCCTGTTTATCAGTAATGATGCTTTCTAACTGATCTCCCGAATTACTTAGCAAGGCAATGTCAACAGCAAATCGGAGGTTACTGAGTTATTCCCCATTAACCCTTACACCCACCTGTTCCCAATCCAGCGTTCTAAATACTTCTTGTAAACATGTTGTGAATAACATGTGTGGAAAATGACAAGATCTATTTTTATACTTACTGGTATTAACAGGCCGAAAACGCCACAGAAACAGAAACACAGGCGCATTACACGCACTACCTTGTCCCACAGTAATGCTATGAATTTACATGCTCACTTCTGTGACTACATACAAAAATCTATGAGCAGAAATATGGCACTGGTTATCAACCTGTGACACGTTTATTGTCGCTATTATTATTAAGGGTGCTTTTCAAATCAGTCACGAGTCAAACACCTTTAAACCTTATCAATGGTATTTTCTGCAGATCATTTTCATACTAATTACGTGCCCGCCCACTGAAACATTTCTTCCTATTAAATAGAGGGCTTTTTCGTATCTGTCATAACGTGTCCAGATATCTTTAACCTTAGCCAGGCTAATCATTTTTCCTTAGCAATGAGATTTTAACTTATGAAACATTTTAGCTAGTGAACACCCTAGCGGTTATGATACTGCAGCAGACCGCGCTAACTTCTCAAGGCAACATCATCATATGAATGGTGCGTGTAGCACACAATGAATATGGAGTCAATTTCGTTCAGTGAAACAGGTCAGCTTCTGCCACGTTTTATGAAGAGATGGGAGACGGAATAAGATAATAAACTTGTATGGTTCTGCACCGGTATCAGCACTCTTCAAAATCGCTAATATCCCATTTAGTGGCCGTGGTGGTATCCGACCACTACGCGGAGTCGTGATTCTAGCAAGCACAATTTTTACTGCTTGGTGTCGTTCATGTACCCCAAGCAGTTCACCAACATTCTTGTTTTAAACGGTGCAGAAATCAGTCATCTCGAGCGCTTACGCAGAGTTCCGTAGCGTAGAAACCTTAACTAGGTATGCTACGTCCTTTCCATTTGGAGAGGAACCATACGCCTCCTCGGCCATTCAATCGCATCGTACTTAAGATTTCTTTCTCCCTCCGGCTATTTTGCCGCCTCTGCGTCACTCAAAGGAGCAGAAAGGCTTTCCGACGTAGCGAATTGTTCTCCGATGAGTTGTCTATAAAGAGGCACACGTGCATATACACAGGCGCTTTAACAGATCTGCCTTTCCACCATATTTCTGCCACAGGTCGACCTAAAACGATGAGCCGCTGTCTTCCTGGACCGTGAAGCACTTGTCATTTTTTTCCTAAATGAGAAGAAATTCTCCAGAAAATATTTGGCAGTACAATCTATTCCATGCCTGGCTCAGCTTTTAAAGACATGGTGCAGTTTAGATTCACCTTTAAGTTGGTTCTTTCTTCGGCGCCACTTGGTCCCTGTTAACCAACCTGTCCATTCCTGTTAAAAGCGGAGGTGTTGGCCTTTTCATTTATTTTTACGTCAGATTGTTTCTAGGTTTATGTTCCTTAGGAATGTGGAAGATCCTTTTTTACGAACAGTCATGCATACCAGGCTACGGAGATCAATCCCAGATTTGATAATTTCCTCTTGTGGTGATTTGGAGGGTACCGTAACTGGATTTTTGCGGGAGGTCTTACTTTCATACAGAATGTTGAAAGTGACATTTTCTTTAGAGTACTTGAGTGACGTCGCCAGAAAGAAACTTTATAAGGATCTAATTGAAGCGTTCCTCCCGACTCCTTTGTACCGTTTGCCATATCATGGATACCCAGGACAGAATATTTTGAAATGGGTCAAGAAAATTCCAATAAGTCCAGCTGACAAAACTTTCCTTTTCAAGTTACATACGAATACTGTACGTGTAAAAACACGGCTTCAGGAAGAAGGCTTATTTGTACCTAGGACAACTAACAGCCTTTTATGTAAATAAACCAGAGGATATACAATATGCTTTTGTGGACTGCTGGGATGCAGTATTTATCTCGGACGTGCTTCAGCGCACTTTAAAGAAAGAATTACCACTAGATTCTTTTGGCATAAGGTTTTTACCAGTAGAAGAGCCATGCGATATGATCATGGTCCTGGGTATTCATGCTTTGTGGAAAACGAGAATGCAGGTGTGGCATGCAGATGTTCATGTAAAATCCTCGAGGGAAACCTTCATTGAGAGCGTTGGACAAATTAGGGAGATTTATAGAGCCTAGCCTGAAGCACCACACTGGGTTACTATCCTTGATGTTTTGAAAGATATGAGAAAGCTTTAGAGATAGTAAAATCAGTGCGTAAATAATGTATGCGTGTGCGCTTTTTATTGCTTCTGTACTTTGTTCAACAAGGCTATAAAGAAAAAAAAAGCTTCGTGGCGTAGTGGCTAGCGCCGCGCATTCGGAAGAGAGGGGTCCCTGGATCGATTCCGCGCTTCGGACACAACGTTCGGAATTTTTTTCTCATCGTCCATGGTCCACGTTGCGCGATCCGACACGTACGGCGACGATCCAGGAGAATGAGAGGAGCGCTTCCCGCGCAGCCCTCGCAGCAGGCAATCGGAGAGCAGCTGCACTGCCAACGCCATCTAGCGTACCTTCACCCAACCGCCATATTGTACGCATGTCTATGGGACAGCGCCCTCTCGGAAACGAGACGAGAAATGGAGATGACGACACAGAATGCGTACAGCGCCATCTAGTGTATCGTCACCCGATTGCAGTTTGCATGCATCTCTGTGGGACAGCGCCATCTATTGTATGCTACTGTATGCTAAGGGAGACGCTACGCAGGATGCATGGACAACCGAGAACCGCCCAGGTGATGCCATAAGGAGCTTCGCCCCTAATATCTGTTCCGGCGTCTTCATCGAAATGAGCACGTATAGGAGGAGATCGCAAGCGGCGTCGTAGCTCAGAAAAAGCGTCGTCTTGCTCTTTTTACCACATGAATGGTACACCTTCTTTTGCAAGTTGCGTCAATGGCTCAGCGCTTTTTGAAAAGTTTTTGACGAAGCGTCTGTAATACGCACAGAGTCCTAGGAAGCATCTCACGGCCTTCTTGTCTGTCGGCTCCGGAAAGTTTTCCACTGCCGTGATCTTTTCGGGATCCGGGCGGACGCCGTCAGCACTAACAATGTGCCCGAGGTAACCGAAGCTCGCGAAATCCGAAGTGGCATTTCTCTGGTTGGATGGTCAACGCTGCCGCACGAATGGCATTAAGTAGAGCTCGCAGTCGCTGTACGTGCTGCTCGAAGGTAGTTGAGAAAACCACTACATCATCCAGGTACATGAAACACGACTGCCATTTTAGTCCAGAAAGGCCAGTGTCCATCAACCAGTTGGAAGGTAGCGGGCGCAGAGGACAAACCAAAAGGGAGTACTTTAAACTCATAAAGACCATCTGGTGTCACAAATGCCGTCTTTTCCCGATCTAGTTCATCCACCTCTATCTGCCAGTACCCACTTTTCAAGTCTAAAGACAAGAAGTTGGCATTCCGTAATTTGTCCAAGGTGTCGTCGATCCGTGGGAGCGGATAAACATCCCGCTTCGTGACTAGGTTGAGTTTCCTATAATCAACGCAAAACCGTAAAGGTGTCCTTCTTTACCAGCACTACCGGCGATGCCCAGGGGCAGTTTGATGGTTGTATTACGTCGTCCTTTAGCATCTCCTGTACTTGTTTTCTTATTGCTTCTCTTTCTCGTGGGGCCACTCGATATGGATGCTGATGCACAGGTCTAACAGTTTCGTCGAGAACCATCCGGTGCTTTGCGAGGGGAGTTCGTCGGACCTTCGATCAAGTGGAGAAGCACTCGGAAAATTCTCTTATCGCACCCACGATCTGATCTTTCCGCGCGGATGAGAGCTCTCGGTCAATGTCGACTGCCTGATGGACGCGGTCCACTGTCGCAGAAGCTGGTTGTGCTATATCAAGGGTGCTAACATCCGTAACTTGCACATAATCATGAAGGGATGCTACAGATGTTCCCTTGGCCACATGCTGTACTTCATTGCTAAAGTTAGTTAATAGGACGTCCGCACATCCATCACGAAGGTGGGCCAGGCCTCTTGCTACACATAATCCCTTTTCGAGTAGCAACCCGATATTTCCGTCAGCGAGTCCTTCAATGTCACGAAAAATATCACTTTTCACTAGAACCGTTACGCTGGAACGTGGCGACACCATCACGCCTTCGTCCACAATACGGAGTGCTGAAGGGGTCGGTCGCTCCATTTGGCACATGGAAACGGCATTTTCTGTAGAGAAGGATACGCGGGATTCTTTCAAGTCGATAATTGCACTGTTTGCTTGCAGGGAGTCCATGCCTATGATGAGGTCACGGGAACACTCGGGCAGAACAATAAAGCTGTTTACGTAGATGAAGCCTCTTATTCCAATTCTTGCAGTGCACATTCCTACCTGGGCTGACTAAATGTCCTCCGGCCGTGCGTATCTGAGGTCCGTTCCAGTGGGTCAGCACCTTCCTTAACTTCTTAGCGAGCACGTTACTGAGTACCGAGTAGTCTGCACCAGTGTCTATCAATGCAATAACCTGGTAGTCGGCGATGGTAACTTGCAATTCTGAACTGACGTCACTGTTTCTGCATTTGCTCGTCGCTGCGTCACTATTGCTGTCTGGTCGGTTCAGCGATGGAGGGTCTTCGGTTTTACAGGAATCAGCGGCCTTTCCTCCACAGGTCGCCGGCTCTAGCTTTTCCCGTCTCGGACTTGGTGAGCGACGCATCGAGGAAGTCGACGATGGACGCGGACTCGGTGACCGATAGCGCGTTGGTGCTGTCGACCACGACTGCCGTTGCTGGGGATTCTGGATGGCTAGACGCGATGATAGAAACTCTTCAATTTCATACGCGCGCTCACCATTTCTAGGGGAAGGTGCATTCACTGGGAAGCCACGAAGTCCCACTCGGCGATACTGGCATGCACGGTAAAGATGGCCTGCCCCTCCGCAATCGTAGCCCAGGGGCCTCCGGTCTGCAGTACGCCATACATCACTTTTACGAGGCCTCGCTTCCTGCATGGGTGGCGGCATACGGCGAGAAAAATGTTTGAGGTATAACGGCGGTCTGGGCACAGCGGGGGCGTCCGAGGTCCTGCCGTACAACTTGTGCGTAGGACAACTGTGGTTGGAGCGCTGGTCGCACTTCGGGAAGTACCTGAGGCTGTGGTCCGTCAATCACTTGCCGGACTTTTTCACGCACAACATCCGCAATTGAAGATATTCTTGGAGGACACTGTGCAAGCTGCATTTTCTGAAGCTCCTCCCTTACAACAACCCTCGCCATTTCTCGCAGGGCGTCGATGTTGGTGAGAAGGCTTGGAGATACGATGTCAACGGATGAGACACCTGCGTCCCGGTTGTACTGCCGTGCACGCTGCTGAAGTGTGTTTTCCATTAACGTAGCCTCCGACCTGAACTCAGCCACAGTGCGGGGCGGGTTACGGACAAGACCCGCGAAAAGTTCTTCCTTTACCCCGTGCTTCAGGAGCCGCAACTTCTTCTCTTCGGCTATGTTTGGATCGGCTCGGCGAAAAAGACGGGACATGTCTTCGATGTACATGGCCACGCTTTCATTGTTGCGTTGGTTCCTTGTCTACAGCGCGTTCTCTGCCTTCTCTCTAGGGTCCGTGCTCGGGTAGGTAGTCAGTAGCTCCCGTCGGAAGTCATCCCACGTCAGCATGGACGCTTCGTGGTTCTCAAACCACGTACGCACAGAGTCTTGCAGAGCGAAATACACATATCGAAGATTTCTGGCCTCGTCCCAACCATTCATTCCCGTACGCGCTCGAAGCCATCGAGCCAGTCCTCGGCATCATCGTAGGTGTCGCCATGAAAGGGCTCCGGAGTCCGTGGCGAGTCAACGACAATATGAGAGGGTGACATTTGAGTGGCCATCCCAGTAGCGCCTGAGCTTGCGCCCCGTGCCAATCTTGGTTAATCAAAGAGCGAACCAAACTCGGGGGGCTGAGGCTCGCAGCTTCAGGAGCAATATTAATTGTAGCAAACATGCACTTGCTAAGTGAGCGCCTCCTTGTGGGCAGCGCGTGCTGGTACGAAGGGCTTTATACGTTGTGTGTCACAAAGCTACACATACAAAGCTAGGGGAGGCCGCTAAATGAACAAACAGAAGGTGAGTGCGAACTATCAAGTGAAGCACGCACGAAACGAACGCGCAAATATACACCGAACGAGCGCGAATAAGCTGTCACAATGGATACTCTCAGTGTGAACAGCGCTCCTGTTGCAAAGGCGGCCGAAGCAGCGAAGGGAACTAGCGTTCTTCAAGTGTCGAGCTGTGACACTTGATAGTTCGCGCTCATCTTCTGTTCGTTTAGCGGCGTCCCTTGAGCTCGAGTGACTTTCGTACGCTTCCTTGCGCTCCTGGCGCCATCTCGCTGGTAATGAAGAAACGCTTACAAGCGCCTGCCGTCTATGAATGCTGCCAGCGGTAAAGGGTGTGTATATAAGGCTCGCCATTAGCTCCCTGAAGGATCTGCTCTTTTTTCATACATAGCAAGTGGCGGCGTCTTCTGGGCTTCTGGGGCTTTCGAATGAGCTGGTGGCAATATATATATATATATATATATATATATATATATATATATATATAGTATGGTAAGACACCGTGTGCACTCTAGGCAGCGCACAGACAAATGCGGGCTCCTGTGTGCTCATGCACTCACATTGGCGTGGCTTGCAGACCTTATACTGTTTAGAGCTAAGCCACAGAAAAGCATGATGGATTATACTGTACATACGCACTGCTTCTTTCATTACTCAAAGAGCGGTTAACAAGCACTGGGGCCGCAAATGAATGTCGATATATAGAATCACCACAAATACTGGTACAAAACTGCTTTATCTGAGCATTAGGTACCGCGACACAAGAGCCGCTTAGGCGAGTGGTAGCCGTCTTACTTTGAAGTTCGACGGCCCATTTTTATTCCACCACGTGGTAGGCTGACTCAAATCACTACAGCGCATTTGTCCGTTTTCGTCTCATATTCACACTTCAATCGCAAGCGACAGCAAATAGTGCGCCTTTTTCTTAACCAGTTTCCGCAAAACGTGTTCTTGCATGTTCGATGTGTTGTTCAGTCGTTCTTGGTTAACATATCCTGTAGTGGTGAAATTCAATCTCCTGCGCCGCATAACACGTCTTCGCAGCCGGGCACGGCGAGCATTAACTCCACGTGATCGAGTCATGTTAAATCTTCGGTGCAATACACGAGCATGCTACCGTAGAGTTCTGGAGATCGACCATTCCTGTTTCTTATACACTTACTACCTAACATCCCATTTAAATGCGCAACATCTCTTGACAAACGTTGACCTTATTTATCTAGCCGTCTACGTCTCCGTGCTGTCATGGTCACCTCGTAGACTTATTATCGCCTAATACTTGAAAAGAGTGTATATGTATGACAAGCATGACCGAGGATGTTTTCATCACTAACATGGTATACTGATTTATTTATTTAGAAGTACCTTACAGGCCCCATGGGGAGCATTGAGTAAGGGGAGCAACGCAGAAAACAAAAGTAATCTATACATGATTGCAAAAAGAGCACACAATAAGATGCTGGCAAACCGGTGTAATAAATGGAAACAAATGGTAAAACAGCACAATGCATACTCTTAAAAAAGGAAAGAAATGCAATATCATGGCAGCACACAACTTGGCACATTCCACATAAGAGGGGGGGGGGGGGGGAATTGCATTATACGTTACAACGAAATGTATAATTTGATGAATGTGGATATTTGTTACGATGAGAAGTGTAGGACCAGGAGTTCCCTAAATTATTTATAGTATGGCTAATGATGGATCAATCAGCAATAATTTTTGACCTAACAGAGTGCACTGCGTTCAGGATCGGCTCGAACACATGACGCTCGCATTAAACAGATTGCGAGCAAGGAAGGAACAGCTTTTGTCGGCGCTTGAGATTGAAAGGTAGACACGCACGAGCAAACAAAACACACGTGAAACTTACAAAGCAGTAATTTGCATCGTGCACGGGTCAACGAGGTACGCGGCAAGTACTCTGCCACTAGGCTACGCCTGCACCTTTCCCACGCTATTACAGCGTAAGCTGTTAGGAGATCACAACAAGGGCCGTTTTCGTGCCGTAGCTGTCCGCCGCCGCCGCCGGTGTCCGTAACCGCTATCGCGCAAACTTGAGAAAAAATAACCACCACCGAGGAGGATTCAAACTACGTCCTCTGCGTGGATTCGAACCCACACCCTCTGCGTGGCAAGCGAGTGTTCTACCACTGATCCACGCCTGTTTTTTTTTTCTTTATTGCATGGAAATATTTCCGTAAATGCGTTTGAACTGTACTATACAGTTGCACACATATTAATATCAAGCAAAAGAAGGTTTAAACTGTACTATACAGTTGCACACATATTAACAGTCTAATATAAAAAAACACAACTTTGCATTCCAGAAGCGAAAGCCAGTCCGGAACAGGATCAAAAGTCTCAACCACACTGCGTACTTGGGCAAGCTCTTCTCGGAACACAGACTTCGTCGAGCGAGGTGGTTCAGCATGGCTGTCAATCATGCGGCTCCTCCAGAGGGCATAAAGTCCTAACAGCATGACCATATCATACGGCGTGTTACTGCTGCTCTTTCTGAACGGGAGGAACCTAATACCGTGATGTGTGAGGGGAAGTTCTTTTCTTATCGTCCGCTTGAGAATGTCCGAGAAATAAAATGCATCTTGACAAACAATAAAACAATGTTCGATGGTCTCAGGTTGACTGCAAAGTCTACAGTTTACTGACCAAGGTACGTGTATTCCTTTTTCATTAAGCCAGGTCATCACAGGTAACGTTCCCGTGTGTAGCTTGAAGAAAAATGTTTTCGCAGGAGGTGATACACACATTTTAAGTACAAATATGGCAATCGGTACCGTTTACCGATTGCCATAACGACAAATATGGCTATCGGTAAACAGGCTCAGAGAAAAGGTTGTTCACGAGTGCAGCAGACAGCGTTGTTCTATCGACAGTATATAAGTACTCTAATGTGAATGTAGCTTTTAAAAAACACAGAGTGTCAACAATTTCTTTCAAAAAGCGCCACAGACGCGATTCTTGAGGAGTGTTTGTCATTACAAAAAGAAAAGGGAGGTGATCGGCAATTCGGGTCCTAAGAACGGCTAGAAGAAATGGATGACAAACATCTTTGAGGTAAAAGAAGCGAAGTACCAACTGTCGCACAAACAAATGCACAAGATTGAGGCCCCCCTTATCGAGCGGTAGGAAAAGATTGTCTCTTCTCATAGCTTTCCAAGATGAACGCCAAATAAAACAAGCGAATATTCTGTGAAATGCCTGTAAATGGACACGGGAGCAGTGCAACACCTGCAGGACATAAATAAGTTTCGACGCTAGAAATACATTGCATGCTTTAGCTCTAGCAAAAATAGAAATGTCTCGACCCTGCAAATTAGCCACTTTTCGACGTATAGTACTTATGGCAGACGTCCAATGAGGACCACTATTACGGTAATTATCGAGAGGTACCCCAAGGTACCTAATTGAAGCTTCATTCAAATGAACATTCGCAAACACTGAAGGAGTTGAAGCCCACATGCCTATCCAAAATCCTCTACATTTTTCAAATTTAATGCTAGCTCCCGCAATGTCGCAAAACCGCAATGTGGTATCTATTGCTTCTTGAACGCTAGGTTTATCGGTGCAAAAAAAGTCAATGTCGTCCGCACAAGCTAAAACTTTAATTTCCTCAACTTCATACCTGTATCCTCTAATGCTAGAATTAAGAAGTACACTCAGACAAAGCGGTTCCATATATATGGCAAAAAGTAAAGGGGACAGCGGGCACCCCTGACGTACGGATGAATTCACCTGGATTACGTCTGACAGAGTGCGATTTACAATTAACCTTGTTGTGCACGTTTTATAACAAAGTGCTATGCCTTTGTACAATGCATCGCCTAGCCATAGGTGACGCAGTAGCCGGAACAAAAAATCATGCTGTACCTTGTCAAAGGCCTTGGCGAGGTCAATCTGAAGAAGAGCTACTAGATCGACACTTCCTTCAATGCACTCAAGAACTGACCGTGCTATATGTATATTCGTCTGTATAGAACGACTTCGTATTCCACATGTTTGGTGATCCCCTACTAGTTTAGTGATGATAATCTGCAACCTATTTGTGAGTACTTTAGCAAACATTTTATAATCGACATTACATAGGGATATCGGCCTATATCCAGTTACTCTTTTTAGGGCTTCGCTGTCGGTACTTTTCGGAATCAGGGTTGTATAGCCCTGATAGAAAGAATTAGGCAGTTCACCACGTTCATAGGCCTCTTTAAAAAGCAGTTCAATAAAAGGTAGAAGCATTTCCTCGAATACCACATAAACTTCCGCACTGAGACCGTCTGGCCCAGGTGTTTTGTTTCCTGTATAGCTCCGATAGCACATTTAATTTCTTCCTTCGTTGTGGGCCCATCCACAATGAGTCGATCATCATCTTGCAAGTGTGGCATGAGGGCAATAAATTGATCGGCTTTTTCTTCATAATCACTAAGACGTCTAGCCGCTGTAAACAGATTTCTGTAGTGGTCTTCAAATACGGCCGTTATTTGCGATGCCTCTGTGCACACAGAACCATGTGATTCAAATTCCAAGATTTCTTTGGAAAGTGCATATCGCTTTTCATCGCCAAGAGCTTTCTTTGTGGGTTCCTCATCAATGAAACGAGAAGCACGCGGACGCACCATTGCCCGTCTGTACGCATCTGTATCGTGCTTCTGCATCTGTTCTCGGACTACATTTATCTCGTCAATGTACTGCCCGGGTTGCTGGCTTTCAAAGACGTGCAACTTATGAAGCAAGTCATGAAGGTAACGTTTTTCGGCCCTTTTCCTCTGAGCTATCTCAGATGAAATACCAATATCTTCGCTTTTAAATTTCTCTTTGAACAATTCCCAGCGAGCAAAGATTGGAAGCTGTCGACACTGTGTCATTTCAAGTATCAATTCTTTGACTTTCTTTACAAATGTTTCTTCGCGCAAGAGCTGTATGTTAAGCTTCCATAAGTCCCAATTGGGAGGTAACTTGCCGAATTTTCGGGGGCCCCATGAAACAGCTACTAAACAATGGTCCGTGAAAAATGTAGGCTTCACGACATAGTTGTGAATGTGAGACCAGAGGTTTACGGAGATATAAACTCGGTCAAGTCGAGCATGAGAGACGCCTTGAAAGTGCGTGAACCTTACCGAGGAAGGCACGTATGCTCCTACGTCGATTAGATTATTGTCATTCATAATTTGCTGAAGTGAGGAAGCACTCGCATCATAACGATTGGTTATGTACGAGTGATCTCTGGTGTCACAAACACAATTAAAGTCCCCCAAAACTATCAAATCTCTGTCGGTATTTAGCAGCGGCGTTAAAGAAAGGAAGAAAAGTTTCCTATCATTCACTTTTGTGGGAGCATAGACACAAATAAACCTCCAATGGCGGGAATGAAAAGAGATGTCACAACATATAAGGCGGCCTTCCCCATCTACACGTAGCGAGGTCAAAGAGTGATTGAGCTGCTTTCTAATTAACAAGAAGCATCCAGTGGAAGCCCCTTGTGATTGGCTAATGCACACGTCATAATCTGCAAAATTTTCCAGTGCACTATCTATATCACCAGTAGCCGAAATCTTAGTCTCTTGCACAGCAGCCACGTCAACGTGACGCTGCAAGAGCACATTGTGTAACTGCCGTTGACGCCTCACATTTCTGAGGCCACGCACGTTTAGTGTCGCAACACACATGGGGAAGTTAAACGCTGCAGCCATTGTGCTCACCTAAAGTTTTTTCTCGTTGCCTTTAGCCACAGGTGAATCTGCGGCTTTACGTCCTCTGCACTTCTTTGCGGTGATTTCCTGAGGACGCTGGCACAACAGACGCGTCCCACCACCACCAAGACTTTGACCATCGGAGGAGGACGCCTGCTCAACGGCGTCCGATGCAGTCACTCTGCCAACATCGCTGCATGGTGCGGGACGCTTCCGTGTCTGGCTGGTATCCATTGCTTCGTCGTGGTTATGAGGAGGCTTTTCTTTAAGGTTCTCTGGGTCGGGGGGATCAGCATCTTTTCCTTCGCTTCTGTCTGCAAATTCCCGTGCACGGATGATGGGCATGGTGTCTGTAGGCACGCGTTGATCGCCATTTGTCGGGTTTGCAGCTTCGCCGGACGCATCGATTACCTCTGTAGCATCCAGGTGTGGCTCCTCTGTGTTTGACTGGCCAGAACGTAGTTTACTGGCGTAGGTAGACACGCAGGCATCTGACGAATGGCCAAAACGATGACACTGCAAGCATCTCGGCGTTTTGCACTGCCGGCGGACATGTCCCACACGCTTGCAGCGAAGACATAGCGGTGGTCTACCAGGAATGAGTACGAGGCATTGGTGTCCGTAGATAGTCATAAGGTGCGGTATAGAGCTTACGGTGACGGTATCCTTGAGCACCAAGGAGACATCCCGGTTCGTTGTCATCCACTGTTCCATACCGGCGCACCTCCACGTCTCTCTCTCCACGGATTTCACCTGACCGTAGGCTTGGAGCGCCTCTTCCACACGTCGAGGTTCAAGGTGAGGCGGCAACCAGAGTAACTTTAGTTTGATGTTCTTGGTCTCCGGATCGATCACCATGCACTTCAGGCCTTTCACACGAAGCTCCCCACAGGTGACGAGCTTCTGTTTCGCCAGGCTACTGGCGCACGTTACCATCCATACGTGGCTCATCTGATACTGTCCAACGCCTATAATATCCGCGGTAGTCAGGGGCACGAAAGTCACGAAAAGTCAGGAGCACGGTACGGTCTACCACTCAAGTCTGCATGAAGGAATACGGAGTTCAAAACATCAGTACCGGTTGGTAGACGTGGCAGGACGACTTTGTAGCTTACATCTTCATCCAGAAACGGGGTCAATGATCCTCGGCCTGCGGCCGATACGCTGTTTCCAGCAGAGAACATTGTCAAGCACAGCCGTTCGAAACGGCTTCTTCTTCTTCGCTTGCTTGAAAAATCTTCCCTAAAGGAACTAAACAGGTATTACAGCTGCCGAGGACTCGCAGTAACAAATGCACTGTTATGTCGCAGAATAATATTACACCACTACACGTCGAGGAAAGTGGAGTGCATACGAGTTCGAGAAATCATTTGAAAAAACACAGTGCTGCATGGTTTGCAGGTCTGAAGCCATTACAGAGGCATCATCAACATCATCATTATGAAACAATCTTCTTCAACTTTTCCTCGACATTATTACGAAGCGCTGCCCTTTATCGCGTCGTATCGTGCCATGCGTCACACGGCAGGCGACGTGCGCAGCCCCGACAGCAACCTGACTTGGATCTTCGATATACCTGGTGGCGCCTCGTCGTAAGGTGCGAGCCGCTGCTCAATAAGCCAATCACAGAGCTAGGCGCGCGGCTTCAGCAAGACAACGTCGGCCACAACAGACAGCCGTGCAGAGAGAAGGCAAAACCGCAGCTCGCCGTCGACGCCGGGGCGAGAGTTCGGTTTTGTTCTTGGGAAAAGGACGCCAAGAGACTCTCTAAGATGTGCAGTCATACAGATTTGCACGTTACAATACCGTCGTAATGATTCCGTAGTGGGTACTTCCCCACTTGGCGAAATGATAATAGTTATGGCGCATGGGATACCTACCACTTCCTACTTGCACTAGATTCCTCAAGCGTTTACAATGCCCTCTAAGAACGGTCGCTCCTCCAGCTTACGCTGTCACTGTCTGCGGTTGTGTGCAGGCCTGGCTCTTTTAGAGTTAGTAAACATACTGCTCCTGCATTTATAATGATGGTGCTTGTGTAACCCGAATTCAGCTTCAACTCTCTATAATAACTATCGTAGCGACGCATATGCTACTGCTACCACTCCGAATGCTTTTATGCAACATTGCTTGATTTCACGGAAAAAGAATAAGCCGCGCATTTGATAGCACGTCAACACACGAGTAAATTATTTGATGCGGTACATTTGAGAATTCGGACAGGTTCTTGGTGGCGAAGGAACTCTGGGCTCGAGCTTCACGATAGAGATCGCCGCCAGTCTTCGAAATGTTGCTCCGGATGGAGACGCCTTCGCCGCTGGAAGTTTTAACAATGCAGCTTTATGTAGAGAACTTTTTACAAAATTACCGCGATGGGTACGACCCGCGAAGGGGCCTCAAAAGATTCGTGCCGGTGTGCGGCCGGCAAGCACCTGTAGCGGAAAAATATAGCCCTCGGCTTGCTCGGGCGCTCCTTTTAGCCATCTCTCAGTAGCTGCCCTGGTGGTCCGTCCCTGCCGAAACCGGCCCGGCAGCTCCCTGCAAGGAGCGGGGGAGTCAATCTCACCCGACGCATGTGCAAGTGCAGGGGGTGACGGCGCGGTCTTCCGACTGGCAAACATGTCAGTCAAAAGGGGTGGGGTGTCGCGTCAAGCGCGACCTTACAACACCCTTCAAGGCTTTTTTTTTCTTTGAGAAAAGAGACGTCTGTGCTTTGGACCCGCACGCTGGTGCCCACGTTATGTCGCACCTTGAGGGGCCCGTTCGGAAGCGACGGTTGTGTTGACCTTGTCGGTAAGCCTACCTGAACCTACTCATGAGCTTCGCTCACGAGTTTCGCACAAACAACTTGATCCTACTCCCAACCCTTGTCTAAATTCCAAGCAATTCGTCATAGGCAATTGCCTCGCTGACTGCTTCGTATGGCACCGATTCGCACAATGTGGGATCGGCAGGATTATTCTTGGTTTATATCAAGTGAACGAGAGGACCAGCGAGCAGCGAGGCCGCGGCGGCGAGCTGGTATTTCGAAAGTTTGGTGCAAGCTGCGGCCTGCCACATTTGAAGAGTCGCGATACGTGGTACGCTATTGGATGGACGACAAACATGTAATTTTTATTGGCTTGTAGTGAACACCGCCAGTAACAAATTTCAGCACCGTGTCAACCCTTACTTGTTATTGCACTGGCAAAATGAAATATCACTGACTTCAGAATAAAGTTTATTTATTTATGCCCTTATTATTAATGAATACTATGTAACGAACATTCAAACATAAAACCGCTTTTTCGTGCAATAGAATAGGGAGTGCATGCAGGAAATTACGTGCAATGATTTGACCAAATTCTTCGTACCTGCACGCGATAAACTATGGGTGAAGCGGAATAACCATTTGTCGAAAACACAACTAGGTGTCATTGGGTTACTCTTCCGAACTGCACAAGGTCTCTGTTGTTTTTGCGAAGACCCCCACGGCAAGTTGTGATCACTGTTGTAAGGAAGGTACTTATGGTACATTCTGAGCAAGTACATTTGACATAATGCGCCGATACACTTACTGGCTTCAGCTCTTCTTGGCCTTCCCAAGAAAGCTAGGTCTACTCAAACCATTTGTGGACGTCATCGACAGGAGTCATTGAAATTGAGGGCTGCTAAAGGGGTGATAAAGCCCTGAAAAGCTGCAGACTTCGATGAGCGGATGTTACAAAGCAACGTACTCTGCACAGGCAGGAGTGCGTGTTATGCTACGTGCTTTGTCTAAATCTGCCCCGCCACGGTGGTCTAGTGGCTATGGCACTCGGCTGCTGATCCGAGGGTCGCTGGATCGAATCCCGGCTGCGGCGGCTGCATTTCAATGTAGGCGAAATGTTGAGGCTCGAGTGTTGTGCGATGTCAGTGCACGTTAAAGAAAACCAGGTGGTCGAAATTTCCGGAGCCCTCCACTACGCCGTCTCTCATAATCAGAGCTGGTTTTGGGACGTTAAACCCCAAAAAACAACAACATTGTCTGATTCCATTTTCTAAGTCCTCTTCTGCCAGATCGCTTTCCATTTGTGTAGGACAGCAAGCAGATTGTTTTGAGGTGGTTACTGTCACAGTCTTTCTCTCGCTTATATTTCTTTTAATTGTTCTTGTGCAACAATCTAGAAGACGTCGTGAGGTTCAGGAGTTCTGCAGGTGAGTTAATGCAGCGCGTTCCCTTATACATTTCAGCAAAAATAACATTTAGAAAAATTAGTTTCTTGATTGTATACTTCCACGGAAAACTTGGTTAGGTGAGCGTTCTTGACTCAGGAGATCGCTTTTAAAACCCTACAGTTGGGAACGATCAAATTCAACTCTGGCGATCTTATTCATAGAAAAATACGCTGACACAGCAGAGCATGCTTCAACAGAATAATAATTTCAGATTAGGTCTGAAGTGTGAGTTATCTCCCAAACTAACTGCAGTTATACATTCAATATATGTGAGTGGGCTCATTAGGGGCAACCAGTATATTAGCCTTGGACTGACACAAAGCACTTACCTTTTAATTGGAAGTCTTCCAGATTGATACTAGCAAAGTATCGGTGGGTTAATGCGCTATTCTAGGCCGATCAACGGGCAAGTGGCTCTGGTAACGGACATGTGACAGTAAACACAGGCCAAATGAAGTCCTACCTCTTAGTAAACACTCACAGCTATTTGATGAGTCTACGCCAAGGTGAATGATGTACAGATAGTGCTGCGCGCAGTATTTATTACAGATCAGGCCGCTTCTGCGTAGGGCAGAAAGATAGTTGAAGTAATGAAAAAGTTAATTGAAGATGAAATGTCCCTTATTAAAGAGCCGCCATAAAGCAGCATTTCACTTGTTCAATGAGCGTGAACTCAAATAAGCAAATAGTTAGCTCCCTCAAGAAGGCGCAGCTGGTTTCATGGAAACGTTGTGCTGCCATTCTTGAGAATTCGCAGTAATGCTTGACTGACATTATCTTTCACATCTCTAAGGTACTTCTGGGGAATGTCTGCCCGTTTTTTTCGTTTTTTTTTTTCGTACGTGTCAGTCTTAGGTTGTGTACTTGTGAGCCACTACACGTAGCTCGGCTTTCGTACATTTTCAGCTCGAACGAGAACGTACTATCTTTTCGCTAGTATATGTCTAAAGAATCGCTATATTTTTGCGCATCGATATATTTTGCGAAATTCCTGGACGTATTTTTCTGCTTGTATTAATAGGCCGAAAACGCCACAGAAGCAGAAACAAGGGCGCATAAAACGAAATTATTTTGTCATACATTTATGCTATGACTTTACATTCCCACGTCTGTGACGACATGCAAAAATCTATGCTCAGACATACGTCACAGCTTGTCAAGCACTGACACGTTTATTGCCGCTGTGATTATTAAGGGCGATTTTCGAATTAGTCAACAGTCAAATACCTTTTAACCTGGGCAGCGGTATTTTCTGCAGGAGGTCATTTTCATACTGATGACGTGCCCGTCCGCTGAACATCTCTTCCTATTAGTTAGAGGGCTTCTCGCATCTGTCATAACGTCTCCAGATATATTTAACCTTAGCTTAGCAAATTTTTTCCTTACCAATTAGGTTTCAAATTATGAGACATTTTCGCAACTGAACATCCTAGCCGCTTTGACACCGCAGAAGACCGCGTTAACTTTTCAAGGAAAGATCATCTTGTCGAAAAGCGCACCCATGAAGACAAAAAAAAAACAAAAAAAAACAAAAAACAAGCACATGCTTGTTTTTCGGTTAATCCCAAGTTCTTTGTTCTTATTGTTCAGTACTCGAAATGAGTACAGCGATGACTTCTACCATTTTCCGGCTCGCTTTTATGCGGCGCTTGAAACTAAACCGTTGGAAGGAACATAGAAACAATTAAAGTGGTCACGGTACACTTAATTAGTGTACTAAAAAGCACCCCCTCTCAATCAAAGAAACTCCTGTTAACATTACAGCCGAATAATATTGGACTACATGAATAAGAGTATTTAGGGCTTCGTTTGAATACAGATGTGTAAAGCGTCCGCTCATCTTTTAGGAAAATGTACCATGGCATGCACTGCCCGCGAAATAAATTAAAGAACTACCATCGGCTGATTCTCGTGGGCTGTGACAATTAAGTCAACGTCAAAGGGCATGCGGTGCAGCCAATTTCTGTGGTAAATTGAAGATAACTGTTCAACAACACTTGAAGGTGTCTCACTCCACCTATGTATATCGGTGACGGGTAGCTGAATAGTGCGCGAACCTTGTCTTCACATGGCAGAAGACGACAGTTATCAATAGCCAATTAGTTTGGTTCTGGGGTTTCACGTCCCATAAATAGCTTTGATTACGAGCGACAAAGGAGTGGACGGCTCCGGAAATTTTGACCACCTGGGGTTCTTTAACGAGCACTGATATCGCACAGCACACGAGCCTCAGCATTTCCCTTCTATGGAAATGCCACTATCGCGGCCGGGATTTGATCCCACAACATCGGATCAGCAGACGAGTGCCATAGCCGCTAGACCACGATGGCGTGGCGTTATTAACGATGAAAGCCACTAGCATTCCTGCTGGCTTGTTCGTGGCAGGATCGAGCGTTGTTCTCGCCAGCCTCACATAATCTAGCACATCCCTGACATACTGTAGGTGCTCAAAAGTGTTCGTGAGTACACCAAAAACGTCGTCCACATAGGCAACAGCATGATGCCAGCTTTCTTCTTCCAACACATGATCTGTTAGGCACTGGTGTGTACCCGGACAGCTACTAAGACCTAAAGGTATTCCGGTAAGCTGAAAAACTCTCATATGACAAATGAACGAAGTTTCCTCTCGGTCACGAAGTTAGAACGCAAAGAAATGCTTTACTGCACCTAGGCTGGACACGACGGAAGGGATGCTCGGAAACGGACATGCACCCTTGTGCGTTACGTCATTTAGACAGCGATAATAAGCACGTAGGCAGGTACCTCCGTCCGTTTTTGGGAACCAACACCGTACCACAAACTTACGGGCTCCCTGTCCTTTCAGCAACGTCTGTATCAAGAAATTCGTCCAGGGTAATGTCAAGCACTTTTCTTTCAGCCGCACTCACTGGCTGCTCAAAAGTCACTATCAGGCAAACACATTTTAGGGCAAGATATCATCCGTTTCAAATTTCTGACTCAATACCGCAAGGCAGCCACTACGCTCTGTGAACATGGCCTCGTGTTCGTTCAGTTCTAATCACAGATGAGCCCTTCGTTTTACCCACAACCCGTACGAGCCATTCAACAGCGCGGAAAGTGGGGAGTGGGGGGAGGGGAGGGGGGTGGTTCACCAATCGCAGTGGTGGACAGGACCTCGGCAGCGTTGGCTGGGGGTCGCTAGAGAGGGGAACACTTCCTCCTCGAGACCTATTTGCGCCGTCTGCACCCGCAGCATTATCGAATGCTATTGTCTCTTACGCTTTTAAATGAAGTATTCCTTAATGAACTCAAGCAAGCTTGATGGTCTCTGTTTATCTATCTAGCCGCCCATGTCTGGGTGCTATAGACCCTTTTCATAAACTGTAAAGCTAGCTTCCCTGCAATGAAAATTTCCCTACTAATGGCGACCGCTGCCTTTACTTAAATGCTGTCAAAATTCAAGTTGCACATTCTGCGACCCGTTTTTTGGGGATGTTTATATCAGAAGGGCGTCGTCGACATTTTACATGCCCTATCGGAAGCAAATTGCGCTTGCACACGTTGTTTGCCGGATTGCCAATGCCGCCATTAGTAGGGCAAGCTGCATTGCAGGAAAGCTAGCTTGCAGTTTATGAAAAGGGTCTATACTGGTCTTCTTGGTCACCTGATATGCACGAAAATTCAGATGCTAAGGTGCGAGTGCATCATGAACCTTAATTATTATTTTTAATAGAACAATGAATCGAAGTTTCAAGTTTGACTCATTGTTAGTATTTTCTATATCATGTGTACATCGCTGACCATGCTTGTACTTCTTCCCTGCAGTATTTTATAAAAATAAAATAAATAAATGATGTACTTGCCCTGTAAATCATGATTACCTATATTGCAATCACGTGTGGCTCATACGCGTAGGGCTCGGGCCTTGGTATTCGGGCATGCGTCCCATTTCCTTGAATTTTGTAAAGGCAGTGTCACTGTCACTCGCTGGCTAACTGAAATAGGCATTTATCATATCACTGGGACACACTGAAAAACAACAATGGGATACCGTTTGTCGTAGAATAGCACTGCAATGTAGACACAACAAACATACACGAATGCGCTGTGATCTCCGAAGGCAAACTACTTCTTTTGTAGGGTTTAACGTCCCAAAACCAGCTCTGATTATGAGAGACGCTGTAGTGGAGGGGTCCGGAAATTTGGACCACCAGGAGTTCTTTAACGTGCACTGACATCGCACAGCACACGGGCCTCAACCGGAGGCATACTACAAAGCCTTAGGTGGACATCGAAAGTGAGACACTGAGGTGCCAAGCAGGCACGCTAGCGCTAGGCAGCGGCGAATCTCTCCACGTAGTAACTATACTAAATCAACATGATCCACCAGGTGATCTAATGATGGTCTCGTGTAACGTCAATTGCGCTTGTAATGTGTGCGAAGTGCTCTTTTAGCGATGTAAAAAACGATACATATATTCTAGTAGTATTTCACACGCCGTTATTTAACTTTGCTCGATTCCTCAGAAATACTTCAACGAATAACGCTTATGGTACACATGTCATCGTCGCGCAGCGTGCATTCGCAGTCGAGAAAACTGACGGCTATGCTGTGCGCTAACGTTAGCGTGAACGTTACTTCGTACTAAAAGCTACCAAGCTTACGCGAAGGTAGAGTTAGAGTCGAGTTTTCTGGTCGTGACACTCACTCCATTTCTTGTAGACTAAGGTGGGCATCTAACATGGTCGTAGCACTTCGCTGAAAGCTAAAATGATTCCTGCTGACTGTTTCGTACGCGTTAGCTAACTCCTCATAAGCAATTTACTCGCTAACATAACACCCATAGTGCGTGGAACCGGTAGGATTTTTTTGAAATATAACACAACGTATATAACACACAATAGCACAGGGAATATAACACAGTATTAGCGCTGTTTTAAATGTCAATAAAATTATCCGTGTTAGTGGTCTCTACCGAGAATAATAGGCACATACAAATAGGACAATTAAGCGATGCGTTGTCGACAAACTAGCAATACCATCGCGCCACGAGCCAAGGGCACGTTGACGTTATCGGCAAAGCTGCTTGACGTGCGCCGTTTGACGTTGACAGGGAGACGTGCGCAGGTGGTTTCGCTCCCGCAAGTGCAGATTTCCTTGCCTTTAGGGTATTCCGTCGCCAAGACATGTTCGCGATCTTCGCAATGTTCTCCGGCTGCCGCACGCCAGCGTGACTCATCAGCAGAGGATTGGTTGCCATGGTTAAGCGGGCTCGCCGCCGCTGTCGCCGCATTGCGATCGAAGAGGAGGTGCTGCCGCATCGTCACGATCCCTGAATACTAGCGCCCTTGTTTATGCTTACTACATGCCGGTTCCTATGGAGCCTTTTCTGGACACTGCGCTATATTCGTCGCACAGTCTCCAGAACATACCACATACACACCTCGCACATACCACACTTTAACAATACTGTTACGGTGAAAGATGTTTATTTTACAGAGCGGGATGACGGATGGAAGCGGAAGGCTTAGCACTCAGCCCAGGATTGAGCCTCACTTCGTTCTCCTCTTTCATTCTTCACCCGATGTACGGTATCAATTCCCCCGTTGCAGACGATGCCCACCGGGCGAGTCATTCAGTGTCGCGCGTAGTATGGCTTCAACCTGGCAACATGAACGACGTCAGTTCTTCTGGAACGACGGCCGGTAGATGCGAGTCGGGAAACGACGTACGTAACGTCACTAAAACGCGACAAGACGACAAAAGGACCTGTGTAGCGGGCCAGGAACTTTTGGTACAACCCACGCTTGCGGTACGGAGTCCACAGCCACACCAGATCGCCTTTTCTGTATGACACATGTCGATGTCACTTGTCGTAACGAGCCTTTGAGCGGTCCTGTGACGCGAAAGTACGGAGACGCGAAATGCGGCGCGCCTCCTCTGCGCGACAGAGTGTCTCAGCAAGAGGTGGTTTTTCCTCCTCGGAAAATGGGAGAATGGTGTCAAGGGTACTTCGTGGTCGGCGGACGTAGAGGAGGTAGAACAGGCTGAAGCCGGTGGTTTCGTGCAGCGCAGTATTGTACGCGTAAGTCATAAAAGCCAAAATTGCGTCCCAGTTTTTGTGCTGCGAGTCATCATACATAGCAAGCATGTTAATCAGAGTTCTGTTGACGCGCTCAGTCAGTCCGTTCGTCTGTGGATGGTATGACGTGGCGTGACGAAACTGGGAGGCTGAGCGGCGAAGCAGCTCCTCAACGACGTCGGCTACGAACTGGCGGCCGCGCTCGCTGATAATCGCGCGAGGGGTTCCATGCCGGAGGATTATGCAGCGTAATAAGAAGTACGAAACGTGTTCGGCTGTGGCGGCAGAGAATGGTGCGGTTTCAGCATAACGGGTCAGATGGTCCACACAGATTATAATCCATCGGTTCCCCTGGATGGATCTCGGAAAAGGGCCTATCAAGTCAATGCCGACGACTTCAAAGGGAGAACACGGAGGTGGTATGGGATGGAGAAGGCCTGGCGGTGAACTAGTTGGACGTTTATACCGTTGACAATGGTCACAACTCGCAACGTATTTGGCCGTAGTTTGGCTCATGCGTGGCCAGTAAAAACGTTCCAGTGCGCGGTGGTATGTCCTGGCAAATCCCATATGGCCGGATGTTGGGTCATCGTGCAAAGTTTGTAAGACGTTGGTTCGCAAAGCCTTAGGAACAACCAAAAGAAGGCGGGTCCCGGTCCCAGAAAAATTCCGCCTGTAAAGAATTCCATCCAGATCTGGGAACGATGAGTCTATAGCTGCTAGACAGTCGTCGAAATTGTCGGCGTCACATTCCGTCATGGGAAGGGGAAGTCGCGACAGGCAATCAGCGTCTGCATGACGGCGGCCACTCTTAAAGCACACATCAAAGTCTTACTCTTGCAAGCGTAAGGCCCAGCGTGCAAGACGGCCGGAAGGATCACGTAGACCAGTTAGCCAACACAGTGAGTGGTGGTCTGTGACGATAGAGAATCTGCGGCCGTAGATGTATGGTCGAAACTTGTGCACGGCAAGGACGACAGCAAGATATTCTTGCTCGGTAACGGTGTAATTCCGCTCCGCTTTGCTCAAACAACGGCTAGCATAGGCAATGACATGTTCGGCGGCTCCGTGACGCTGGACTAAAACTGCGCCGATGGCGATTCCACTAGGGTCACTGTGCACCTCAGTTGGGGCGGATGCGTCGAAATGGCGAAGAATAGGTCCGGAAGTCAGCATGAACTTCAGCTGAGAAAAGGACTACTCGCACTCTTTCGTGCACTGGAACAGCACGTCTTTGTTGAGCAAATGAGTGAGAGGCTGAGCCACATCAGCGAATTTTGGAACAAAACGCCGGAAATATGAGCACAGACCCAAGAAGCTTCGAAGTTCTCGCAGTCAACGCGGTCGAGCGAAGCTGCTTACCGCGGTGACTTTCTGTGGGTCAGGTCGAACACCGTGCTTATCTACGAGATGGTCTACGAGACTCTACTGCTTCCAGTGGCACTATGTAAATGCATTCAGATTTTCACCGAAAGCACAATAGATGGCTAACATCAACTTTGAATGTTTAAATTTCTCGTCCCAAGTGCTAAAATTTGTTGCGGCTGCAAGGCAGCGCTTGAAATGCAACATAGAACATCTTTGCCACAGGGATCCCTGCCCAGAACTTGAAATTATCAAAATATCACGTATTTTCAGATAATTGGGTAAGCCATGTAGTGTGGCTAGTGCATGAGAGTAAATCCGTTGCCTTCGCCTTTTGTGTTGCTATCCTTCGTTGTAGCATCAAACTTCTGACATATCGGGTGGTTTATAGATAACCTTCAGCGTTCCGATGAGAGGTTTCCGAAAGAAGGCACGATATTTACAGAGCCAGCTCTAATACTAGGCACCAATGAGCAATATTGAAAACATCATCATTATTTCAATGATCACGATCGTCGTCGTTCTATCTGCACCCACTGCAGGGCAAAGGCCTTACCATAGACTTCCGCGTATCCCTGTCTTGTGCAAAAAGCAACCCCCTCACCGACGGAAACGTTTTGATCTCGGCTGCCTACCTGAGATTGAGCCGACCCCTGCCATAGATGCTATCTATGGGTATCCACTCCGCCACCCTTATTGCACAGAAGTTACCTTGCTTTTTAAGTAATTGCCCTGCCCACTCTTATTTCTTATACTGGACTGGTACTAAAACGTCACTTGCGTGTTTTTCTTCCCTGACGCACACCGCTCTCTCCTTGTGCCATAATGTTAGCCGTCTCTTCTGATGTTCCAGCGATCCCTGCACCGTTATCAACATGAGTTCAACCCATTCAGTGACCCTCCATGGTTCGTCCCAGTAGTTAACTAACGATAGAGATGCAGTTGTTTTACACATTAAACTTGAGAGACATTGACAAGTTTCCCTGGCCTTCATTATCGCGTATTGTCTACCGAATCCACTCCACCCACACTCTTATGCTTTTAAGTATCCCAGCCTCATGGTTTGTGATCAGGCATCACAACAGTCCTAAGTTCACAAATTGGCTCACCACGTGTGATATGAAAAACATGCAAGTATTCTATAAAGCAAACTATAACCGTCTGTTGAACTTGTTAATTAACAGTGTTTAGAAGTTCTTGTCAATGGTGAGCTGTTAGCCAGACAGGCGACGAATCAGTTTAAGTGTTGAAAGTACTGGAGGAGTCATTATCTGGTGCCCCGCAGGCTGCGAAAGTCTTGTTAATTCCTGCCCAAGTAAAGGCGAAACCATATTCAAACTCTGCGACGGGTTTCGTGGGCAACGCAACGACTATTGGGGATGAGCTGCAATGAGAGCAGCGGCAGCCTCAAAATGCAGGTCTCTGAAAGCTCGCCTCCGCGTATTTTACTAGGATTAGAGTTATAGTACACAGCGATTTACTAAAGCGCAGCGTTGACTGGCACCAATGCTCTGCGGAGAGCCGTCCTAAAAATTACGTTCTCGGCGACTACACTGGAATGTATGCGAAACTGCAGAGGCTCTAAACGGCGCGAAATGAGTGCATCACAAAATCTCTCATTTGGTCCAAATTTCCGTAGCCCACCACAGCGCAGCCTCATAATTATGTCAATAAATGAAAGGCCAAGAAACGAAGTACATTTTTAGGCTCCAGGGAAGGAAAAAATAAAATGTCGTTCATTTTCAATTTTCCTCTATCCGACAATTGCCAGCTGTCATGGCATTTTCATATAAGTTCGGGCTATGTTCCCGAGTTCAGCTTCGTGTTGCTGTGGAAAATAAATTTTCGCTTTGCGTATGTTTCTTTCGTATGCGAAAATGCCCTTCTAGTAATGTTCCCTGATTCATTAGTGGTATTAAAAAAAAAACTACACAAGTAGCCCCACCACGGTGGTATAGAGGCTATAATGTAGCCTCAGATTAGAATTTCACTGTGAAGAGATTTTCTGTGTTCCTCGAATAGCCAGCTTCAAAGAATTTTAAAACTGCTCGCTTAAACCCGTTTAGTCGCAATTTCATATACGTACATTATTCCGTCGTTCATGCAGTCGATTCAATGTGAATACAAAAAGAACGTCGTTCCATCCATTACACCTTGTCATATTTTCACCTTACTAAGCCTGCACCTGCATCGTTATGGATGGGGGTGGGGATATCTTCGTGACGCTGTATGCTCACCCAAAAATAGATGGCGAGTGTCAAGCATCGGTTTTCTTTGCGCATATATTTGGGGGGCTTTGCAGCAATTATTTTTCTGGAATGTCACAGCATGGTCTAAATTTGCATCGGAAACGTTTATAGTAACGTATTGAACGTCCCATATACCGTACCATCCGGGGCATTTGATGCATTTCTGAAGATAAACTTTTTAAAACCATTTCGGCGCTGCTGTTCACTTCGCCCTTGTGGAAATAAATGTTCAGATCCTGACATCACCTTACTGAAGTGTTAATGCGAGATTAGACAGTGAATAAACATGCAAAGCCTAAGCTGATTGTGTTATGTGATTTGAAAGGAGAGTGATTAGACGTGCATTTATGCAACGCTAATTGGAATGCGTACCTACGGAGGACAACATTGGACGGACCTTTGCGCAACGTTGGAAAACATTGGATACAATATTGGAACTACATTGGATTTCGGGGTCCATGCTACACCTAAATCTAGATTAGTCCAATGTTGGCTACCAATCGTCTAATGTTGGAGAAAATTTGGAAAAATAGCTTTAGCCAAGATTGTCCATCGTTTGTATATTCCATATTCGTAAACTTATATAAACAATGGAAACTCGGACCCTTTTTGCCAGCCTTTATTGATGGCTGTTCCATCATTTCTTGCCAGCATTCCTCGTTGAATCAGCCAGCATTTCTTGGCAGCTTTCTTTGTTGGCTGAGCCATTATTTCCTCCACATTTTTTATTGGCTGTTATTAAAAATTCTAGCATCATCATGCATGCACGTAAATTTGCTTTGCCGAGGCTTCTGCCTCTAAGCAAAAAGCAAGAATATCCAGCAAATTATGGGGGTAAGAATACCTTTATTTTGTACGTAGTATGCATGTATTTTATTGCCAGGTTGGAAAAAGAACTTTGTTATGGTCACAATTCGTTGTAAGGAAATAGCATAAAACAGACATAAATGGTCGATGCGCTCGTATGTTAGTGCTGGAACTTGTCTTTCGAACACATACACGCGTACAAATAAGCAAAATGTCTTCGTTGTGACATTTTATTTGTGGGTTTACAGAGATATGAGAAGAGGTACAGAGAGCAAGTTCTGATAAGCTCACAAATTGGCTCACCACGTGTGATATGAAAAACATGCAAGTATTCTATAAAGCAAACTATAACCGTCTGTTGAATGGAATAACAGTGTTTAGAAGTTCTTGTCAATGGTGAGCTGTAGCCAGACAGGCGACGAATCAGTTTAAGTGTTGAAAGTACTGGAGGAGTCATTATCTGGTGCCCCGCAGGCTGCGAAAGTCTTGTTAATTCCTGCCCAAGTAAAGGCGAAACCATATTCAAACTCTGCGACGGGTTTCGTGGGCAACGCAACGACTATTGGGGATGAGCTGCATGAGAGCAGCGGCAGCCTCAAAATGCAGGTCTCTGAAAGCTCGCCTCCGGTATTTTACTAGGATTAGAGTTATAGTACACAGCGATTTACTAAAGCGCAGCGTGATGGCACCAATGCTCTGCGGAGAGCCGTCCTAAAAATTACGTTCTCGGCGGACTACACTGGAATGTATGCGAAACTGCAGAGGCTCTAAACGGCGCGAAATGAGTGCATCACAAAATCTCTCATTTGTCCAAAATTCCGTAGCCCCACCACAGCGCAGCCTCATAATTATGTCAATAATGAAAGGCCAAGAAACGAAGTACATTTTTAGGCTCCAGGGAAGGAAAAAATAAAATGTCGTTCATTTTCAATTTTCCTCTATCCGACAATTGCCAGCTGTCATGGCATTTTCATATAAGTTGGGCTATGTTCCCGAGTTCAGCTTCGTGTTGCTGTGGAAAAAAATTTTCGCTTTGCGTATGTTTCTTCGTATGCGAAAATGCCCTTCTAGTAATGTTCCTGATTCATTAGTGGTATAAAAAAAAAAACTACACAAGTCCCCACACGGTGGTATAGAGGCTATAATGTAGCCTCAGATTAGAATTTCACTGTGAAGAGATTTCTGTGTTCCTCGAATAGCCAGCTTCAAAGAATTTTAAAACTGCTCGCTTAAACCGTTTAGTCGCAATTCATATACGTACATTATTCCGTCGTTCATGCAGTCGATTCAATGTGAATACAAAAAGAACGTCGTTCCATCCATTACACCTTGTCATATTTTCGCATTACTAAAGCCAGCACCTGCATCGTTATGGATGGGGGTGAGGATTCTTCGTGACGCTGTTGCTCACCCAAAAATAGATGGCGAGTGTCAAGCATCGGTTTTCTTTGTGCATATATTGGGGGGCTTTGCAGCAATTATTTTTGGAATGTCACAGCATGGTCTAAATTGATCGGACGTTTTAGTAACGTATTGAACGTACATATACCGTACCATCCGGGGCATTTGATGCCTTCTGAAGAGAAACTTTTTAAAACCATTTCGGCGCTGCTGTTCACTTCGCCCTTGTGGAAATAAATGTTCAGATCCTGAC